>VKON01000115.1:20302-35278 GCA_009741485.1 Malurus cyaneus samueli | reverse complement strand
GGGAGTGGAACTGGAGGTCCTGGTGGGAAAGGGCTGGAGAATCCTGAGGAGCTGGGAAAGGGCTGGAGATCTGAGGAGCTGGGAAAGGGCTGGAGATCCTGAGGAGATGGGAAAGGGCTGGAGAATCCTGAGGGAGCTGGGAAAGGGCTGGAGAATCCTGAGAGATGGAAAGGGCTGGAGAATCCTGAGGAGTGGGAAGGCTGGGATCCTGAGGAGCTGGAAGGTGGAGAATCCTGAGGAGATGGGAAAGGGCTGGAGAATCCTGAGGGAGCTGGGAAGGAGCTGGAGATCCTGGAGGGAACTGGAAAGGCTGAGAATCCTGAGGAACTGGGAAAGGGCTGGAGAATCCTGAGGAGCTGGGAAAGGGCTGGAATCCTGAGGAGGCGTGGGAAAGGGCTGAGCTGGAGCAAAGGAGGCTGGGGGACCTTGTGGGGCTCTGCTCCAGGAACAGGGACAGAGGAAGGGACGGCCTCAGGCTGGGCTGGGAGGGCAGGGGGGACAGCAGCAGGATTATCCTCCTGGAAAGGGTTAGCAGGCACTGGAACCCCAGGGCAGGGGTGGATCCCAAATCCCTGGGGGATTCAAAGCCCTGTGGAGGTGGCATTTGGGAACGTGGTCAGGGGTGGCCTTGGCACTGCTGGGGAAGGTTGGACTCGATGGTCTGGCAGGGCTTTCCCAGCCTCACCAATCCTAAATCCACAAGGGCTCATCAGGCTCTGACATGAGTCAGGTCCCCTTTGTTCTGTGGGTTGGAGGGGTCATGAACGATTGAAGGGACAGGAACAGGAAGGTTCTGTTCAGACTTTTGTAGTAGTGGGGTAAAGGGGAAGATTCACCCTGCCCTAATTCACCAATGCCCCTCAGGCAGAGCTCTGTCCACACAGGATTTGGGTGTTTGAGTGGCAAGGGCAGTGTGGGCTCAGCACAGCCAAATCCCACTGCCTGCTGTTTGAATCCTCACTGCAGCTTCCTGTGGGGCTGTGACGGGGTTAAGATTTGGGGCTCCAGGCTGAGCCGAGCATTCCCTGAGCCTGAATCTAGGCTGAGCTGAGCATTCCCTGAGCCTGGCTCCAGGCTGAGCTGAGCTGTAGCTTCCCTGAGCTGGGTCCAGGCTGAGCTGGAGCATTCCCTGAGCCTGGCTCCAGGCTGAGCTGAGCATTCCCTGAGCCTGGCCTCCATGAGCTGAGCTGAGCTCTGTGAGCATTCCCTGAGCCTGGCTCCACTGGCTGCAGCTGAGCTGAGCGATTCCCTGAGCCTGGCTCCAGGCTGAGCTGATGGTCGACTGGCCCTCTGGCTGGGGGGCTCTGCAGTCACCCTCCCCAACGGATAGAGAAATCCCTTGGAAGGAAGAGTTTGGAAGGTGAAAATGGAGTGAGAATCGAGGTATCCTAAAGAAGCTGTCAGAGATTCACCACTCCCTCAGGATTCTCCAGCCCTTTCCCAGCTCCATTCCCTTCCCTGGACACTCCAACCCCTCCAGGTCTGAATTTAAATTATTCAACAACCACAAAACAGCCAAAGAGAAGATGCTGGTACCTTTCTGCTCAGATTTTCCCGACGTGGTTTTCTTGGGCTGCTGTTTGGAGCTTTTCCCCTGCTGCTCCTCCAGGTACTTGCCATGGCACTCCTCGGCCGAGCGAGACCCCACAGCCATGGCCACCTCCTGCCAAAATCCCATCCTGTGCTTTGGGAACGAGGCCATGGCCCTGCCAGGAGAGCACAGACAGTGTCAGCAGCCATGGAATCTGTGTGGCACAACCCCTGCTACCTGCCTGGGCCCTGCAATTAGGGAATCTGGGCTCGGTTGCCCCTGGCCTTTTGTTGCCCAGAGCTGTGGATCCCCTGGATCCCTTTGGGTGCCCAAGGCCAGGCTGGACATTGGGGCTGGGAGCAGCCTCGGACAGTGGGAAGTGTCCTTGCCGTGGATGAGATTTAAGGTCCCTCCCAACCCAAACTATTCTGGGATCCTCTGTTGTCTTCTCCAGACACCTCCAATCCTCAGGCAAATTCATTGAAACACCTTCAGCTCACAGATGTGCCACAAGATAAATTTTTCCTCACTGTCAGCAGCTCCCTCACCCCAAGACCTGAGCTCTTGCTCATCTAAAGAACTAAACCCAAACATGATCATTTTACACTCAATGTGTGCATTAAACACCACCCAGTGGTTTAATTGGATGATGGATTAATTAACCATCCATGCAGTTACTCTCCCCTTGCCCAGAGTTGCTTACAGCAATGTCATGTTTAACAGGTTACTGCACTTGGGGAGAGACAGAACCTGCTCCCTCACCAGTGGCCTACACCAGACCCATGAACATTTGTACCATATTATTTACCTACTCATGGGTTTGAGTTTTACTCATAGGGATGAGTTTTTGTTTTTAACACGATCAAATATATGGGTTTGAAAACCAGCAGAGGAGCAGAATCATAACATTTTATCTAATCTCAGCTTTTTCCTCTCCCTTCTCACTGGCGACAGTGGCAGAGGCTGCTGCAGGTTTCCACATTATCTTCTGTTATATTATATTACCTCTATATCTTCTCCTCATTATTTCTTATATTTTTTTTTGTGAGATGTTATGTAATTTTAGTTTTTCTATATATTATGGTGAATATAACACATAAGGATATATTAGAATTTAAATATCTTAATAATATATTATATGTTGTTATTATAATAACATTATGGATTTAAAATCATCTATTATAGGTTTTATACTCTGTGAAATTCAATTGAGTCTGAATACATTTTTTTCCAATCCTATATCCTATTCTCTATTTTCTTTTTTTTTTTTTTTCTATGATATATACTTTTTCTCTTCTTCTATTTTTATCTATAAACATTATTTTGTTCCTGTATATTTGTTTTTTTTTTTTTTTTTTTTTTTTTTTTTTTTTTTTTTTTTTTTTTTTTTTTTTTTTTTTTTTTTTTTTTTTTTTTTTTTTTTTTTTTTTTTTTTTTTTTTTTTTTTTTTTTTTTTTTTTTTTTTTTTTTTTCTTTTTTTTTTTTTTTTTTTTTTTTTCTTTTCTTTTTTTTTTTTTTTTTTTTTTTTTCTTTTTTCTTTTTTTTTTTTTTTTTTTTTTTTTTTTTTTCTTTGTTTTTTTTTTTTTTTTTTTTTTTTTTTTCTTTTTTTTTTTTTTTCTTTTTTTTTTTTTTTTGTTTTTTTTTTTTTTTTTTCTTTTTTTTCTTTTTTTTTCTTTTTTTTTTGTTTGTTTTTTTTTCTTTCTTTTTTTTTCTTTTCTTTTTTTTTTTTTTTTTTTTTTTTTTTTGTTTTTTTTTTTTTTTTTTTTTTTTTTTTTTTTTTTTTTCTTTTTTTTTTTTTTTTTTTTTTTTTTTTGTTTTTTGTTTTTTTTTTCTTTTTTTATTTTTTTTTTTTTTTTTTTTTTTTTTTTTTTTTTTTTCTTTTTTTGGTTTAGACTTTTTTTTTTTTTTTTTTTTTTTTTTTTTTTTTTTTTTTTTTTTTTTTTTTGTTTCTTTTCTTTTTTTTTTTTTTTTTTTTTTTTTTTTTTTTTTTTTTTTTTTTTTTTTTTTTTTTTTTTATTTTTCTGTCCTCTTTTCTCACATCTCATTTGCTCTCTTTCTTGGCTACTGCTTGCATTGCCTTGGGCTGTTGAGATTCATATCTAGTTTTCTTCAAGTGACCTTTTTGACATTCCTGTGAACTCCTCCTCGCCGGTTTCAGGCTCAGTGTCAGAATCCAGCAGCTGCCTTGGTGGGTTGGATTTGCCTGGGCAGGCAGATGGGAAGCACTGGGCTCAGCAGAAGGTGCTGTCCCTTCAGGATGGGGCTCAGCCTCATCACTGGACTCGAGTCCATTCAGCCTCAGCCGCATGTTCCGGGAGGCTTTCCCTGTCCTTTGGCCACAGGACAAGGTGTCTGCATCATCCCAGGAAGCTGGGGAGTCAGAGTGTGGCTCCCAGCCGTGACACGCAGGTTTGAGAATGGATTTATATTTCCTCCTGATAAGCAGTGGGGGTTCCTCACTGGATTGCTCCCCCTCATCCTTGTCTGAGGATTCCTGCGTGAGGGGCTTTCGTGGGAGAGGCTGCCTGGCTGACCTCAGGGAGTTCTTGTTCTCCTCGTGCATGCTCCATTCCCCAAACTCTGCTGCTCTCTTCTCCTTGGCTTCTCCTGGGATTCTGCTGCTGGGTTTGTTCAGCGCTTTGGTGTTCAAGGAAGTCCCCCTGGCAGGGAGTTGGGATTTCATTCTGGTGCTCCTGGTTTCACGATCACTCTCATCCCTCACAGGGAGCTGAGATCTTGTTCTGGTGCTCCTGATTTCAGGATCACTCTCATCCCTCACAGGCAGCTGGGATTTCACTTTTGTGCCCCTGATTTCTGGATCACTCTCATCCCTGGCAGGGAGCTGGGATCTTGTTCTGGTGCTCCTGGTTCCAGAATCACTCTCATCCCTGGCAGGGAGCTGGGATTTCTTTCTGGTGCTCCTGGTTTCAGGATCACTCTCACCCCTCACAGGCAGCTGGGATTTCATTCTCGTACCCCTGGTTCCAGAGTCACTCTGATCCCTGGTTGGGAGCTGGGATTTCTTTCTGGTGCCCCTGATTTCAGGATCACTCTCATCCCTGGCAGGCAGTTGGGATCTTGTTCTGGTGCTCCTGGTTTCATGATCACTCTCATCCCTGGTTGGGAGCTGGGATTTCATTCTGGTGCTCCTGATTTCAGGATCACTCTCATCCTCATCCAAAGGGAGCTGCCCTCCCTTCTTGCTCCTGGCAGTTTTGGAGGCTCCTCTGGAAGGGGCTCCTCTGGAAGGGGCTCCTCTGGAAGGGGCTCCTCTGGAAGGGGCTCCTCTGGAAGGGGCTCCTCTGGAAGGGGCTCCTCTGGAAGGGGCTCCTCTGGAAGGGGCTCCTCTGGAAGGGGCTCCTCTGGAAGGGGCTCCTCTGGAAGGGGCTCCTCTGGAAGGGGCTCCTCTGGAAGGGGCTCCTCTGGAAGGGGCTCCTCTGGAAGGGGCCCCTCTCTCGGTGCTTTTCCCTGGAACAGAGGGTGTCACAGTCCCATCAGGGGGTGCAGGGTGGATCCTGGCTGTGCTTGCAGCACAGGGATCTGCACCCCCTGCCATACAGAGCTTTACCTGCCAGAACTACAAACTCAGTGCTGCTCTCAAGGGCTCTCCGTAACTCTACTGAGTGAGCAGACACCTCCCCAAAGCTCTGCTCGTGCTCCAAAGAGCTTTTCTGCAGGAAACATTGCAGCTGCTTAAGAGAGAAACTTCTGCTTTATATTGCACATTCTTTTCAGGGTTCTATTACTGCCCAAATTTTACTAAAATCAAATTTTTATTAAAAACTCTGTTAATGGATTTTTTGTTTTGGCCAACATTTCATTTCTTTCATTCACATTAAGAAGAAAAGGCCCCCAGGTCACTGGATTGGTGAACTCCAAAAAATCCTACTCCATTTCAATTTTCAGAATGAAATCTGGGTGTTCCCATTAGGTAATGAACAAAGTGATTTACAGTTCTTATTTGGAGCTGTAAAATTCCAGATTATTGCTACTCTTATGATTCTTCACAGGAAAAGCAGTTGACCAATAAAATATTTGAATAATTTCCTTGCATTAGCAGACCCCACCCTACTGTGCCACTACCCACTAATTCCATCAACAGCTTGAAAATATTGAAAAAAAAATTGTTTTTACCTTTGCTTTGGCTTTTTGGCATTTCCTCTGTTGTCTTCCTGACTTCCTTTGTTGGTTTATTCTTCTTAGAGATGGAAGTGGTCTTTTTTTTGGGGTTTTCACTACTAAACATCTTCAAAATAAAACAATAGACTCTAAAACTAATTTCATCTCCTTTTGTCCAGGCTGAGCTCCTTTTCCCAGCTCCCTCAGCTGCTGCTGCAGCTCCAGCCCCTCAATGTCTCTCAGAACTGACCCCAGGATTTACAGAGGGACCTCACCAAATTCCTTTACAATACAATTCTCTTTCAAAATTATCTTTTTCCCCGTTATCCCCATTTTACACACCACTGTTATCTGACAATAAAACTACTTCTTTGTTTGTTTTCCAATATTTTTATCCCAATTCCAAATTTTCCCTTCTCTTTGGATATTTCTAAGAGCTGCACCCGCTCTGTTCACTCATTTAGGACACATTTCCTTGCACCATTGCAGAGGATCTTACCAGGCTCAGATAATCCACTCCCCCATTTTCAATGGTAACATTCAGATTCTGATCCACAAATTCCCTCTGGCCACACCAGAAGCTCAGGGGGGGTTTGATGAGACGTCCACTGCGAGTGAAAACCCTGCTCGAGACGTGCCTGGAGCT
The DNA here is from genome assembly GCA_009741485.1 of Malurus cyaneus samueli. NCBI lineage: Eukaryota > Metazoa > Chordata > Aves > Passeriformes > Maluridae > Malurus > Malurus cyaneus. Next base: position 28,982 of record VKON01000115.1, on the reverse strand, counting down.
GCGCTTGGGTGTTGTGTCTGCAAGGGAAAAAAAAAACCCAAACAAAGATCAGTTTTGTCCCAAATATTTAAAAAAAAAATTCAGTTTTGCCAACTTCACACGAGTTTTGTCCCAAATATTGCAGGGAAAATAAAATTTTGCCAACTTCACACGAGTTTTGTCCCAAATATTGCAGGGAAAATAAAATTTTGCCAACTTCAGACAAGTTTTGTCCCAAATATTGCAGGGAAAATACAATTTTGCCAACTTCACAAGAGTTTTGTCCCAAATATTGCAGTGAAATTCATTTTATACGCTCCACAAGCAGAGGAGCAGTCTTGTATTTAATCCAGACTACAAAGAAAATGTAAAGCATACCCAAAGTTGTTCTTTTGGAAGAGTTCTGATAGAAATAACAGGAATGAAGTAAGAATTTCATGAATTATAAAATTGACTGTTGGGAATTTTTACTTTGTTTAGAAGGTTATAAATACTGTGAAAGTTGTTGAAGAAGGGAGAAGGATAAAGAAAAGCTGTCACATGGAACAACTGCTCACTGAGACAAGTGAGAGTGAAAAACAAATGGGAATGATGAGAGGAAAAAAAGAAAAGCTTTTGTAGGACCACCAAAAAAATCTGATTACAGCAGTGAAAACAGCAGAAAAATCAGAATTAAGCCCCAGAGCTGTCAGTGCCCATGGCAAGACTGAGACTACACACTAAAGCTGAGGCTCTACAGCCATTTCCTGAAAACACAACCAACAGAATGAACCTTTCCCAACCCATCCCAGGTGTTTTTTTTTCCAAAGGGAAGGATTGTTAAACACTCACACATGTTTTCATCATTCCTTGGCAATGCTTTATACATGGAGCTCCTCACTGCAGGTTTCTTGGCATTGCTCTCTGAGTCTTCTGTGGTTTCCAACACATCAGTTCCCACCACGGAGTCACTCTCATTTCCTTCCACCCCACTATCTTGATTTTGTTCTTTCCTAAAGGTTTGGAGTTTGAGGCAAGAAATAGTGACCATTTGATGAAGCTGCTCTTCAACAAACTGTGAATGTGAAGCCCTGGTGGGCACAGCACAGTAGAGTGGCTTTGTACCCACATCTAAAACATTTCATACTCCTCTGGTGGAAAACACTTCACATTCCTCTGGAGTAAAACATACAAACTCCTCTGGTGTAAAACATTTCATATTCCTCTCATGTAAAATACTTCATACTCCTCTGGTGTAAAACATTTCATATTCCTCTCATGTAAAATACTTCATACTCCTTTGGTGTAAACCATTTCATACTCCTCTGGTGTAACAGCTTTAAAAAACAAAGTCTCAATGAATGCTGAGAGGAACAATGCAAGAAAGAGAATCTCCAAAGAAGTTACCTCCTCCTTTCCTTGAGAAACTCCTCCACGATGTCCTTCCACCTTCTGGAAAAGCCGAACGCAAATCGCTTGACAAAGTGGTAGGGGAAGCCTGAGGGGAGCACAGGTGGCAGCAACACAGTCAATCACTCATGGCACAAAAAAACCCACTAAAAACCCATTAAATCCAAAGATCAGAGGAATTGACCCAGCCAGTTCCATCCCAGTCACTCTCAGACTCAGGAAAACTCTGCAGCACTTAACCACTCTAACAAGCCTTATGCTGTTACTTTTCCCTCCAGAATATTAAAATAAAAACAAATATAAGTATTTAGCAGAGGAACTAATAAAATCTTCAAATCAGAGAGCAGCCAGGTCAGGGATTTATCAGCAGGCATCCCAGTGCTGCAAGTGAGAAGGAAACACTGAAGCCACTGACACATCTTTGGGCCTGATAGAGCCAACAGTGAAGGTGTGCTCTGTGAAAAACTGTGTAACACACCTGGGACACACCTATGTTCAGGGGAGGAATGCTGAGGGAATGGCTGGAGCTGTGCCAGAGGAGGTTTAGGGTGGGTACCAGGGAAAGGTTCTTCCCCCAGAGGGGGCTGGGCACAGCCCCGAGGCTGTGGAGCCAGAGCTCCATTGGACAGGGTGGGATTGTTGGGGGTCTGTGCAGGGCCAGGGGCTGGACTGATGATCCCTGTGGGGCCCTTCCAGCTCAGGATATTCCATCATTCCAAATATTTATTCCACCTTCATGTCCTCAGAGCTGCCTGTGAGCACTGACAAGCAGCTCATTCCCAGTGAACATGGTAAAAGAGCACACAGAGCAAGAAGAGATCAAAGCCTCTGTTTCCAGCACATGTAAATCCCATTTCTTTACAAATCCCACCTGCTCCAAACCAAGCTGAAACAGTTTGCATCTGTGAGGCATTAAGAGCTCCCAGCTCACCTTCTTTCCTCATGGCAGCTGAGTCGATTTTGCCCTGCAGCAGGTAGACAGTGCCCGAGGAGGTTTTCACCTGGGTGCGGGTGACGCGCTCCATGATGGCACTGCTGTGCCAAAGCAGCTGCTTCATGTCCCTGGCAAAGACACAACACAGAGAGCAGAAATCAGCTCCCACACGAGGGGCTTCAGCCTGGAATGCTGAGTGGCTGTGATCTGTGTTTTTGAGAGATACGGGATGTGCTGTGCTCGGTTTCCCTCTCTTAGCCTGGAACTGACACAGCTCTGCCAGGCCTGAGCTGGGGCAGGGGACAAACAGAACGTGTCACTGGGGCAGGGGACAAACAGAAGGTGTCAGTGGGGCAGGGGACAAACGGAACGTGTCACTGGGGAAGGGGACAAACAGAAGGTGTCACTGCTGCCACTGTCACTCGTGGAGCAGCAGCTGCACTGAAGCCAATTCATTACAGCAGCCCAGCCTGGGGTGCAGCTTGGATGGGGTTTGGAACACCCTGGGATAGTGGGAGATGTCCCTGCCCAGGGATGGCACTGGATGGGCTTTAAGGTCTCTTCCCAGCCAAACTCTCCAGAGCTATTTGATGTTTGATTTATTTCTTTAAGCTTTCTCATGATCTCAGGGTTGGACTCTGAACTGATGGAAGCAGCAGTTCCCTGGGTGCTGGCTTTGTCCCTCCTGCCCACAGAGGAATTGTCTCTTCCTTGATAAAGCAGTTCAAACCCTGCACCATCCCCTGGTGTTTGGTGTCCATGGTTTATTTTGTATTGAAAGAATAAACTGGTTCTTACTTCCTTTTCCCTTCAACACAGATTGCCACGTTTCCACTCAGCACTTTGATCCTCCAGCTGCTCAGGCAGATGGTTTTCTTTCCCAAAAAAAAAAAAAAAGAAAATAAATAATTTTAAAGTATTTATTAGCCCGTACCTCCTCAGTGATCAATAACAAAAACATCTCTTTCAGCATCTTCTACTCAGCTACAAATCTGGAATATTATAGGATATCTGATTCTTGGCTCAACCTGAAGGCAACTTATGTTCCACAGGGAAACCAAGCCCTTCCCCTCCCCATCAGCAGAGCACATTCCTGAATGGATTCATCCCCAGCTGGGAAAGGTCTCTCCTCCCTGGATTTGAGCTGGCCTGCCCACGAGCACACCAACACATTGAGTTCTTGAAGCACAACCATGGCTCGTGCACGCTAAAACAAAAGAGCTTCTTTTAAACAAAAAAAACTTCAAACCATGAACTTTTGTTCTCTTGAAGTACAGAAAAAAAAAGGAATTCTTTTGATGGGGAAATGTACAGGTAAAATCTAATGAAATAACAGTTTATTCTCCTCTGAGCACCAATGTTTTTGACAAGAAAAAGAATAACTGAGCAACATGCAGCCCAGAGGAATTTCTCCTTTTCCCTAAAGGATGAATTTCTCCCACCTTTTTGTGTGCTTTGCCAGCAGGCTGATCACTCCGAGGTCTATCCAGGGGGTCTTTGGGGTCTTGTGTCACCCTCTGCCTCCTCGGAATGTGGATAGGAGAGGACAGCACGATGTTACAGATGTGCTGTGGGGACTCTTCAGGATTAATCTCCTTTTCCACTGCTGCAGCAGTTGGGTTTTCACTGGGCTCCAACTCTCTTCTCTCTTCATGACGCTCTGCACGTTTTGCTTCTCCATTTCCCCACCCTTCTTTTTCCTGATCCCCATTTTCCCAAGAGATGGAGTTGACTTCCACAGGAGAAGTCACGCTGTTTTGAGACATTTCACAATCAGCATCCATTTCTATGGATTCCACAAGGAAAACATCCACATCATCTTTATCAGAGTCCACACGCTCTGGAGGCTCTGGCTGCTCAGCACAAGCAGCTTTCACAAAAGGCCTCTCTGTAGTTGTGGGAGGAGGAATATTCTGCTGGCTTGGGGCTGAAGGTGGAATAGCTGCCCAGGTAAAGAGAAAAAGAAGGAATAACAAAGAAATTAGTGATATTTATGCACAGGAACAGGGAACAGGCTGCCCACCCAGGGGTGGTGGAGTCCCCATGGCAGGAGGGGTTTAAAAACCTTGCCCATGCTGGGGAGTGGTTGGACTCCATAGCCTGGGAGGATTTTCCCAAGCTCAGCAATTCCATGGTTCTCTGCCTGGAGGAAGTTTGTGTTCTCCAGAGCAATCCCAATACCTTTTTGCTGCTGCTGCAGTTTCCACTTGACCCGCAAGAAGAACTTCTGGGGGGTTTCCATCACGAGAGGGTCTGCGGGGAGCACTGCCTGGGGGTCCATCCCAGGAACCTGAGGGCAAACTGACTCTGGAAAAATATACCAGACAGAAAAAAAAAAAAAACCACAAAGCCCTCTTTTAATCTGGGGAAGAAAACCATTTTCATGGGGGAAGGGGAGGCATATGATTTTGTTACAGGTTTTTAATTAAAAAATCCACACAGAATCCCAGAAAGGTTTGGGTGGGAAGGGACCATAAATCCCATCCCATTCCACCCCTGCCATGGCAGGGACCCCTCCCACTGTCCCAGGCTGCTCCCAGCCCCAATGTCCAGCCTGGCCTTGGGCACTCAAAGGGATCCAGGGGCAGCCACAGCTTCTCTGGGCACACTGTGCCAGGGTCTCTCCACCCTCATTTTAATAAAGAGTCACATCCAGCTTTGTGTCAGCTGCAAACCTGCTTAAAGTGCACTGCATCTCACAGTGTCATGGATAAAGACATTAAAGATGTCCTGGCAAAGCCAGCAGGGAGTGCTCAGGAAAATTCCCCAGAGGGATTTCAAACCTCAAACAAGTACTACTTGAACCTTTCTCTTCTCTGCACAGATTGTATGGAACAGTTAACAGTAATTGGTGTTGATTTTTTTAAATTATAAGATGCTTTTGAAGATGTTGAATAGGTCCATCCCACTCACAAACACAACAGAGAGAACCACATTGAGACAGAAGGGAAAAAAAAAACCCCAAAGGAAGGGAATCCTCTGCGATACAGAGCAGGGAAGAGACATCAGCAGTGCTACAGACACATTTCAGCACCGAAAAACCTCACCATCCAACCTTTTTTTTTAATCCCAGCCATTTGGGGAGCACCCAGTGCTGATGCCCATATTTTTGACACCCATGAAAGTGCTCTGGCTGCTTTTTCCAGATCCTGAAAGAGCCACGAGCAGGACACAAGGTGATAACGTTCACACCTGACACAGGTCCCCTGGTGAAGCCGTGGGACAATTATTGTTCCCAAGTGTGCCCAAGCTCTGGAGCGCTGGGTATTGGTGCCATGGAGTTTTGTCTTCTCCGTGGACCTTCCAAGGAAAAAGGATTAAAGCTAATTGGCAGCAGCACTGAGAGCTCTTTCCTATAAACAGGTGAATCCAGGGCACTCCAAATAATCCAAACTGCTTGGGAGAAGTTTACTAATTAGTAATCATAATAACTAATAATTATAATAGTTAGAAATTATTATAATAATAATTAATTCCTGACATTTGTGATTATGGACTGGTGTAAGCAAAGAATCAAAAGGGCTTAGGGGAATGTGAAAATGAGGGACGTCACTTACGTATAAGGAGTTAATAAATTATGCAGCACTAAGATAATAAATTATGTAGCACTAAGATATCATTAAATACAAGATATTTAATGATATATGCTGCTGGACGCAGCACAAGAACCCTCAGTTCCATAACTAAACTCAGATTCACATCTCAATGCGCTTTATTCCAATTATTCTGCAGGCAAACAAACCATTCTCGGGGAGTCACCCGTGGAACTCACCCGATGCCGGCAGGGCGCTGCTCCCCGCCGCTGCCCAGGCCATGCCCGGCCGGCGCTGCCCGGCCCCGGGGCTCAGGATCACATCGCTGGGGACCCCGCGCTGCTTTTCCGCCCACGCCTTCATCAGCTGGAACATCTTGGCCGGCGACTCCTGCCCGGGTGGCTCCGGAGCTCGTATATTACTCATTTAAATTCCCGTTTCCCGCTTCAACTATGAACTCCTACTGCAGAATATTCCAGCCGGGACAGACCGGAGGCGGCCCAGGCTTCCAGAGCTCTTATTAAATCTGTTCTTCACTAATTGATAGCGTGGATTGATGGCTCTGTTCACAGCCCTGCACATTCATTCTGAGCAGGCCAGAACGCTGCTCGGGAGGGCAAAACCCCTCGCATCTCTCGTTATCCACGCGTGGGCGGCTCAGGCCCCGTTTCCCTCGCACCGGCTCCATTTCCCCTCACTCCGACCCCGCTTTCCTTCGAGCATAACCGGCTCCGTTTCCACGCGCTTCCCCACGCCCCGCTCCGCTAGTCTCTCCGAGTCCTGTTCGTCGACGTTTTCCCCCTCCGTGGTGCGCGCAGGCTAAACTGTGGGAGCCTGAATCCTTCTGTGGGCAGGAGGTTGTTGAGCCGAAAGAAGTGCGAGAGAGACTTGTCATCTGAGAGCTAGTTTTAATTGTTATGTTTCTACTTAAATCTTTATTTTGGGTAATAACCAGAGTAGTTATGGAATGTGAAATATATGTCGTGGGGGATTTCATCGTTAGTTTTTGTTTTGAAATAATTCAGACTTAATTGTTTCTATAGTCACTTTCCTATAACATAAAGTAAACGCGTGAGATGTAATACGATGCTATATTTCTTAGTAGAGTCAATATTCAGAGCAATGCAGTTTGCATCAGAGAACAACTGGCTGCATCTTATTCCTTATCCGAGAACCCTTTTTCCCCCTGCCCCCCGTTTTCCCCTGCTCTCGGTCCCGTTTCCCTCACCCCGCCCTGCGGTCCCATTTCCCTCCCCCGGCTCCGTCTCTGCCGTCCCGTTATCTTCCGGTCCTGTCCATTTTCGCATCAGCTCTCCCGTCCTTTCTTCCCGCCCCGCCCCACTTCCCTCGCCCGGCCCACTCCGCTCCATTTCCCCTCGCCCCGATCCCGTTTCTCCTCACCCCGGCCCCGTTTCCCCCGGTCCGTTATCTCTCGCCCCGGCTCTGTTTCTCCCCGCCCCGGCCCCGTTTCCCTCAGCCCTCCGCCCTCAGCCCGGCCCGCCTCAGCCCCAACGGCCGCAGAGCCCGCCTACAGGCGGCCGAACCACAGCGCTGAGGAGAGGGGGATCGAGCAAGCCCGCCTGCTGTCGCCTGCCTCAATGTCCTCCGATTCCCGGACCCCCCCCACCTGCGCCGATGGTGGCGGCCCGAAGATGCGCACTCCATTCCGCCAATCGGCGGCCGCGGCGGCTGCGCTCGAATCTGCGCGCGGGTGCGCCGTGAGGGGAGGGGGCGGCCCGGAGGCCTGAGGGGGATCCGCCACCATGAGGGGACCGGGACCGGCACCGGGACACGAACCCGCCCGGCACTGCCGCGGGATCACCTGCGACATCGTCAGGACCCCCAGCCGCTTCCCCGCTTGGGGACAGCCGCCTCTCCGCTCGGTGTCCCTCAGCAGCATCCCCGCGGGGACGCTCACACCGCTGAAGCAGCTCCTGCGGGGCCAGGGCAGCCTCCCGAACGGGGACAGCCGCTCGCAGGGTCCGCAACCGCGGGGGCGAAGCGCCGGGATGGCCCCGACTGCCGGGCCGGGCATGTCACCGACTGCCGGGCCAGGCCTTTTCCCGATTCCCGGGCCGGACCTTTCCCGATTCCCGGGCCGGACCTTGTCCCGATTCCCGGGCCGGACCTTTTCCCGATTGCCGGGCCGGATCTTTTCCCGATTGCCGGGCCGGACCTTTTCCCGATTCCCGGGCCGGACCTTGTCCCGATTCCCGGGCCGCTCCTGTCCCCCCCAGCCGGTGCAGCCCCATCGCCGAGCGGCGGCTGAAGCGCCAGTAAACACGTTCGCCAGAGGAGAGATTGCTTATATAGAAATTAGCTACCTTTTTTTTTTTTGCAAATAAGTAAGTGATAATTATTTTTATACAGGAGTCTCAGTTTTTATTATATTATTTATATTTTCATTTCTGCAGTCTGAACCCCTATTACTTTTTAATTTTAACTTTTACTATTTCTACTGTTGTTTATTAAACAGGCACCCACTGAAGCCATTTCTTACCCAGAGACGAGTTTTTAAGCCACCTGCTGGGAGTAATTTAAGAATCGGACACACCTGATCCCACTTGTTAGCAGGGAAAACCGAACTGCTGGGTACAGCTGTGATTCCGATTTATCACATATTTTTTTACGTATTACTCATTTAAATTCCCGTTTCCCGCTTGTACTATGAACCCCTACTGCAGAATATTCCAGCCGGGACAGACCGGAGGCGGCCCAGGCTTCCAGAGCTCTTATTAAATCTGTTCTTCACTAATTGATAGCGTGGATTGATGGCTCTGTTCACAGCCCTGCACATTCACTCTGAGCAGGCCAGAACGCTGCTCGGGAGGCAAAACCCTCGCAC
>VKON01000115.1:0-20277 GCA_009741485.1 Malurus cyaneus samueli | reverse complement strand
GTCGGGAGCCACCCGGCAGGAGTCGCCGCCAAGATTTCCAGCTTGATTGAAGGCGTGGGCGGAATAGCAGCGCGGGCGTCCCAGCGATGTCCTGAGCCCGGGCGCCAGCGCCGCCGGCATGCCTGCAGCGGCGGGGAGCAGCGCCTGCCGAGCATCGGGTGAGTTCCACGGGTGACTCCGAGAATGGTTTGTTTGCCTGCAGAATAATGGAATAAAGCCATGAGATGATGAATCTGAGTTTAGTTTATGGACTGAGGGTTCTTGTGCTGCGTCCAGCAGCATATATCATTAAATATCTGTATTTAATGATATCTAGTGCTACAATAATTTATTATCTTGCTTGCTAATTTATAACTCCTTATACGTAAGTGACGTCCCTCATTTTTCACATTCCCCTAAGCCCTTTTGATTCTTCTTACACCAGTCCATAATGCACAATGTCAGGAATTAATTATTATAATAATTCTAACTTATTATAATTATTAAGTTATATATGATAACATGATAACTTTCCCAAGCAGTTGGATTTTTGGAGTGCCCTGGATTCACCTGTTTATAGAAAGAGCTCTCAGGTGCTCGCCAATTAGCTTTAATCCTTTTTTCTGGAAGGTCACGGAGAAGACAAAACTCCAGTGGCACCAATACCAGCGCTCCAGAGCTTGGCACACTTGGAACAATAATTCCCATCGCTCACCAGGGCCTGTGTCAGTGTGAACGTTATCTATTGTTTCCTGCTCGTGGCTCTTTCAGGATCTGGAAAAAGCAGCACGAGACAGCACTTTCATGAGGGGTGTCAAAAATGATGGCATCAGCACTGGGTGCTCCCCAAATGGCTGGGATTAAAAAAAAAGGTTGGATGTGAGGTTTTTCGTGCCTGAATGTGTCTGTACACTGCTTGAGTCTCTTCCCTGCTCTGTATCGCAGAGATCCTTCTTGGGGTTTTTTTTTCCCTTTGTCTCAATGTGGTTCTCTCTGTTTTGTTGTGAGTGGGATGGACCTATTCAACATCTTCAAAGAGCATCTATAATTTAAAAAAAATCACACCAAATTACTGTTAACTGTTCCATACAATCTTTGCAGAGAAGAGAAAGTTCAAGTAGTACTTGTTTTGAGGTTTGAAATCCCTCTGGGGATTTTCCTGAGCACTCCCTGCTGGCTTGCCAGGACATCTTTAATGTCTTTATCCATGACACTGTGAGATGCAGTGCACTTTAGCAGGTTGCAGCTGACACAAAGCTGGATGTGACTCTTTTTTAAAATGAGGGTGGAGAGACCCTGGCACAGTGTGCCCAGAGAAGCTGTAGGCTGCCCCCTGGACCCTTTGAGTGCCAAGCCAGCTGGACATTGGGGCTGGGAGCAGCCTGGGAAAGTGGGAGGGGTCCCTGCCATGGCAGGGTGGAATGGGATGGGATTTATGGTCCCTTCCCACCCAAACCTTTCTGGGATTCTGTGTGGATTTTAATTAAAAACCTGTAACAAAATCATATGCCCCCTTCCCCATGAAAATGTTTTCTTCCCCAATAAAAGAGGGCTTGTGGTTTTTTTTTTTTTTCTGTCTGGTTATTTTCCAGAGTATTTTGCCGCTCAGTTCCTGGATTGGACCCCAGGCAGTGCTCCCCGCAGACCCTCTCGTGATGGAAACCCCCCAGAAGTTCTTCTTGCGGGTCAAGTGGAAACTGCAGCAGCAGCAAAAAGGTATTGGGATTAGCTCTGGAGAAACAAACTTCCTCCAGGCAGAGAACCATGGAATTGCTTGAGCTGGAAGAATCCTCCCAGGCTATGGAGTCCAACCACTTCCCCAGCATGGGCAAGGTTTTTAACCCCTCCTGCCATGGGACTCCACCACCCCTGGGTGTGGCAGCCTGTTCCCTGTTCGTGCATAAATATCACTAATTTCTTGTTATTCCTTCTTTTCTCTTTACTGGGCACTATTCCACCTTCACCCCAGCAGCAGAATATTCCTCCTCCCACAACTACAGAGAGGCCTTTTGTGAAAGCTGCTTGTGCTGAGCAGCCAGAGCCTCCAGAGCGTGTGGACTCTGATAAAGATATGTGGATGTTTTCCTTGTGGAATCCATAGAAATGGAATGCTGATTGTGAAATGTCCAAACAGCGTGATTCTCCTGTGAAGTCAACTCCATCTCTGGGAAAATGGGATCAGGAAAAATGAAGGTGGGAAATGGAGAAGCAAAACGTGCAGAGCGTCATGAAGAGAGAAGAGAGTTGGAGCCCAGTGAAAACCCAACTGCTGCAGCAGTGGAAAAGGAGATTAATCCTGAAGAGTCCCCACAGCACATCTGTAACATCGTGCTGTCCTCTCCATCACATTCCGAGGAGGCAGAGGGTGACACAAGACCCCAAGGACCCCTGGATAAACCTCGGAGATCAGCCTAGCTGGGAAAGCTCACAAAAGGTGGGAGAAATTCATCCTTTAGGGAAAAGGAGAAATTCCTCTGGCTGCATGTGCCAGTTGTATTCTTTTTCTTGTCAAAACATTGGCGCTCAGAGAGAAATAAACTGTTATTTCATTAGATTTTACCTGTACATTTCCCATCAAAAGAATTCCTTTTTTTTCTGTACTTCAAGAGAACAAAAGTTCATGGTTTGAAGTTTTTTTGTTTAAAAGAAGCTCTTTTGTTTTAGCGTGCACGAGCCATGGTTGTGCTTCAAGAACTCAATGTGTTGGTGTGCTCGTGGGCAGGCCAGCTCAAATCCTAGGGAGGGAGAGACCTTTCCCAGCTGGGGATGAATCCATTCAGTGAATGTGCTCTGCTGATTGGGAGGGAAGGGCTTGGTTTCCCTGTGGAACAAAGTTGCCTTCAGGTTGAGCCAAGAATCAGATATCCTATAATATTCCAGATTTTGTAGCTGATAGAAGATGCTGAAAAGAGATGTTTGTTATTGATCACTGAGGAGGTACGGGCTAATAAAACTTTAAAATTATTTATTTTCTTTTTTTTTTTCTGAACAGAAAACCACTGCCTGAGCAGCTGGAGGATCAAAGTGCTGAGTGGAAACGTGGCAATCTGTGTTGAAGGGAAAAGGAAGTAAGAACCAGTTTATTCTTTCAATACAAAATAAACCATGGACATACCAAACACCAGGGATGGTGCAGGGTTTGAAACTGCTTTATCAAGGAAGAGACAATTCCTCTGTGGGCAGGGAGGACAAAAGCCAGCACCCAGGGAACTGCTGCTTCCATCATTCGGTCAACCCTGAGATCATGAGAAAGCTTAAAGAAAATAAATCAATACATCAATAAAGTCTGAGGAGTTTGGCTGGAGAGACCTTAAAGCCATCCTTGCCATCCCTGGGCAGGGACACCCCCACATATCACGGGTGTTTCCAAACCCCATCCAAAGCTGCCCCCGGGGTCCCAGGCTGCTGCAGTATGTTGGCTTTCATCAGCTGTGACTTGCCACGAGTGACAGTGAGCAGTGACACTCTGTTGTCGCCTTCCCCAGTGACACGTTCCCGTTTGTCCTGCCCCACTGAACACTTCCGTTTGTCCCCCGCGCCCAGTGACTACTTACGTTCCACCGTTGTCCCTGCCCCACTGACACGTTCCGTATTGTCCCCTGCCCAGACACGTTCCGTTTGTCCCTGCCCCAGTGACACTGTCTGTTTGTGCCCTGACCCAGTGACACGTTCTGTCTTGTCCCCTTACCAGTAGTACACGTTCTGTTTGTCCCACTGCCCCCAGTGACACCTTCGTTTGTCCCCTGCCCCAGTGACACGTTCTGTTTGTCCCTGCCCCTGTGACACGTTCTGTTGTCCCCTGCCCCAGACATGTTCGTTTGTCCCTGCCCAGTGACACCTTCGTTTGTCCCCTTCCCGTGACACGTTCTGTTTGTCCCCTTCCCCAGTGACCGTTCTGTTTGTCCCTTGCCCGCACTGACACCTTCTGTTTGTCCCCCTGCCATGACACCTTCTGTTGTGCCCCTTTCCCCAGTGAACGCTCTGGTTTGTCCTGCCCCAGTGACACCTCTGTTTTGTCCCCTGCCCAGTGCACCTTCTGTTTGTCCCCTTCACCCAGTGACACGTTCTGTTTGTCCCCTTCCCCAGGACACGTTCTGTTTGTCCCTGCCCGTGACACGTTCTGTTGTCCCCTGCCCCGTGACACTTCGTTTTGGTACCCCTGCCCCAGCTCAGGCCTGGCAGAGGCTGTGTCAGTTCCAGGCTAAGAGAGGGAAACCGAGCACAGCACATCCTTATCTCTCAAAACACAGATCACGAGCCACAGTGCAGCATTCCAGGCTGAAGCCCCTCGTAGGAGCTGATTTCCTGTTCTTCCTGTGTGTCCTTTGCAGCAGGACATGAAGCAGCTTGCTTTGGCACAGCAGTGCCATCATGGAGCGCGTCACCCGCCACCCGAGTGAAAACCTCCTGGGCACTGTCTACCTGCTGCAGGGCAAAATCGACTCAGCTGCCATGAGGAAAGAAGGTGAGCTGGGACTCTTAATGCCTCCACAGATGCAAACTGTTTACAGCTTGGTTGGAGCAGGTGGATTTGAAAAGAAATGGGATTACATGTGCTGGAAACAGAGGCTTTGATCTCTTCTTGCTCTGTGTGCTCTTTACACATGTTCACCTGGGAATGAGCTTGCTTGTCAGTTGCTCACAGCGCAGACTCTGAGGACATGAAGGTGGAATAAATATTTGGAATGATGGAATATCCTGAGCTGGAAGGGCCCCACAGGGATCATCAGTCCAGCCCCTGGCTGCACAGACCCCAACAACCCCCTGTCCAATGGAGCTCTGGCTCCACAGCCTCGGGCTTGCCCCAGCCCTCTCTGGGACAGAACCTTCCCTGGTACCCACCCTAAACCTCCTCTGGCACAGCTCCACCATTACCTCACATGTCTATCCCCTGCAACATGGTGTTTCCCAGGTGGTGTGTACACAGTTTTCACAGAGCACACCTTCACTGGTTGGCTCTATCAGGCCCAAAGATGTGTCAGTGCTTCATGATTTCCGTCTCACTGTGCAGCACTGGGATGCCTGCTGATAAATACCGTGGACCTGCCTGCTCTCTGATTTGAGATTTTAATTAGTGTCCTGGCTGCTAAAATACTTATATTGTTTTTATTTTTACTGGACGAAGTAACAGCATAAGGCTTGTTAGACGTGGTTAAGTGCTGCAGAGTTTTCCTGAGTCTGAGATTGGATACTGGGATCGAGAGAATCCGGCGTGGGTCAATTCCCTCTGAGCTTTGGATTTCAATGGGTTTTAGTGAGGTTTTTTTTTGTGCCATGAGTGATTGACTGTGTTGCGCCTCGTCCCCCGCTTCCCCTACCACTTCGAAGCGATTTGCGTATCGGTTTCCAGGAGGTGAAGGACATCGTGAGGAGTTTCTCAGGAAAGGAGGAGGTAACTTCCTTTGGAGATCTCGTTTCTTGCATTGTTCCTCTCAGCATCATGAGACTTTGTTTTATAAGCTGGTTACAACCAGAGAGTATGAAATGGTTACTCACTAAAGGAGTATATGAAGTACTTTTAACATAGAGGAAATAAATGTTTTACACCAAGAGGCAGTAAGAGAGTATTTTACATGAGAGGAATATGAAATGTTTTACACAGAGGAGTATGAAGTATTACATGAGAGGAAATATGAATGTTTTACGAACCACGAGGAGTTGTATAGTTAACTCCAGAGGAATGTGAAGTGTTTCCTACCAGATCGATAAGAATGTTTAGATGTGGGTACAAGCCACTCGACTGTGCTGTGCCCACCAGGGCTTTCAACATTCACAGTTTGTTGAAGAGCAGCTTCATCAAATGAGTATACTATTTCTTGCCCTCAAACTCAAACCTTAGTAGGAAAGAACAAAATCAAGATAGAGGCTGGCAGAGGAAATGAGAGTGACCTCGCTGTGGTGGGAACTGATGTGTTGGAACCAACAGAAGACTCAGAAGAGCAATGCTAAGAAACCATGCATAGAGGAGCTCCATGTATATCAAGCATTGCCAAGGAATGATGAAAAAATGTGTGAGTGTTTAACAATCCTTCCCTTGGAAAAAAAAACACCTGGGATGGTGGGAAAGGTTCATTCTGTTGTTGTGTTTTCAGGAAATGGCTGTTAGCCTCAGCTTTAGTATGAGTCTCAGCTTGCCATGGGTCACTGACAGCGCTGGGGCTTAATTCTGATTTTCTGCTGTTTTCACTGCTGTAAATCAGATTTTTTTGGTGGTCCTACAAAGCTTTTCTTTTCCCTCAATCATTCCCATTTTGTTTTTCACTCTCACTTGTCTCAGTGAAGCAGTTGTTCCAGTGACAGCTTTCTTTATCCTTCTCCCTTCTCAACAACTTTCCACAGATTTATAACCTTCTAAACAAAGTAAAAATTCCCAACAGTCAATTTTATAATTCATGAAATTCTTACTTCATCCTGTTATTCTATCAGAACTCTTCCAAAGAACAACTTGGGTATGCTTTACATTTTCTTTGTAGTCTGGATTAAATACAAGACTGCTCCTCTCTTGTGGAGCGTATAAAATGAATTTCACTAGCATATTGGACAAAACTCTGTGAAGTTGGCAAAATTGTATTTTCCCGAATATTGGGACAAACTTGTCTGAAGTTGCAAAATTTTATTTCCCTGCAATATTGTGGACAAAACTGTGAAGGGCAAACATTAGTTTCCCTGCAATATTTGGGACAAAACTTGTCTGAAGTGGGCAAAATTGTTATTTCCCTGCAATATTTGGATCAAAACTCGTGTGAAGTGCAAAACCTGAATTTTTTTTTTTTAAATATTTGGACAAAATTGATCATTGTGTTGGGTTTTTTTTCCTTGCAGACAACAACAGCCAAGCGTCCAATTCTCGAGCACGTCTTTGTATCGCAGCAGGGTTTTCACTCGCAGTGGACGTCTCATCAAACCCCCTGAGCTCTGGTGTGGCCAGAGGGAATTTGTGGATCAGACCTGAATGTTACCATTGAAATGGGGGAGTGGATTATCTGAGCCTGGTAAGATCCTGCAATGGTGCAAGGAAATGTGTCGTAAATGAGTGAACAGAACGGGTGCAGCTCTTAGAAATATCCAAGAGAAGGGAAAATTTGGAAGTGGAGATAAAAGATATATGGAAAAACAAAGATAGTTTATGTCAGATAACAGTGGTGTGTAAAATGGGGATAACGGGGAAAAAGATAATTTTGAAGAGAATTGTATTGTAAAGGAATTTGGTGAGGTCCCTCTGTAAATCCTGGGGTCAGTTCTGAGAGACATTGAGGGCTGGAGCATTCCAGGGAAGGGCTGGAGCTGCAGCAGCAGCTGAGGGAGCTGGGAAAAGGAGCTCAGCCTGGACAAAAGGAGATGAAATTAGTTTAGAGTCTATCGTTTTATTTTGAAGATGTTTAGTAGTGAAACTCCCAAAAAAAAGACCACTTCCATCTCTAAGGGAAGAAAAACAAACGAGATAGGAAGTCAGGAAGACAACAGAGGAATGCCAAAAAGCCAAAGCAAAGTAAAAACAATTTTTTTTCAATATTCAAGCTGTTGATGAATTAGTGGGTAGTGGCACAGTAGGGGTGGGGTCTGCTAATGCAGGAAATTATTCAATAATATTTTATTGGTCAATCTGCTTTCCTGTGAAGAATCATGTAAGAGTAGCAATAATCCTGAATTTACAGCTCCAAATAGAAGTAAATCACTTTGTTCATTTCCTAAATGGGAACCCCAGATTCATTCTGAAAATTGAAATGGAGTAGATTTTTTTGAGTTCACCAATCCAGTGACCTGGGGGCCTTTTCTCTTAATGTGAATGAAAGAAATGAAATGTTGGCCAAAACAAAAATCCATTAACAGAGTTTTAATAAAAATTTGATTTTAGTAAAATTTGGGCAGTAATAGAACCCTGAAAAGAAGGTGCAATATAAGCAGAAGTTTCTCTCTTAAGCAGCTGCAATGTTTCCTGCAGAAAAGCTCTTTGGAGCACGAGCAGAGCTTGGGGGAGGTGTTGCTCACTCAAGTAGATTAACGAGAGCCCTTGAGAGCAGCACTGAGTTTGTAGTTCTGGCAGGTAAAGCTCTGTATGGCAGGGGGTGCAGACCCTGTGCCTGAAGCACAGCCAGGATACCCGCACCACTATGGACTGTGACACCCTCTGTTCCAGGGAAAAGCAACCGAGAAGAGGGCCAGGCCCCTGTCAGAGGAGCCCTTCCAGAGAGAGCTCCAAAACTGCCAGGAGCAGAAGGGAGGGCAGTTCCCCTTCAGATGGAGGAGATCTCTCGTTATCCACGCGTGGGCGGCTCACGGCCCCGTTTCCCTCGCACCGGCTCCATTTCCCCTCACCCGACCCCGCTTTCCTTCGCACCGGCTCCGTTTCTTCCCGCCCCGGCCCCGCTTCCCTCGCCCCGACTCCGTTTCCCCTCGCCCCCGGCCCTGTTCCCCTCGCTCCCGTTTTCCCCCGCTCCGTCCCGTTTCCCCTCACCCCGGCCCTGCCCGGTCCCATTTCCCCTCCCCCGGCCCCGTCTCCCCTGCCCCGGTCCCCGTTTCTTCCCGCCCCGCTCCATTTCGCCTCAGCCCCGGTCCGTTCCCCCCGGCCCACTTCCCTCGCCCCGGCCCCACTCCGGCTCCATTTCCCCTCGCCCCGATCCCGTTTCTCCTCACCCCGGCCCGTTTCCCCCGGTCCGTTATCTCTCGCCCCGGCTCTGTTTCTCCCCGCCCCGGCCCCGTTTCCCTCAGCCCCGTCCCGCCTCAGCCCCGGCCCCGCCTCAGCCCCAACGGCCGCAGAGCCCGCCTACAGGCGGGCCGAACCACAGCGCTGAGGAGAGGGGGATTCGAGCAAGCCCGCCTGCTGTCGCCTGCCTCAATGTCCTCCGATTCCCGGACCCCCCCGCACCTGCGCTCGATGGTGGCGGCCCGAAGATGCGCACTCCATTCCGCCAATCGGCGGGCGCGGCGGCTGCGCTCGAATCTGCGCGCGGGTGCGCCGTGAGGGGAGGGGGGCGGGCCCGGAGGCCTGAGGGGGATCCGCCACCATGAGGGGACCGGGACCGGCACCGGGACACGAACCCGCCCGGCACTGCCGCGGGATCACCTGCGACATCGTCAGGACCCCCAGCCGCTTCCCCGCTTGGGGACAGCCGCCTCTCCGCTCCGTGTCCCTCAGCAGCATCCCCGCGGGGACGCTCACACCGCTGAAGCAGCTCCTGCGGGGCCAGGGCAGCCTCCCGAACGGGGACAGCCGCTCGCAGGGTCCGCAAACCGCGGGGGCGAAGCGCCGGGATGGCCCCGACTGCCGGGCCGGGCATGTCACCGACTGCCGGGCCAGGCCTTTTCCCGATTCCCGGGCCGGACCTTGTCCCGATTCCCGGGCCGGACCTTTTCCCGATTCCCGGGCCGGACCTTTTCCCGATTGCCGGGCCGGATCTTTTCCCGATTGCCGGGCCGGACCTTTTCCCGATTCCCGGGCCGGACCTTGTCCCGATTCCCGGGCCGCTCCTGTCCCAGCCGGTTGTGCAGCCGATGCGGAGCGCGCACCCAATCGGCTCGTACGAGTAGTGACTCTCCAGGGGCTCTATCTTCTCTTCTCTAACCTGGCCTCTGTCTCTGTGGTGGCGCCGGCGCCCTCTGACCAGCTAATGGCAAAAGCTTCCCCCTGTTTTCCCGACGGCACAAGAAGAAGAAGCTCTCAGCGTTGCCATCCGGTGAGGAATAGTAACCACGTCCCCGTTAGGCACAGAGTAGGTCGCCCCGGCCCAGCTCAAGACTGCTGGGCTGGTGGCTCAGAGAGAGGGAGCCCAGCCGGAGGCCCTGTATTCGAAAGGCGTGACGCAGCTCGCGGCGATAGATTCTATACCCTGTGGTTCAAAGAGACAACCCCATGCCTCCGCTCGCGCAGGGCGGCGCATGCCCTCTGCGGCACCTGGGAGCCAGCGTCAAGGACACGGCGACACTCTCGTAGGGGCTCGCATATGTGTTTAACCAGCACCCACCTGCTCGGACTGCTGTGAGCCCTCCTGGGGGGAGCCACCTCGTGCCACTGTCCGGCCCCTAGCTGCCGCCCTTCGGGCACCAATTCGCACACCTGTGGACAGTCTGGGCGTCAGCTCCACCTTCATGGTTAATAGCTGGAGAGCTTCGCTGTCTGCAGGGGAGACCAGCACTGAGATCCGGGAGGCAGAAGGACTCTCTCGATGTTCCTGCCATCCACTGACTTCTGAGAAGCCTGAACTTGCTCCACTGACCACCACGCTGCGCCGGCGGGCCGGCCGACACAAATCGCCTGGTTTTCAGCGGAAGAGCATTTCACACGTCATCGTGCCATGTGGAGGATATTTTGTACCACTAACCCAAGCCCAGCTACCCAGGGGTCCTGAATGTTGTAGCATGCCGTCTCTAGGACCTGTGTCAGGATGGCTCATTTATTAATATGGGTCAGTGGAAAGATTTGACCCTGAAATGCTTGGCACGCACGAGGGGGAAGAAAAAATCGATATTAATCCGTTGCAAGAGTTTTTTAAAGAATAAAAATGTCGCTCGCCGCGACCATATCACTTTGTGGCCACGACCCCACGAGGGCAACTTTCTTGTGGGTGCAGCTGAGGAACACGAAAATAATGTGGACCAGGCCCAGATCAAAGCGTGATTACTCCTGATATAGACCCTAAATATGAGGGTTTTAAAATGGCAAATTCATGTGTTAGGGGGCGCTGTATCAAGTTGCTTTGTGTGTGCCTGCTCCCTTTCCAAAGGCCCAGCCTTTTGGAGCCAATTCGTTAAAAAAAGGGAAAATGGAAAAAAAAAAGTTTGCTCAAGTCTTGGTCCCGCATATAAATAAAGGATTCCCAGCAGAGAGAGGCAGTTATCATCTCTCTGGGAATCTTAGAAGAACTCCCCGTAGGCAGTCACCTGGGAAAGTCCCAGGATCATTTCACCCTTCAGGTGGCATGTAAGAAAAGAACCATCCCTGCAATCAAACCTGTATCACCCCTTGTTATTTTCTTCCTCTCATTTTGCCTTTGCTTAATGAAAGGAAGCACAGCTACTTGATGGCTGGAGTGCAATTAGCTGCATCCTGAAAGCTCAGCCATGGCTGAGAGTTGGAATATATTTGCATTTTTATATTTTTCCTATTACAACCTCCCCGTGCGTGCATAAAAAAAACACAGCCTCTAATCCCCTATTAACTGTATCTAGCAAACCTCAAGTGTTTCCTCCATTTGCAATCTGGCTGGGCTTCAGCCCTGAAGCAAATTTCAGGTGGCTGTGGTCTAACGGTACATTATACTCTGGTAGTGGAAGTTTCTGTATAGAAAGAATAATTTAGAATAATTCCCAGTCTCTCCTTCCAGTGGGCCCCCACCCCATAGGATAAAATTTTGAAGACAAATCCTTGAAGATTTCAGGTGGCCACCACGCAAAGGCTCACTTTAAAATAAAAGCGATTAATGAATACAAACCAAACAGACCGTAAAAATTGGGAATTCTAAAGAAATGTGCAGTCAGAGCTCAGGCTGGAAGCCAATGTGCTAGAAATCTTTGCGAGGGGTTTTGCCCTCCCGAGCAGCGTTCTGGCCTGCTCAGAGTGAATGTGCAGGGCTGTGAACAGAGCCATCAATCCACGCTATCAATTAGTGAAGAACAGATTTAATAAGAGCTCTGGAAGCCTGGGCCGCCTCCGGTCTGTCCCGGCTGGAATATTCTGCAGTAGGGGTTCATAGTACAAGCGGGAAACGGGAATTTAAATGAGTAATACGTAAAAAAATATGTGATAAATCGGAATCACAGCTGTACCCAGCAGTTCGGTTTTCCCTGCTAACAAGTGGGATCAGGTGTGTCCGATTCTTAAATTACTCCCAGCAGGTGGCTTAAAAACTCATCTCTGGGTAAGAAATGGCTTCAGTGGGTGCCTGTTAATAACAAGTAGCTGTGTTTAAAAAAGAAAAAAAGATAAAAAAGTTATATTGGGGTTCTATTTGCTGCTATGCAACTTGTTAAAATAGTGAGAGGCTTTGGGTTTATTACAGGAAATGCATGTATTAATGAGCAGCCAGTTTATAGAGCAGACATGGAGCTGTGCTTGCTACTACACAAAAATTTAAAAGATTTAAAAGGAGGAACCCTCAGGATCAGAGGTTGGTGGGTCACGAGCTGTAAAGAAAAGAGCAGAGATCCCTGGATTTCCTCTCGTGGCCTTGGCTGCTGTGCTGATCCTGCAGGGACTGCCCAGGGAAGGAATGAATCTGTGCATGGGAGAGGGAAGGAGAACATGGACAAGTTACAACAGGAATGACAAGGAACATTTTAGATGTTTTGATGTTACAGCAGTTAAATGTCAGGTTGTGGTTTCTGATCCACTGACTCCACACAGCTGGCACGGCTTCATTTGGTTCATTTGTCCTTAAAAAGCGCAAAAATCCCATTAAATCTGTAATTTTCTCCTTGTATTTAATGATATCTTAGTGCTCCCATAATTTATTAACTCCTTATCAGCTCAGCTTTTGCCTAAATCATCAAAAGCAAAGAAAATTCATTTTGTTCCACTTACTCGCGGAAGCCACAATCACGATTCCTTTCAGGAACAAAAAAAGGATCCACAGAAAGTCAAGTGAGGGGGAATTCCTTCTCTCCAGCACCAACTGTGTGTGTGTGAGATTTGTGGGTGGAATTTGGGTAATTGTGGAGTTCATACTGAAATTTTATTAGGATTCAGAAGCTTTGTCAGCATGACTGAGCAGGTCCCCTTTTGTTTGTGTTTTCAGATGCCAGTGGAGCTTCCTAGAAGGAATTCCAGAGAATTATTTGGGTTGGAAGAGACCTCAAATCCCATCCCATCCATGGTAGGGACACTTTCCACTGTCCCAGGCAGCAATTCATTCCCGATATCCCACCTAACCCTGCCCTCTGGCACATATTTTTTAAAATAAAGAGCATTTTTGGAATAACTTTTAAGCTTGTTTGCTGTTTGTTCCACAAAGGAAGAGCTCAGGCTCATTATTCACAGAAGAAAGCCTAATCCAGGCTAAGCAGGGAAAGCTGTTGAGGATAAAAGAGTTAATTTGATTTTTGTGGAGTGTGTGGTTGGCCCAGCAGCTGTGGGTGATTCTGGAGCTGAGCAGGTGCACTTGGAGACAATAAATGCAAATTTTGCTCAAGGCCACACCTCTGAGTGAATTCTCAGCCTAATCAGCTGCTTGTGCTGTGGGCTTGAAAGAAAACCCGTGGATTTTATTGGGATTTATCCGTGCTGATCCCAGCAATTGCCAGAAAGGACCTGAAATTGGGTGTTCCGATAGTTCTTGATGAAAAAAATAAAAAATTAATCATGGGACACAGATCATGATTGACTGTAAAGGGTTTTCCAAGCCCCTCTTCCAGATTTCCTGCCTCTTTAGTTCCCACTGGAGATGCAATCCAGGCAGCTGAAGTTTCCTGCCTTGGGTGGTATCAGGTTTTTGGCAGCAGCTGCAGAAACACAACCCCAAAAAGTTTCTGTTGGGGTTTGCAAAGCCCAGACACCTCTGTGAAATCTTTACTCTGTAGTTAAACTGGAAAAAAAACCCCAAAACACCCCTTGCCTGCTGTTTGGCTGAAGGGTGTGTGCTTTTCCATGTTTTTCCATGGAAATATTTAAGGTTTTTCCCTTTTTTTGGGAGGTTCTTTTGACAGGTCTCATAACTGAATCAATCTTATAAATTATATAAAGTGTAGAGGTATAAGAATAAATATTTCTCCTTCATTCTGTTTTTTGAGATAATAAATAAATTAATTGTATGGCTGGAAACAAAGCCCTATGTTTTGTTTGGGGTAGCTGGAAAAAAAATGCCCCTATTTCAAATATTTACATGTATAGGGGTATAAAGAGGCTGATTTATTAGTGGCTTCAAAATGCAGAAATACAGAATAATTTCATTAAACCTGAGGATGCAAATCCCTGCTGGATTTCGTTGTGTCTCAGACTGACAGAACACTCACACTCTGCTTGGGGTGTTGTATTTTTGTGGGTTCTTTTCCTCCTCTGGTTTAATTTCTGTTCTCAGCCACCACCTCAAAGGGAAGAAGGAGGGAGTGGAAAAGGAGGTTGTGATTTAGGGATAGCAGAAAAATAATTATTAAAAATTGTATTGGAGCATCTGACATCATGAAACCCAACTGAGGTGTTTTGAATCTGGACTTAGCTTTTAATACAAAGTACAACTTAATTGGTTCTGTAAAGGGTTTTCCGGAATATTCTGTGATCCAGAATGAAACTGAGCCAGCCTGGGCTCTGCTCTCATTCTGATTCGATTGAGGGATGATTTTGATTGCAGGGGTCACGATGCACATTTCTTATCAGACAAGCTGGGTGATTTGCTCAAATCAGAAACAGTTGATGCATAAAAGCTCACAGAGGGTTTTGTGGGATATTGGGATGAAATCCATCCCTGGGAGGGGCTGGGATGGAATTGCAGCCCTGGATCCCTTTGAGTGCCCAAGGCCAGGCTGGACATTGGGGCTGGAGCAGCCTGGGACAGTGGAGGGGTCCTGCAGGGATGGGTGGAATAGGATGGGATGATGGGATGGGATTGGGATGGGATGGGATGGGATGGAATGGGATGGATCGGGATGGGATTGGGTATGGGATGGATGGATGGGATGGGATGGTGATGGGACTGGTTGATGGGATGGGATCATGGGATGGATGGGATGGGATCCAGGGATGTAGGGAATGGGATCCATGGGATGGGATGGGATCCTGGGATGGGGGATGGGATGGGATCTGGGATGGGATCCGGGATGGGATGGGATGGGATCCATGGGATGGAATCCATGGGATGGGATCCATGGGATGGGATAGGGATGGGATGGGATGGGATGGGAGGGATGGGATGGGATGGGATGGGATGGGATGGGATGGGATGGGATCCATGGGATGGGATGAGCTCAATGGTATGGGATGGGATGGGATCCATGGGAGGATGGGATGGGATCCAGGGGATGGGATGGGGTGGGGTGGGATGGATGGGATGGGATGGGATCCATGGGATGGGAGGGATGGGGATGGGATGGGATGGGATCATGGGATGGAGTCCATGGGAGGGATCATGGGATGGGATTGGGATGGGATGGGAAGGATCGATGGGATGGGATTTGGGATGAGATGGGATCCAAGTCCTTTCCAGCCCAAACCATGTTGGGATTCCAAACCCCACAGCCAGGGTGTGGTGTGTCCCTGCTGCATGGGTGGTCCTGCTCTGCTGGGGATCCTTGGGAGGGAACATTTCCTCTGCATCCCGGAGGGAAGGAGGGGCTGCAGCATTCCAGAGGGAGGGAAAGTGCTGGAAAGGGAGGGGAGGGGAGGGGAGGGGAGGGGAGGGGAGGGGAGGGAAGGGAGGGAGGGAGGGGAGGGAGGGGAGGGGAGGGGAGGGGGGGAGGGGAGGTGGTGTGGGGGGAGGCGTGTGGAGGAGGGATCTGTGCACACGATGCAGGATCTGCCTTCCCGCATTCCGCACTCCCCATCCCCATCCCCTCCTCCGGAGCGCGGTGCTGGATGCGCTGCTGACAGCATCGTTATCCCGAGCGCTGGCGGCATCCAGCCCTTCCCTGAGCCCCGCTGGGATGCTCGGGAACGGGGAAAGGAGCTGAGCTGAGCTGAGCTGAGCTGAGCTGAGCATTCCCCGCATCGGCAAAGCCGTGCCTGCTCCTCACCCGCGCGGTGCCGCTGCTCTCCTGCTCCCAGATCCTCGCACCGGAGATTCGGCCACACACCCAATTTTGCTGCCGTGTGGGGCACAGAAATGACTTTCCCAGGGACAGGACCCAAGGAGTGACTGGAGCTGTGCCAGGGGAGGTTTGGGTTGGATTTTGGGAAAGGTTCTGCTGTCCCAGAGGGTGCTGGCACTGCCCAGGCTCCCCAGGGAATGGTCCCAGAGAGCTCCAGGGATGCACAGGGGGGATTGTTGGGGGTCTGGGCAGGGACAGGATTGGGATGATCCCTGTGGGTCCCTTCCCACTCAGGATATTCTGCGATTCCTGAATGATTCCTGATTTGCTACGGACCAGCCCCAGCTCTTAGGGAGTTGTTCTGGTGAGAAAATTGTCCCTTCCCTCCTACCTGGAATGGTTTTGCTTTCCAAGTTCCCAGCTGCTCTGATTCCTGATGATTTTTGCTTTTCCTTTTTCCCCTTTCTGTACCCTCTGTGCATCCCCTGCACCCTTATCCCACATGTTTGTAATTCCTGTCCCCTGATATTCCAGCTCAGTTCAGGAGTTCTGCTGGGCACCACAAAACATCCTGACAAGGGTCAGTGTGCCCTGGGCTATCTTAAACCGAGCTCAGCCTTGGCTGAGCCTCTGTCCAGAACATCTTGTGTAAACTGAGCTCTGCCCTCATCCAGGATTCATTAGAATAGGGGACATCACTGCATTTGGGAAGTTTCTTATTGGGAATCCTGGATAGATTGCTAATTCCTGAAATCCATAAACTTGTATCTTATTGGGGATCCTGGATAGATTTGCTAATTCCTGAAATCCATAAACTTGTATCTTATTGGGGAATCCTGGATAGATTTGCTAATTCCTGAAATCCATAAAACTTGTATCTTATTGGGGAATCCTGGATAGATTTGCTAAATCCTGAAATCTATAAACTTGTACCCGTGCTGTACACTGTGTGCAGTTCTTGCCATTCGAAGTTGTGCCCTCGGGATCCCAAATATCAAAGTAAAACCCTTTTTATCCCCTAAATGTGTCTGGGTCATTATTAAAAACTGCCCTTTCAAGGCAACATCTCCCCTCCTCAGCAGGAGTGAGGAGCACTCAGCTCCTCATTCACATAATTTTTGATGGTAATAACTCAATATTTTTCTATTTAACAGCTGTTTAAATAAGAACCTATGAACCTGCACCACCAAGGACTCCTGAATTCTGCTTTCAGTCCTATGCCACAGCTGTCACAACCTGAGCCCAATTTTAACTCATTTTCCTCACTGCTGCTGGGTGCATTCCTTAAAATTCCCTCTGTGCTTGCTGCTTTCTTGTTTCAGGGTACAAAAATTCCTGGGGATTTTCTGCTGATTCAGCCCTGCTGATTCTGTCCTTTCCTTGGGGAAAAATCACAAACCAGCACCGAGCTTCTGCACCATTTTGTCCCCGAATTTGGAGCTTTGAAGGCTTTTCTTGTCCTCCTGGTGAGCATCTTCCCCCTGCACATCCTCAGAATGAGAATTTCCAGTTTGTTTTTTAATTACAATTCTGCCATGAGATGTTTCTGTGGGGGCATTCAGGTCTAGTTTTTTTTTCTAAAATCCAATCACCGTGCTGGTAATTAATCTGCCACCCAAGCTCCAAGCTCGCCTCGTGTTTCCTGTCTGCTCTGTCACATTAAAACATTCTGGGGCTTTTGGGGGCTGCTCACAAAAAAAAAGCCTTTGAAGTTTTGTGGAAATTGTCTCTGATTAGCTTAGGTTGTGGCTGGTTAATAATCTTATTTAAACAGCCGTTGAAAAAATGGAAAATATTGAGTTATGACCATCAAAAATTAATATCCCCTCAGCAGCTTTATAAGCACAAAAGATAAATATTGGTTTTATGCATTCTCTGAGTGTTCCTGTATTGATTCCCAATAATAAATGCAAATTATTACAATAATTTCTCCTATTATTCTTTTAAAACCTTGTTGTCCTTTCCCTTATTGGTAAAGATTTATTTTCACTCATCTCTGTAACTTTCCAGATATTTTGAGTGCATTTTCTGAGTGATCCCTTTGAGCAATTTCCATTGGTTGCAAGGCTGATTTTTATTTAAAGTCAGATTTATTCTGCCTGTTATTAATAACATTAACAGCTCATTGTGATGATGGAGTGTCCCAATTTGGGCTGGGAAAGGTTTAAATTCCTTCCCAAAATCTGGGATGGTGATTTGGGTTTAGGGTGTGAGGATAATGAGAGAGGCTGACATTATTTCCCCAAGATTTGGCAAAAAATAATGCAGGTGTAACAAAGGAAATAAAAAAAAAATTCTCGTGGCTCATAATTTAAAGAGGATTTTGCTGTCGTGGTCATTTCCTGGCAGTGTTGTATTGCAGTGTTTCCATTCATGGAAGAAAAAATCACCTCAGAAATAACAAATTTATGGAAATTGAGCATCTGAGCAAGTCCCTGAGCTGAAAATGGTGTAAAATAGGACACTGCTTAAGGCAGAGCCCTCTGTTTTTCCTGCCTTTTTTTTTTGGGTTTTTTTTGTTTGTTTTTTGTTGGTTTTGGTTTTTTTTTTTTTTGGTTTTGGTTTTTTTTTTTTTTTTTTTTTTTTTTTTGTTTTGTTTGTTTTGTTTTTTTTTTTTTTTTTGTTTTGTTTTTTTGTATGGTCTAAGCCCCTGTGGAACCACTCCCCCGTGTAATTCCCTGCCACTCAGCTCTGCTATTGAATGGGAAAAAAAAAAACAGAAAACAAAACTTTGCCCTCAGTTCTTGAAGCAAGAGCTGGTGATTTCATTCTCTCCTGGAGTGTTCCTCCAGTGGTGCTGAGACTGAGCCTAATCTGCATTAATGCTGCCTTTTAGCACGGGTTTAGGAAAGAGCCCAAAACCCCACCTGGAGCTCCACGGGGTTGTTCTGGAACAGTCACAGGCACAGCGCTGGAGATCCATCCTTTATAGGGAATAATAAATGTTAATGCACTCCTTAGCATTTCAATGGCCTGATTAAATATTCCAGAGCCTTATTAATTGAATATTTTATATTCCTGCAAATGGCCTTGATCCTCACCGTGGCATACTAATTCCAAGGGAAGGGAGAGGGAACACGCTCGGATTCCTGCAAGGAGAAGCTGCAAATAAAGCTTTTAAAATCCACTGCATTAATGGCTTCTTGGGCAGGTTATTGTGCATGAAGCAGGGATGGGGAAGCAATCTGGAGATGTTTGGATTTATGGGGTGCCAGAATTACACAGGTGGATTGCAAGGAAAAGCTCAGTCATGGACTATTCCAGAGGATTAAAATTCTGCAGGTCACGGTCACCATCCCATCAGTGACTCCGATTCTGTAGTGGTGCAAATTAACCTTTCCCCTCTTGGTACAAATTAAAAAAAAATTCCAGGCTTCTACTCCCCTGGAGTCATAACGAGTGGGGAGGTTTGACAAGATCCCAGAGGGAATTCATGGAATTCAGGGGATGAGGAGGAGAAACTGAGGGAGCTGGGAAAGGAGGAATTTCCTCCTGGGAAGGATGGGCAGGATTGGCAGGAGAGATTGGGAATGCCCATTCCTGGAGGTGCCCAGGGAATTCCTGGAGGTGGCACTGAGTTCCAAGGTGGGGATGGGCACAGCTGGCACTCCATGGGCTGGGAGGGCTTTTCCACCTCCAGGAATCCTGGGATTCTGTGCCACTTGAGAGATCTGGGACACAGGAGAACCAGTGGTGGCAAGAACCTCAAGAAAGTTACCAAATATCTCCTGAAGAGTTGGCAGAACCCTGAGCATGACTGCCCACGGGGCAAGGACCAAACCCATCCCGATGTCACCCAGGGATGCTCCCAAGGACCCGCACCCAGGGAAGCCCAGGCAGGTCTTTTCTGTGCCCAAAATCCAGATGGGACAAGGACCAGCACTGAGGGAAGCCCAGGCAGGTCTCTCCTGTGCCCAAAATCCAGCTGGGAAGAGAGCAGGAGAAAGAAGGAAGCCCTGGCCCCATCCCCTCGCAGGACTAGCTGCTGCAGATGCGCTCTCCAGATGAACAAGGTTGGTTTCACTGTTCCTGGCAAAGGTGGGCACTCTGAACATTTGGATTAATTGTTATAAACAGGAGTAATTAATGCGCTGGAGGAGCAGGAGGTGGCTGAGCACACATGTTCCCTGCACGAGCCATCGGTGATCTGAATCATTCATCACCTGTCAGAGGTGAAACCAGGGGAGATTCCAGCAAAAATCCACAGATTTCACCCAGAACTGGAGCAAAACCCCTCCTTCTCCTGCCCTGGTGAATAGAATACACAAACTGTGCATCTCCAGAATTTATAAATAAACTTCCAGGGCTGATTGCTGCTCCTGTGCTGAACGGGAGGAAATTGCATCCCGGGATTTCTGGGGTAGGAGGTGGTCTGGAGGATGGGGAGGGAACACCCAGGGTGGTGGTGGTGTCCCCTGAGCTGGTGTCGTGGTTTGAATGAATTTAATGGGAGCAAAACACTCCCAAGCTCCAGCAAACCTCCCCCCCTCTCTTTTCCCCACCGGGTCGTCCAGAGACAAACTTTTCCACAAGAGGAAAAGTGAGAAAGAAAAGGAGAAAAAACCATATTTATTTAAAATTAATAAACAAAAAGAAAAACCTGTGGAACAAGCTGTTGATCCAAAG
>VKON01000114.1:576823-591501 GCA_009741485.1 Malurus cyaneus samueli | reverse complement strand
CTTGCCGGTCTGCGCTGCTTCTAGCCCGCGGTGAAGCCACAGAGGCGGGAGAGAGAGGTCCCTTTATTTTTAGGCGACCCAACTGGGTAAATGGGGACCAAGCACCACCAAAAATCAGGGGTGCAGGATGGAGGAGCTGGAGCTCCCTCAAGGTCTCGGTTGTCTGTGAGGGTGGACGTGGATGAGCCATCCCCTAGGAGTGCTGAGCAGTGACGGTGCCGGCAGAGCGGCACGTTTCCTACGGGGTCGCTCTTGCTGCAGCGCCGTCACCTTCACGAGCCACCAGCTTGTCTTCCTGACCGGATACCTGTCACCTGCCAGTACCATCGTGTCACCCTGGAATGGCTTGTGGTCTGGGCTGAACCCTGGTGATCCGTTTGTTGTCCCCCACAACCGTGTCGTGCACGGCCCTGCCGCGGCTGCCGATCCTTCCTGCCCGCACCGATACCCGGCAGGGACTGAGGGAGGGGACGACCCGGCTACGCTGTCTTCGCGGCCGACGGGGACCCTCACAGTGGGACCCGGCTACACTATCAACCTCCCCTCCTACACCGTGGCCTTTCCACGAAGGTCGCACAGTGTCACAGGAGCTTTTCATTCCAGAACGACTCCCGTACCTCCTGGAACAGCGCCCGAGGAGGGTGGAGGGAGACGGAAAACGAGGGGAACCCCGTCGGGAAGCGGTGCACCGCTGCCCGCCCTGGCCACGCCCCCGGCCCCCCCCCAGCACCTCGGGGCGCAGAGGCGCGCCGCGCAGCCGCGACAATCCGGAAGAGCCGAGGGGCGGCGGTAGGCGGCCAAGCCGGAGCGGACGGCTTGGTCTGAGCGGGCGCGATGGCGCAGCAGGTCGAGCAGCTGCGGGCGGACGGCGTGGACAAGGAGGTGCTGCGGGAGGGCACCGGGCCGCTGCCGGACTTCCGCGACGGCACCAAGGTCAGGGCCGCGGGGGTACGGGCGGGGTGGGGGGATGTGGGAAGCGGAACGCGGCGGGGGATGCGCGCATGCGCGCAGCGCCCCCATTCCCCCCCCTCGTCTGCGTCGCCATGGTGACGCCGGGAGCTCCTCCCGTCCCTTCAGGCCACCTTCCACTACCGGACGCTGCGGTGCGGCGATGAGGAGACGCCGGTGGACGACAGCAGGGCGCGGGGGAAGCCCATGGAGCTGATCGCCGGGAAAAAGTTCAAGCTGCCGGTGTGGGAAGCGGCGCTGCGTACCATGCGGCCCGGCGAGCGTGCGCGCTTCCGCTGTGACGCCAAGGTGGGCGGGCCCGGGGCTCACGGGAGGGGCGTGGTTTGTCGTTTGGGGGCGTGGCTTGCCCTGGTGGGCGGTGCCTTTCCCGCTGGGCGTGGCTTGCGGGCGCCTCGGTGCTCTCCGGCCGTGGGGTGCGGGGCTGGAGCGTCCCGATGTTCTCCGCTTCCACCCCCCCAATTCCCGGCTCTGTTCCCTCCCGCAGCACGTGGTGCTCTACCCGCTGGTGTCCAAGAGCCTGCGGAATATCGCAGCAGGGAAGGACCCGCTGGAGGGGCAGCGGCACTGCTGCAACCTTGCCCAGATGCACGAGCACTACTCCCTGGGGTACCCCGACCTCGACGAGCTCCAGAAGAACCCCCAGCCCCTCATTTTCGACATCGAGGTGCTCAAGGTGAGGTGCCGGCATGGGGAGCTCAGGGATGGAAGTGTCCAGAAAACACATAGGTGTGGCACATGGGACATGGTTTAGTGGTGGCCTTGGCAGTGCAGGACTCAATGATCCTAGAGGTCCTCTCTGACTTAAACGATTCCATGATCCTATTCTCTGATTCCATGATGGGGTGCTGGCAGGTGGAGCCACCCGGCTCCTACCAGCAGGACCCATGGGCCATGACAGATGAGGAGAAGCTCCAAGCTGTGCCCCAGATCCACAAGGAAGGCAACGAGCTGTACCGGCAGGGCAAGGTGTCCGAGGCAGCTGCCAAATACTACGATGCCATTGCCTGTCTCAAGAACCTGCAGATGAAGGTGGGTCTCCCCAGGTGCACACAGGCAGCCCTCTGGAACACGGGCTTGAGAGCTACCCCTCACCCTCCCTGCATTGTCTGCCACAGGAGCAGCCAGGCTCTCCAGACTGGATTGAGCTCGATCAGAAGATCACACCCCTGCTCTTAAACTACTGCCAGTGCAAGCTGCAGTGCGAGGAGTACTATGAGGTGTTGGACCACTGCTCCTCCATCCTCAACAAATATGAAGGTAAGGAGCCACAGGCCATCCCAGGCAGCTGCACCAGGCACTGGGAGACCCCCGTGCTCTGCTGACCTCCAGCTGTCTCCCCACAGACAACGTCAAGGCCTATTTCAAGCGGGGCAAGGCCCACGCGGCTGTGTGGAACGTGGCTGAGGCGCAGGCCGACTTTGCCAAAGTGCTGGCCCTCGATCCCTCACTGCGCCCCGTGGTCTCCAAGGAGCTGCGGAGCCTGGAAGCACGGCTGCGGGAGAAGGATGCCGAGGACAAGATCCGCTTCAAGGGCATCTTCTCCCAGTAGAGCCCACGGCCGCAGGGGAGAGCCCAGCGCGCTTGGGACAGGTTTAGATATTCCACATGTGGAATGATCATGGATGTTTATTAATGTTTAATACAGATTTTACTTATCTGAAGTCAGTGGAAACGGCCCAGGAGCTCGCCACAGCCAGGGACACGGCCGGGCACGTACGTGGCAGCGTAAAGCATCGCAGCACACGGCTGAAGCTCTTTGCTGGGCTCTAGACTCTGCTCATTGTCACACCAGGGTTGCATGGGTGACACGAGCCAGCTGCTCCCTGCCAACTTTTATCACTTATTTGATGTTTTTATACTTTATGATGGCAATGGGGGCTGTAGTGCTGAGCCTCGTTCCAGCTCCAACCCCTTCAATGCCTGTTCTCCACGCCACGCCATTGTCACTTCTCCAGGCTGCTGCTATCATCCCAAACCAGTGTTTCCTCTTGTCATGTCATGTCGGGAATATTTTATAATGAATAACAGCTTGTTCCTGCTCTGCTATCTCTATAAACCTCTGGTTGTGCTCTGCCCAGATAAACTCAAGTAAAACCAGTCACAGCCCCTGGTCGCTACAAAAATTTGCTGCTAGAGGTAAATGAGGGGAAACCAAGGCGGAGGGGGCAAGTATCAGCATTGGCACAGCCCACACATCCGAGGCTCTTTTCCCTGTCCTAGATTGCTTGTGACCCAACTGCTGTGCCCCACAGCCACCTCCCTGTGGTACGTGGTGGCCCTGGAGGTTTTCATGGTGTGTTGACCACACAATTGGAGCAGGGCAAGGGAGGGCATATCCCACCATTCCCTTGCCCCCAGCACATCATCTCTCTTCCGGTGCCCTACTTTGGAAAATAATCCTTTGGGTGTGGTCTCCACAGCTCAGCTGTGCCTTCCCTTTGATAAAATCCCTGGGAGCGAGGAGGTTTTGGAGGCAGCACCCACACGTGTTGTGTGGGGAGATCCCAGCTTGTCTCCACACAAGCTCCTGGCAGCCACCCATGGGCAGGACAGGGCAGGACTCATGGTGATGGGGCACCAGGGCTTCCCAGGGCTTTCCCAGTGGATGTGAGTCCTGGTGCCACAGGCACAGCACAGAGCAGACAGTGGGTGCTGGCACCTTGTGGTAACATCTCTTTATTCAACACCGAAACGAAATGGGGGGAACAGAGGAACTACTCTGGAACCCCAACCCAGCCCTGCCCCGCGACACCAGACGGAAATAAATAGGTGGGGATGTGCCACTCACCCTGGGGCACAGCCACAGCCCCCCAGTTTTGCACTGAGCACTGCCCAACAGCCCCAAAGGACCAGAGGGGATGGGGCTGGGAGCAGCAGGGAGGACCCAGGGTGGCTCAGCCCTGAGGGGATCACTCTGGCCCTCATGGGGGGCTCGGAACCATCTCCCAGCACCCCTAAGTCTCAGGGGACCCAGTGCCCTCATCTCCTATCCATGGGCTCGTGGCCCAGTACTGGCTCTGGCGCCAGGTGCTCCTTGCTGGGAAACCAGGGATGCAGCACAGGGGGGAACATGGCCGTGCCACCCTCACTCCTCACCCTCTAGCTTGAGGCTGACACTGCGGGGCTTGGCCCGGGACAAGCCAGGGGGTGCTGACGGGGGGCCCCCATCCCGCTCTGCCTGGCTGGAGCCCCGGGAGCGCAGGAGCTGGCTCTGCTTCCGCAGGAAGTCAACAGGCGCTGGGCAGCCATAGGTGCCTTTGCCCAGCACAGGTCGTGGGGGGCCCTTGGGGGAGTGGGCCAGGGCTGCGGCTTCCAGCTGGGCCAGGTGGGCAACATAGCCCTCGGAGAGGAACTGCAGGACACACAGACAGCCTGAACTGGTGGCCGGGGCCGGCTGGTGGGGTCAGCCATCATCCCCTGCATCCCCAGTCTGTCTCCAGCCCTGCCACCACCATACCTGGCACTGGTTGTGGAACTTCTTGACAGCCCGTCCCACAATGTAGATGTGTGCTGGTGCGAGTCCCAGTGAGCTGTAGACTGAAACATCCTTGGTGGAGCCGTAGCCAGCAACTATGGAGATCTCAGCCTGCCCAGAGACAAGAGCATTGGGGCAGGAAACAACCCTTCCCACAGGAACAGCCACCCCCAGGGGCTGGGACAGCCTCATGTTGCAAGGGATGGTTAGGAGCTGCCCTGAGAAGCTTCCAGCTCTGCCACAGCAGTGTGGACCAGCTACCAGCATCTCCACTGGGATGCAGAGATGCACAGGCTTCACCACAGCCCATGCCACCCCAACCCCATCCCCACCTCGGTGCGCAGGCTCTGCAGGAAGGCGGCTTTCTGGCGCAGCGGGTCATGGGTGAGCCCATCGCAGAAGGACACAGCGCCGTGGGGGAAGTTGTGCTGGGAGAGCCAGGCCACCACGCGATGCTTCTGCATGTCAGGACGCCCCGTCACGTAGATGATCATGTACCCCGAGTCCTGCCAGTGCCTAGGAGAGGACATGGGTGGCTGCCAGGAGCCTGTGTGGAGACAGTCCTGCTGTGGGAAACTGGGATCTCCCCACATATGTGCAGAGGCATAGATATTATGTACTGAGGGCAAGGGAGTGGTGGACATCCTCTCCCTTGCCCTGCTCCAGCTAGCTTATCCATACACCATGAAAGGTGGGGAGATTGACTTCCTTACTGAAGGGCACCCACCTTACAACGTCCACAGCCCCTGCTCGCACTTTGGGGTCACTACCCATGATGGAGACGCTGGCAGTGAAGGAGCCATCGATGCTGAACACAACAGACTCGGTGCCACGGGCCACCACGGTCAGGTATGCCTCGGCATAGCTGTGGTCCCCCCTGCAATGGGAGAGGTGGGGGTTCAGCACTGGCTCTGCTGCCAGGGCAGCAGGTGTGGCTCTGCCAAAAGGGCAGGAGGAACTGAAGGGACACCGCACCTAACCACCATGCGCACAGGGTAAATCCCGATGGCCAGAGCCTTGTCTGGAGGGATGGTGAAGGTCAGGCGCCCACTGCCACTCGTCACCTCGGTGCCATAGTACAGCCACTTCCCTGACAGCGGCTGTGTCATGATGTAGATGTCCACCTGGGAGAGGGAAATGGGCTGAGCACGAGCTGTAACCCCACATCCTGCTGTGTCCCCACCTGCAAGTCCTTAGACCTCTCCCACACAGGGTCCTGTTAACCACATCCTTCCCCTTACTGTGGATAATAGCCCCATGCATGGTTGTGGACGCCCCACCCTGTTTGAGGAGTCCTGGTGGCCCCCTGAGCCCAGCAGTACCTTCTCCCCAGTCAGTGTCACTACGTCCAGGGGTCCGTACATGAAGCGCCCACTGAGGACCTGTGCTTTGCCCTCGCACACGATCACATCGCAGGCCCGGTGGTTGGCCGTCACATTCTGCAGGCACACAGGGTGCTCAGCAGCTCCTGGGGGAGCTCCTGAGGTGGCACCAGGACACCACTAGGCTGTGGGATTGTCCCAGAACCCGCACACCCGAGGATGCCGCAGGTGGGCTCCCACTGGCCACATACCCGGATCTTCACTTGGGTGCGCTTGCGCTGCCACTTCTCCCGAGGGATGGCGGGGCTGTAGATGGAGCTCTCCTCGCTCTCCGCCGGCTGTGGCCCCTCCTTCTCCATCACCTGCCGATGGCATGACCCTGGCTCAGCCTCCACTAGCCCTGGCTCGCTGCCCGCACCACCATGCCCGCCATACCTGGCGCAGGATGAAGGCCACCACGTCGGAGGATTCCCAGTAGCTGGCGTGGAAGAGGTGGGGCAGGGTGATGGTGGGGAAGGCAGTCAGGGCGTCAGGGCAGTACAGAGAGTAGTCGATGCGTTTCGGGCCCCACCAGCGCTCCAGGACTGTGAGGAGAGCTGGGATGAAGCCTTTTCCGGACCTCATCCCATGTCGTGCAGCCAAAGGTGTCCGGATGGGATGGGGTGGGTAGGGATCACACTTACTCTTGACAACCTCGCTCGTGCTGGCAGAAGTGGGGGGCTCTGCCAGCTCATTGCCCTTCCAGAAGCCCCCAAAGCTGCCAGTGGGAGTAGGTGGGGCAACCACATCCACTTTGGGCAGGAACAGGGCAGAGTGTGTCTGCAGGGCCTCCGCTGCAGAGAGAGCTGGGTGAGCACACACAGAGTCCCCAGAGATACCCACCACCGCAGGACCCACCTCCAGTAGAGACCCAGAGCAGTGGGAAGGACATGCACATCCCTCTTCCCCCACCCAGTCAGGCTGTGGGTGCTCTGAGGACCCTGATGTCTCAGGGACTTGATGTTGGGACTTGCTCACCCAACAGGGACGAGGTGCCATCACCCAGAGGGTACTTCTGGTATCGGGGCACACTGAGCGGGGGCACAGCGTGGAAGGCCTTAGCCAAGAGGGGCTCCAGGCGGGAGGCGCAGGGATCGGCGGCGTGGAAGAGGTTGTAGATCTGCTCACAGGCAGGACGCAGCTGGGCCACTGCAACAGAGAGCAGGATCAGGGGTGCCCACAAGGGCTGGGTGCACCAAGAGCAAAACATCCAAGAGGGGTAAAGCAGGACACAGCAAGAAGAAAGGCTGGAGAGGGAAATTTGGGTCACTGGGGACAGGCTGGGGCTGGCACAGAGCAGGGACATTCAGCCACCCACCAACACCCACACAGCCATGGCTGGGCATGCGAGTGGCTCAAACCCAGGCAGGGCTCTCTGGGGTGATCCCGGGGAGCTCACGCTCGTGTGGGGAGCACGACACAGGGACTTGAGCCCTGCAGGGAGGGTCAGGGGCTGGCACCGCGGCAGGCAGGGGTCCTCACCATCCAGAGCAGGCATGACGGTCTTGCGCAGCGCGAGCACCAGCCCCAGCGGGGAACCAAAGAGGAAGAAGCCGGATACCTTAAATTCGAGGCGGGTGCTGGCACCCTCCACCCCATCCAGCGCCGTGGCACCACTCCGAGGTGCCTCTGCCTCCAGTGGGGCCTCGCTGGCCTGCAGGCTGGGACAGTGGAGAGAGTGGGCATGGGGAAGGATGGCAATAGCCCGTCCCACCATTCTGAAGGCAAAGCTGTTCCTGGTGTGACCCTGTTATCCCAAAAGAGCTCCAGCAAGATTCCCCCAGGGCAGGCAGCTCCAAATGCTCTTTCTCAGCCTGAAGCAGATGGGAATTGCATGGTTTCCATAAAGCACAAGATAGCCAACCATCGCCCTTGGGCTCACCTGGATGTGGAACTGTGTTGCTGGCTGTCCCCTTGTGTCCCTGGGGGCTCAGGGCTGGCCTGGCTCAATCCCAGTACTCCATCTGTCCCATCAGCCAGAGGGTCCGGGCCGCTGCACTGCTCTGGGGAGATGGGCTCCATGCTCTGCAGGGAGAGGCAGCAAACACCCAGACCTCACTTAGCCCCCAGTGCACACCCAAACCCTCCCCACAGGGTATTGGGGTGCGGGCACTCACCAGGCTGCCACGGCGGCTGCTGTTCCGGCTGCCCCCCGAGCCCACCCGGCTCTGGCATAATGCGTCAAATCCCAGGATGCTACCCACACAGTCCCCCAGCAGCACCACCTGTGGAGAGCATGGACCCACAGGAAAGTGACACCCCCAAACCCTCCACACAGGGCCACAGCTGGACCCCAGAGCCAAGCTTCCCTCCACATTCCACCTCACCTGGCCGCAGAAGCCGGCGCCCTCTCCGGAGTGCAGGAAGGCTGCGTAGGCCTGGTTGGCACGAGCGATGACAGTGCCCACAGCGTGCTGGTAGGTGCCTGAGGAGGTGGCCAGCAGCGGGAGCGCTGCCAGCGGGATGTGGTCCTGGCTGCTAGACAGGCTGTCCCTGTCATGGCTGTAGGGGCTGAGCCTGAGGGGGACACCGCAAGGGATGAATGGGACCAATCCTGGTGTCCTCATCCCACTGCACGGTACTGGTTCACCCCGGGGATGCCGCACCAGGAGTAATCCCTATCCCATCCCATCCCACTACAAGACATTTGCTCACCCAGCTGCTAACTCTAGATGCTGTATCCGGAGTTATCCCCATCTCGCCCAATTCCATCCCAGCCCTTGCTGCCCTGATGTTCCCATTTCTCTACACAATACTTGTTCACCCCAGGATGCTGCATGAGGAGTTATCCCCATGCTATCCTACCCCATCCCATTCCACCCCACTGTCCTCATCCCACAAAATTCCTGCTTGCCCTGTGATATCACACCAGGAATTACCTGTATCCCATCCCATCTCACCACACAACACTTATTTGCCCCAGGATGCTGCACCAGGAGCTAACCCCCATCCCATTCCCAGTCCTTAATGTCCCACTTCCCAGGGGAAGTAAGGTTCCCTCTCCAAGGCTACCAGCTCCCTGGTCCCCTGCTTTCCTGGCAGGAATCCGTACTTGGAGACGAGGGTGTAGGCTGCAGCGCAGATGGGCGGGCAGGGCACCAGGCGCAGCGCCACATGTCCCAGTGCCTCGGGAAAGTGGACGCGGGTGACAGCATCAAAGGTGGCTGCCAGTGTCTGCACATCTGCCTGCTTGGAGCCCGGCTCCCCCGCTCCCTGATCCAGGATGTTCCCACTGTGGAGGATGAGGAAGAGCACGTGGATCCGGCACATCTGCTCCGTGCTCTCTGCTGCGCCGCCCTGCAGGAAGAAGAGCAGTCAAGTCAAAGGGCATGGCAGGGGGAGCATAGCCCGAGAGAGGGGACACGCACCTCAGGGAAGCTGGACGTTCCCAATCCTTCACCATCCCCCTTGGTGGCGCTGGTTCCGTCCCCTGCGAGCACACAGCCCTGGTGAACCCGTTGAGGTCTCCAGGTAGGAATCAGTCCCCTCCCAGGACTTCCACCCCACGCCTCGAGGCCAGACCGCTTCAGCACTCACCCAGTGCCTCGTCCAGCTCCACTGGCCGCTCAAGCGTGTCCAAGAAGTCATTAGAGCTCCACTTGGTCATCTCCTTGGCAAAGACCTCATCGCTGTCAGACAGATCCTCTGCAGAGGCAGGAGGAAAGCATGGGTGAGGGGAGACACCCCTGTGCCTGCACACCCATCCTGAGACCGCCTTGTCCCCATCCAACCTGTCCCGAGGGGGTGCCAGTACCGTGGGCATCGAAAAATTCCTCTTCAGAGCTGTTCTCAGAGTCCCGGGCAATGTTCTGCATCCGCCACTCTGACAGGCTCTGAGGAGACACCACCCCTGCCACCGACAGGGGGTCAGCAACCAGAGCCCTCCACAGAGAGACCCTGCCCCTGCCCCACAGCTCACCCTTGGTCCTGGATCCAGATCCCCCAGGGAGATCTGGGGCCATCCCTCTGTCACCCAGAGTCCCTCCTCAGGAGATCCATGACCATTCCCCATGTCACCCAGAGCCCATTCAAGAAACCTGGGACCAGACCTGGGACACCCAGAGCCCCACCTCAGGAGACCCAAACTACGCAAAACAGTCCCCTGACACATCTCCTATGGAGAACAGCAGTATCCCAACAGGCCATACCCACAGCAGACCAAGTCCCTCACCTCCGTGCTGGGAAGAGTAAGAAGACCGGGAAGAGGTGGACCACTGCTTGGCAAAAGTATCATCGGAGGGGGTCTCAGTCCCGGCCTGCAGCTCAGCCTCCTCCTGCCCACCAGGCCCATCTGGTTCCGTCCGCCCCTTGGGGCTGATCCCGGCTGCAGGTGGCTCCTCGCCCTCACCACACTTGGCCATCTTCTGTGCCAGCATTCGCGCCGTCTCCTCCTCCAGCTGCCGGATATCCTCCATCGTCAGGTCCGTCCACTCATCCTGCCAGCACCAGGCTTGGCGGTGGGCACGCAGCATCACCTTCCTCAAACCTGGGGGGATTACGGGGGCAGCGAGTCCAGTGTGGCCCCACAGCTGCCCCAATGATCCTCCAGCAACCCATAGCTCCAAACTCACCCACGTCATGGATGAACTGCTCAATCTTGGACTGCATCCCCCAGTATCGGAATTCCACCTTGCAGAGCTTGTAGGCACACATGAGGGGCCCAGTGGCCGTAGCTGCCTCCAGCCAGTCATCAGCCAGTGGCCCCCGGCCTGTCTTGGATGAGTGGTAGAGTTTGGGATCCTCCTCGGGTTTGTATTCCCCGGGGGAGATGGGATCACGCACGATGTCGATGGTGTCTGTGGAGGGAACGGCACTTGTGACCCTACAGCACATGGCAAGGGAGCACAGGTAGGAAAACAAGGAAAAAAGGACAAAAATCAGGTCAAATTGTTCCCACAAGCCATGCACCGAATGCAGCTGGCAGCAAATACTCTCTGTCCTAGAATCCTAAAACCTTGGAAGTTCTGGAATCACAGTATTCTGGAATGATGTCGGTTGGAAGGAACCTTATGGATCACTTCATTCCACTCCCTGCCATGTGCAGGGACACCTTCCACTAAACCAGGTGGCCTTGGTCACTACCAGGGATGGAGCATCTGCAGTTTCTCTGGGCAACCTGTGCCAGGGCTCACCACCCTCACAGGGAAGAATTTCCTGGAACATCACAGACACCCTTGGTGCAGCCAAAGACATCCCGTCCCTGCGTGGGATCCCAATCTGGCACCCCGGGGAGCAGCACAGGGAGGGAGGGGCTGGGAGCGTGCAGAGAGCTGGGGCTGACACACATACACGCATTAGCCAGGAGATCTGGCAGCTGTGGAGTGATCCTGGCCACTCCGGGGGATGTGGGGGCTGGGGACGGAGACAGCTCAGCACAGCTCCCAGCTCTCCCCTCTAAAAAAGCCCGAGGGTCCCCCAAAAACAGGGCACAGCAAAACCACAATGTAATACAGGAGCCTCTGGAGAGCTGAGGGAGAGGACTAAGAACCCCATCTCCAAACAGAGGTGATCTCTCCCAAAATGAGGATGAGCTCTCCCCAAATGAGGATGACCTCCCGAAACTGGAGAGAGGATTATGAATGATATTCAGGAAAATAAGATCCAACAGCCATTCTGGCTCAATCCAGCACAAAATCTCCTAAAATTTGGCTTTTCCAGCTCAAGGTCAGGTTCCAGCAACCTGGTCTGGGGGATCCTGGGGCATCCTGGGACACCCTACTGGCTCCCAGGACCATCCCACAGCACTATCCCCATTCCCAGGCTGTGCCAAACCCAGCATTTATTTTCCCCCCTTAACATCCCGAAGGTGCTGCCAGCCTCTTCCTCCAGCCTTGGATGAAAAGAGGCAAAAAGAAAACTGGAAATGCCCTGAATCCACAAAAACGATGCAATGCACAGCCATGATGCCAAGCGCCTTGGATAACAGCACCAAAGAGCTGGGAAAGGACCTGCTGTCCCCAAGCAGCTCTTGGCAGTGTCATTCCCATCACAATCCAACTCTGCTTTTGTCACTGGGAGAAAGCTGCCAAGGAAGCAGTTATCCCTGCGGATCACCCAGACCATGTCATTCCATCGGCCTTTGAAACATGAGAGGGGTTTAAATCTGTCAGTGCTACAGGACACCAGAGCAGAGAAAATCCCAGTGGGACCCACACTGGGGCTGATCCCACTCCAACCCTGCTTCCTGGGGAAGGCAGCAGCCACCAGAGATGCTGAGTGCCCCTGTGGAATGCCCACGGGATGGACACTAGAGTGGAAAACCAGGCAGCGGGCACAGCACCATGCCCTGATATCATCTGCTAGGCCTGGTTGCTTCCCAGGGGCAGTGGGGGCAGAATTCCTGCTCCCTGGTCCAAGCCATCGGTATCCTGGCCGGACATCCCCAGTGTCGTGAAAGCCGGGGAGAGAAATAGGTCAGATGAATCATTTCCTCCGAGTGCCTATTTTAGGCCTCCATTTTAAGAGGCAGCGCGTCACAGTGCACACCCTGGCGCCTGAACTGACCACATCCACAGCACTGGCAATGGGGAACCCACCAGAGAGGGAAGAATCCCACCCTGAGCTCCCAGTTCTGCCACCAGTCCCCCCGGAAAGGAGCCAGAGAGCGATCTGGGGCAAAGCCCTGGGGAGAGAGGAAGCAGAGCAAGGGGTAGGAAAATGGGGACATGCTTTTTCAGCTCTCCCTGCTCCAGCTGATCCGAAACACCCCACAGGACCCAAGTGCGGGGTCCCATATTTACCAGGAGGGTAAAGTCAAGCCCCTAAGGCCCCTCCACATCCACACATCCAACCTGGGGACACGGTGTGGGAACCCCAGCAGCCACAGGGTCCTGCCCACCTCCCAAAGCCAGCCATACCCACCCAAAATCCTCTGTCTCTTTTCCGCCACGCTCAGGTTGAAGATGTTGGTCTGCTGCCCTGCATCCGGGCGGTAGTATGTCTCAATCTCAATGGAAAACTTCTCCACGAAG
This sequence comes from Malurus cyaneus samueli, assembly GCA_009741485.1. Classification (NCBI taxonomy): domain Eukaryota; kingdom Metazoa; phylum Chordata; class Aves; order Passeriformes; family Maluridae; genus Malurus; species Malurus cyaneus. The sequence goes on along the minus strand of VKON01000114.1, from coordinate 578,725 downwards.
GGACACGTGTACCTGGAGAAGATCAGGACTGAGCACAGAGCACGGCCAGCCCCACAGATCACCCCACCACCTCCCCACTCCCACCTGGTGCGTGTGTAGGGATAAGCATTCCAAGACTCCTCCTCCACCTGGAGCGCAGCTTTGGGGAGCAGTGCCCGGAACCAGCTGGGGATGTGGGAGCCGACATGGTAGATCTTGTGGGTGTACTGGCCACTGCCCCCAGGGCCGTCACTGTAAGGCCGGTTGGCCAGGATCTCCACTCCGCTACCCTCGCCACTCGACTCCTCCCGGCTCTTTTTCTGCATAGAGATGATGGCTTAGTGTGGTCCCCACAAGTCCCGAGACAGCCATGCTCCCCAAGGGTCCTTGTACATTCCCATCCCCATGTGCTGGCATCCACCAGAGCCACATCTACTCGGTCGACTCCCTGCTTGGCTCAGCGGCCCCAAACCACCCAAAGGCTCACTGACACCCCAGCAACCTGCCAATTCGCTGGGATCAGCCTGAGGCTCCCCCGTGCCCCTTCAGGCTCCACGGTCAGCCCTACAACCTCCCAGTTCCCCACACTCAGACCCCCTACACTACACACCATGCTCAGCCTCAAAGCCCCCTGTGCAACCCCAGGCTCAGCCCCCTCCCTGCTCAGCCCCACAGGCCCCCCAGTCCCTCCTGCCCAGCCCCGCAACCACACCTGGATCATGTAGAGCTGGGCCACCTGGTACTCCTCCAGGCTCATGGGCAGCAGGATGTGGTACTCCTTGATGAGCATGGCGCCGGCGGGGGACGGCAGGGGCAGCGCCTGAGGGGGCTTGCGTTACACCGGACCGGACCGGCTTCGGGACAGCTCGGGGTACACTCAGCTCAGCCCGGTACCGCTCGGCCCGGGTTTGGCCCGTCTTGGAACCGCTCCGCCTCCGGGTTTGGCTGAGTCCCGGGACCGCTCCGCCCCCGGGTTCGGCAGAGTCCGGTACCGCTTGGCTCCGGGTTCGGTTCAGTCTGTACTAGCTGCAATTAGTCCTGGGTTTGACCAGGGCCGGCCCCACACTCGGCTGATTCCGGTACCGCCCGGCACCGCTCGGGCCCAGGTTCGGCCCACCTCGGAACCGCTCGGCTCTGGGTGCGGTTCAGTCCGATATCGCTCGGCCCCTCTCGGCCCCGGGTTCGGCCCGGCTCGGACGCGCAAAAAATATAAAAAAAAATGTAATTATAATAAATATATATATAATGTTAATAAAAAAGGGAGAGAGAAAAAAGAGGGAAGAAAAAAAAAAATGCCACAAACCCCTTTCCCCTGGGCCTAAACCCCCCTTTCCAATCCCCCCGCTCCCTCTCCGCTCCCGGTGCCCCCAGTTCCCCGCGGTTACTGGCGAGTTCTCTCACCGGCGGATGGTGCCCCGGGCCCCGGCGGGGCGGGGCTGGCGCTGGCGGCTCCGGGGGTAGCGGGAGCGGGAGCGATGGGCTTGTAGGACATCCCCGACGGCCGCCCGCCGCTCCCCACCCTGGAGCCCGCGGCGGGGGTCGGCGTGCGGCCCCCGCGCCTCGCCCCGCCGTTGTATCGCCGGTGCCCGCCTCTCTTCAGCTCAGCTCGCCCTCGCCGCGGGAAGCCGGGACCGGAGCGGAAGCGCGCGCCCCGGTCCCGGTCGCGCTGTGCGGCCCCGGCCTGACCCAGGTCTCCCCTCCGCCGCCGCTCGCGGTGATGACGCGGGCGCGTCACGCGCGCGACGTCATCACGACCGCCGCGCGCCGCGCCGCCGGCCGGTCACCGTGGAGACAACGCGGCGTCGGCCCCGCCCCCGGGCGGCCCTCCCATCACGTGACCTCAACGTAAGCCACGCCCCCGTCGGCCGGGGCCCGCTCCGGGTCACTGACCGGCCGCAGCGGGAGGGGGCACCGGGAGCGGCA
>VKON01000114.1:562912-576798 GCA_009741485.1 Malurus cyaneus samueli | reverse complement strand
CCTACAACCTCCCAGTTCCCCACACTCAGACCCCCTACACTACACACCATGCTCAGCCTCAAAGCCCCCTGTGCAACCCAGGCTCAGCCCCTGCACCCTTCATGCTACATGCACAGCCCACTGCACCCCCCAGGCTACAGTCCCCAGCCTCTCTCAGCCCCCTGCACCCCCTCAGTCTCAGTCCCCAGATCCCTGCACCCCTCAAGCTCCCCAGACCTGGCCCCACAGGCTGTGAATCCCCTCAGTCTTGGACCTTGGAGCCCCACACGCCCCAGGCTCAGCCCCACAAACCCCAGATTCGTGCAGCCCCCAGGCTCAGCCCCCTCCCTGCTCAGCCCCACAGGCCCCCAGTCCCTCCTGCCCAGCCCCGCAACCACACCTGGATCATGTAGAGCTGGGCCACCTGGTACTCCTCCAGGCTCATGGGCAGCAGGATGTGGTACTCCTTGATGAGCATGGCGCCGGCGGGGGACGGCAGGGGCAGCGCCTGAGGGGGCTTGCGTTACACCGGACCGGACCGGCTTCGGGACAGCTCGGGGTACACTCAGCTCAGCCCGGTACCGCTCGGCCCGGGTTTGGCCCGTCTTGGAACCGCTCCGCCTCCGGGTTTGGCTGAGTCCCGGGACCGCTCCGCCCCCGGGTTCGGCAGAGTCCGGTACCGCTTGGCTCCGGGTTCGGTTCAGTCTGTACTAGCTGCATTAGTCCTGGGTTTGACCAGGGCCGGCCCCACACTCGGCTGATTCCGGTACCGCCCGGCACCGCTCGGGCCCAGGTTCGGCCCACCTCGGAACCGCTCGGCTCTGGGTGCGGTTCAGTCCGATATCGCTCGGCCCCTCTCGGCCCCGGGTTCGGCCCGGCTCGGACGCGCGCGGCCCCGGATCCGGCCCGGCTCGGCTCGGCCCCACGTTCGGCTCAGTCCGGTACCGCTCGGGCCCCCTCGGACCCGGGTCGGCCCGGTTCGGCCCCGCTCGGTTCGGCTCCGTTGCCAGTGGCAACGCTCCCCCCCTCCACTCCCTCCCTCCCGCCGCCCGGATCCGCCGCCCCGGCCCACCGAACCTGCGCCGCTCCGCACCGGCCCCTCGGATCGTGACATCACAGCCCGTTCCCACGGCGACAGCCGTGACGTAGGGAGGTGAGGGGGGGGCTTGTGACGTCAGAGAGCGGAAGGCAGCGAGCGCCACTCACGGGCGCTCCGCGTGTACCGGCATCGCCGCCCCCGGAAAAACCCGGTGTTTTATTTAAAAAGCCACTTCTTTAACTGATCAAAGAGTGGTCTGATCACTCCTGTGCCTTTCAGCTCCGGGACACCCACCCAGCGCAGCTTCAGACCCTTCCCTGACGCCCCCACCTCTACCCCGCGTCCCACCATCACCATCGGGACCCACCCCCGTGGGGACACACCGAGGCCAAGTCCCAACATTGTCTTTTATTTATAAAAACACGCATTTATAAAGAGCGGAGAGTCGCGGGGAGGGGGGGCTCGGGCAGCACGGAGGCCCCCCGCCCCCGCCGCCACCACCGGGGGTTCCCGGGGGGTCCCGGGTGGTAGCTGCCGTTACGTGCGGGCGTTTCGCTCTGTCTCTGCCAGGCACTCCCTGACCAGCGCCCGGGCGTGGATGATCCCTGCGGGGAGAAGCACAGGGAAACCTCGAATCACCGTTTAGTTGCTCACCGCAAGGCTGGGGAGCCTCGGGAAAGCAGCCCCGGCGACCGCCGAGTTATCCCGCCGCCCCTACCCCGCTTCAGCCGCTCCATGGCGCTCTTGCTGCCGGCGTAGGTGGGCCGGATCTCCTTCCCCATCTCCTCGATGACCGAGAGCAGGTCGGTGTAGGTGCTCTGCGAGCCCTGTGCCCCGGGGGGCTTCATGGCCTGCGGGAACAGGGGGACAAGGAGGGACGGAGGGGCTGGGAGCCGCCCCCGCCACCGCGCCCGCCCCCACCGGGCTCGGCCCCGCGCCTCACCTGCACGTAGCCCATGGACGGCGGCCCGAAGTCATTGAAGAGCGGCCGGAAAGGGGCGGCGGCGCCAGGGACGGAACCGGAGGGCGATGGGACACTCGTGGCTGCGGGAAACTGAGGGTCATGGCCGCACTCCCCCTTCCTCGGTACCTCCCTCATCCGGTACCATCCCTTCCTGGGCTACCCCCCTCCATCCCCCCGCTCCCTCTCCGCTCCCGGTGCCCCCAGTTCCCCGCGGTTACTGGCGAGTTCTCTCACCGGCGGATGGTGCCCCGGGCCCCGGCGGGGGGGGCTGGCGCTGGCGGCTCCGGGGTAGCGGGAGCGGGAGCGATGGGCTTGTAGGACATCCCGACGGCCGCCCGCCGCTCCCCGATCCCTGGAGCCCCGCGCGGGGTCGGCGTGCGGCCCCCGCGCTCGCCCCGCCGGTTGTATCGCCGTGCCCCCCGCCTCTCTTCAGCTCAGCTCGGCCCCGCTCGGCCCGCGGGAAGCCGGGAACCGAGCGGAGCAGCGGATCTCGATCTCATACCATCGCCACCGCCAACGGACCCCGTGTCACCCACCCCACAGCCCCGAGCCGCCGCAGGGCAGGGCCTCCCGACTCGGCGCGGGTGAACCCCGGCCCGGACCTTGGAGCGTATCTGCCGCCGCCGGTCCCGGGAACCGGCCCCACCCGCCGGCTGCGCATTCCCCGCATTCCTGTGCCTGCACAGGTCCGGGGTGCCCGGAGTCCCGGCTCCCTGCGGGGCTCCCGTGAGACACAGTGGCCGCCCGGAGTTTTGGGGGGATACCAGTGGATAGCACGATCACCAAGAAATCGTTTGGAAGCAACATAAAACACAAGACGAAAGATTGTAGAGAGAGTTTTATCATTCAAAAGGGCAAAATTGGCCCCAAAACTGCAGCCAGGGCAGGGAGGGGTACCTGCAGCAGCCCTGCCTGCAGCTAAAGGGCTGCTAGCTAAAGCCCTTCCACCCGGTAATGCTTTATTTCTCTCCTCGAGGGTCTCCTGGCCGGGGTGCCAGGAGCCTCCTCTGTGCTGGGGGCTGCCAGAACATCCGTGAGAGTCTGTGCCAGCCCCTAAAGGACAGGGATGCTTCACCCTACGTGAGTCTGGGGTAGGTCTGAGCTCAAACCACGGTGACAGGGCAAGTTACGCCATGTAGTCTGCATTAAACACCGTATGGGGGGAGCCTGTGGGGCTCAGTGCAGGATAGAGTGGGAACAGAGCCTGGAGGGATGAGCAGCAGGGATGGTCCACAGCTGAAGGAGGCGGGACCACGATGGTTTGACTTTTAGGGTGAGATCAGGGTGGGAAGGGGGATGGTGCAGGAGAGCACAGAGATGAGGGTGAGAGCGGTCAAAGCTCGGCCAAGGCTGTGCCGAAGAGGGTCCCACCATTGGCCCCGGTGCCTCCCGCCATGGCCAGACCTCGGCATTGGAGCAGCTCCAGCGTTTAGCCTCACCCCAGGCTTGGGCGCCGCTGTGCCAGCACCGCCCCAGCCCCTGGAGCTGGGGGTCCCTCTGTGGCCCCCTCCTCTTCTTAAGGCACAGGGGGCTCGGCTCCCACGTTGGCATACGCTGCCCTCAGCGCGACATCATACGCACAAACTCTGCCGGAGGAAAACACACGCACAACATCCCGGATGTTCCCGGGGGCGCTCCCAGCCCCTTCCCTGCTCCTACCTTCGAAGTCCACGAGGCCGTCACCGTTGAGATCCACATCCTTGAGGATCTCATCCACCTCGCGGTAGTTGAGCTGCTGCCCCAGGAGCTTGCGCATGGCCTCCCGCAGCTCCGCCATGCTGATCTGTCCGTCCCCGTTGGTGTCAAACTACGGACAAGGGCCCGCTGTCACTGCCCACCCTTGGCACACTGGCAGCCTACCCGGCTGTCCCCGCTGTCCCCATACCTCACGGAAGGCATCACGCAGCTCCTTAATCCCAATCATATCCGCCGTCTCTGCCAGCATCTTGGGGCCCATCAGCTCCACGAAATCATCAAAATCCACCTTGCCCCCGGCTGCAGCAGGAGGCAGGTGTCAGTGGGGTAGGGGACACACAGTGCCAGGGACCCACCACTCCACCACATACTGATCTGCTGGGATAGCTCGATGAGCTCCATCTCGGTGGGCATGTAGCCCATGGTCCGCATGCACTCGCCCAGGTCCTTGTAGCTGATGTAGCCATCGTGGTCCTTGTCAAACTCCTGGAATGCCTGCTTCAGCTCTGTGGACACCGCACCGTCACCACCGGCACCCCAGCACCATCACCCGCCCAAGCGGGACCCCCTCCCCAGCACCTCACCTTCGATCTCCTCAGGCCGCAGCTCCCGATCCTGGGGAAGAGAAAACGGGAAGAGACGAAGGAGGGGTCCTACTCCCAGAGATCCTGCAGGGATCCTGCCCTAAACCCCCCGGGAGCGCAGGCAGTACAGAGGAAGGGGACAGTTGCGTACCCGTTGGGTGATGGCGATGCTCTGCCGCAAGAAGATGCAGGCTGGCCCCACCAGCCCCTGCAGCACTGAGTATCCCTGCAGTGGGGGGGTCTGCGCCGGGTCCAGCACATCCTCGGGGTCCCCTGCACCGGAGCCCGGAGTGCCCGAGCGCGGCTTCCCATCCTGCGGGCGGAGCGGGCGTCAGCGGCGAGCAGGGGCCGAGCAGGAACACCCTTGTCCTCCTCCTGCTGCTGCCCCGCGGGGTATCCCAGCCCGGCCGTACCTTGGGGAGCCGCCGCTCAGGGGTCTTGGTGCAGTTGCCCATGGCTGGGGGCTGCCCCCGCGCCGCAGGACATGCCTGGCCCCGGGGGGGCCGGCTGGCGCAGACCGTGGGGCTGCCACCGGGGATTTGAGGTTTTTATGGAATATCTGGGGATATGCAGGGCAGGCGCGGGGGGGGGTGCCGCGCCCGCGCGCATAATCCTCCGGATTATTCCCTGCTCGGCCGCCCTGCTCCAGATGTGGGAGCCGCCCAGCTGTTTCTCAGTCCCGCAGCCTCCTTGCGAGGGCACGCAGCAGCCCCGCCGTGCCCCGGCCCTGTCCCCGCCGCCGGTTACCTGCCCGAAAACGGGGGGCGGCCGGGACCCCAGCTCCTCGGCAGCCCGCTGACGATCCATGGGGGACGCCTGGATACGGCTTAACCTACCCCGGCTCCCCGCAGTGCCGGCCATGCCGGGACCCCCGACTCGAGGGGCCGGGCGGGAGCGGCGGGCACCCCTCCGGCCGGGGCCGTGGGACAGGGGGGTGCCCCGGCGGGTGGGGGGCGCGGGGCTGCCAGTGCCGCGCCGCTGCGACCCGCGGAAGAGGAAAGAACATCCCGCCTGCTCCCGCTCCTCTCCCACGACCGGGACCAAGCAGAGGAACCAGTATCCCCTCGCCCCTCGAGCGACGAGGCCCACGGCCGTCCCGGGACCACCGCGTCGCCCAGGAGATCGGGTGGAGCGCAGCGACCCCCCGGGGCGCTGGGGGAGCGGGGCGCCCCGGGGTTCCGGAGGGGTGAACGGGGGTCTCCGTTTTCAGCGCCGAAACCCGACCCGGCCCGGGCGCGGGGCACGTGCCGGCGCGGCGCCAGCGAGGCCACGCCCCATCGGGGGCCGCGCGCCCACCCGTGGACACGCCCCTCGAGATGACCACGCCTCCTGTCTGTGGCCACGCCCCCAAGCATACCCTAGTTCGCCTCTCTCGCTGACGTCACTGCTGCGCCGCCGGCGCTCCCCCTGACGTCACCGCGGGGGCGCCTGAAGGTGACGGTGGTCGGTGTCGGTGCCGGTGCCGGTCCCGCTGCCCCCCTGCCATGGCCGCCAGGCAGCTGCTGGCGCTGCGGCACCTGCCCGCCGCCGCCTTCTCGGTGAGCGGGAACGGGGCGGGGAGCTTGGCGCGTGGACGGGTCCCCGTGTTCCCGGTGCTGAATCCGTGTATCCCTGCAGACGGCGCCCAAGAAGACGCAGTTCGGGTCGCTCCGGGATGAGGACCGGATCTTCACCAACCTCTACGGGCGGCACGACTGGCGGTGAGTAGCGGGAGCAGCGGAGCGGGTTGCCGGTGTGCTGTGCCCGGTGCTATCCCGTGCCCGGTGCCCGCAGGCTGCAGGGCGCCCTGCGCCGCGGCGACTGGTACAAGACGAAGGAGATCCTGCTCAAAGGCGTGGACTGGATCCTCGGCGAGATCAAGACCTCGGGGCTGCGGGGCCGCGGCGGCGCCGGGTTCCCCACCGGGCTCAAGTGGAGCTTCATGAACAAACCCCCGGACGGGAGGTAAGACCGGGACTGGCCAAAGCTCCGGTAGCACCGCCCCGCCCCGCGGGGAGCACCCCCTGACGTGAGCTACCCCCAGACCCAAGTACCTGGTGGTGAACGCGGACGAGGGCGAGCCGGGCACCTGCAAGGACCGGGAGATCATGCGGCACGACCCGCACAAGCTCCTCGAGGGCTGCCTGGTGGCGGGACAGGCCATGGGCGCCCGCGCCGCCTACATCTACATCCGCGGGGAGTTCTACAACGAGGCCTCCAACCTGCAGGTGAGAGGGGAGCGCCCACAGCCACCCGCACGCCCCGGCGTGGCTCCCAGGCTCACCGCCCGCCCCGGTTCCAGGTGGCCATCCGCGAGGCGTACGAGGCCGGGCTGCTGGGCGGTGACGCCTGCGGGTCAGGATACGCCTTCGACGTGTTCGTGGTGCGCGGTGCCGGCGCCTACATCTGCGGGGAGGAGACGGCGCTCATCGAATCCATCGAGGGCAAGCAGGGCAAGCCCCGCCTGAAGCCTCCTTTCCCTGCCGACGTGGGTACGGCCCCACAGCTCTGTCCCCCCAATTCCCAGCTCCCACCTCAAAACAGTTGTCCCTGGGACACTGTCCTGCGCAGGAACACCACCAAGTCATTAAGTCATTGAGAGCTCTTGCTGTTTCCTGCATGGTGTGGGTTGGAAGAGACCATAAAAGACCATTTAATTCCACTCCGCTTCCATGGGCCACCTTCTGCTAGCCCAGGTTGCTCCGAGCCCTGTCTAACCTGGCCTTGAACACTCCCAGGGATGGTGCAGCCACAGCTCCTTTGGGGCTCCCATCTTCACAGAGAGAAATTTTTTTTCCAGGTGTGTTTGGCTGCCCCACCACCGTGGCCAACGTGGAGACGGTGTCAGTGGCCCCCACAATCTGCCGGCGCGGTGGCGCCTGGTTCGCCAGCTTCGGCCGGGAGCGGAATTCGGGCACCAAGCTCTTCAACATCTCAGGGCATGTCAACACGCCCTGCACGGTGGAGGAGGAGATGTCGGTGCCGCTGAAGGAGCTCATCGAGAAACACGCTGGTGAGTGCCACAGCCACCCTGAGCTGGAGCAAGGCTGGAGCCGCCTGTCCTGACTCCCCTCTTTGCAGGAGGTGTCCGTGGGGGCTGGGACAACCTGCTGGCCGTCATCCCGGGAGGCTCCTCCACACCGCTGCTGCCCAAGTCTGTGTGTGAGACGGTGCTGATGGATTTCGATTCCCTGGTGCAGGCACAGAGCGGGCTGGGCACGGCTGCCGTCATCGTCATGGATAAATCGGTAAGGGATGAGACCCCTCTCTGACCCCCCTGGCCATGGTGGGACCCTCACCTTCCCCTCCCTCCTTCTCCAGACTGACATCATCAAAGCCATTGCACGCCTGATCGAGTTCTACAAGCATGAGAGCTGTGGGCAATGCACCCCATGCCGGGAAGGTGAGTGGGGGGCCATGGGTGAGGGGCTGTGGGGTGGGGGCACTGCATGGACCCATCCTGATCCCAATTCCCCCAGGTGTGGACTGGATGAACAAGGTGATGGCGCGGTTCGTGCGGGGCGACGCGCAGGCCGCCGAGATCGATGCGCTCTGGGAGATCAGCAAACAGATCGAGGGACACACCATCTGCGCCCTGGGCGATGGCGCGGCCTGGCCCGTGCAGGTGAGTGGCCCGGAGGGCCCAGGAGGGCCAGCAGCTTTCCCCCACCCCGTTAACCGGCTCCTCTGCTCCCTGCAGGGCCTCATCCGCCACTTCCGCCCCGAGCTGGAGGACAGGATGCGGCGCTACAACGAGGCCAAAGCCCGAGCAGTGTCGGCATAAAGGTCCACCACCACACCTCCCTTCTCCTGCCTGCAAGGGGCTTCTGGGGTGTTGGCAGCACTTGGAGGGTCTCCAGAGAGTCCTCAATAAAGGCTGCTGTGCTCCCAGGATCTGCTGTGGACATAAAATGGTGGGAAGGGTCTAAGGGGGCAGGAGCATCTGGGTCCTGCCTCCCCTGGAGCAGATTTCCTCAGGGATCATGGGGTCACATGGCCAGAGCCTGGATACCCCCCTGCAGTGGAGATCCTGAATTTCCATGAGGCTCCACGGCTTCTCTGTAGGACTGGGCATGTGCCAGACATGATAGCTATGTGGTATTACACAGACACAGTCCCCTCCTTGGGGACCCCACGCTCCCTGTCCCCGCCGCAGTGGCCCCAGGACTCCTCCTCCTGTGCCTGTGCCAGGGGACAGCTGTCCTGGCCGTGCTCCACAACTCGGAGCCCAGGGCAGTTCCAAACATGGCTTTTACTGAATCACAGTGTGCGACATCAGCGCTGGGCTCGGGGCCGTTTCCCTGTGCACGGGTGGGGAACTGAGGCACGGGGACCCCACAGTGCCCCCCACCCCTCCCTGCTCAGGCCGGGTCTTTCCGGGGCGGCACGCGGGTCTTCCTGCGGTAGCGGCCAGGCACCAGCAGCTCCAGGGTCAGCTCGGTGACGATGGCCGTGAGCCCCCACACCTTGTGGGGGCCGTTGAGGAACACGGGCAGGGTGTATCCGTAGCCGCTGGCCGTGCGGAAGTGGGTGTAGCCCTGGTTCTCCTCGCGGAGCAGGTGAGCCAGGGGCAGGGTGAACACCTCCTCCACCTGCCGGCACAGCCTGCCGTGAGCGGTGAGCGGGGCGGCTGCTGCGGGAAGGGGGCGGGCCTGGGGACAGGTCACTCACCTCGTCAGGGTTGGGGGTCAGCGTCAAGGCCTCCAGCGGCCCCAGGTTGGCCACAACGGGCGCCACGGTCATTCCTTGCTGGAAAGTGTCAGCAAGGGACGGGGTGACACGTGCCCTCCCCAAAGTGCCATCTATGTGTCTTGACCCCCCCAGTGCAGACACCACCGTGTGTGTCACCCCCTCACCTGCACCACTGCCTTGCGCCCTGTCATCTTGAATCCCCAGAACTCTTGTCACCCATGTCCCTGCTGCCTTGTCCCTGTCACCCAGAATCCCCATCACCTGTAACACCTATCACCTGTGTCCCTGTCACCCGTGACCCTGCTGCTTTGTCCCTCATTCCAGTCATCTGCCACCCACAACCCCCATGTGTGTCCCTGTCCCCCGTTACCTGCACCGTCACCCATCTTCCTGTTGCTGTGCCCCTGTCACCCAGAACCCCTGCTCTGTCACTTGTGTCCCTACTGCTTTGTTACTGTCAACTGGAACCCCTTCTCTGTGTTCCCGCGGCCTTGTTCCTGTCACCCTTCGTTCCTCGTTCTTATCACCAAGACCCGTGTCACGCCAAACCCATTCCCCGAAGCCCTTGTCCCTATCACCTCGAAGCAGTCACCCATACCCTGCTTCCGTCACCTATGAACTGCTGCCTTCCCTGTCACCTCCAACCCGTTTCTGTGTCCCTGCCGTCTGCCCTTTTGTCCTTGCCCCGCACGCCCTTTTCCCCCCGAGTCTCCCCGCGCCCCTAAGCCCCGCCGTTCCCCGGTACCCGGTCGGGCAGCGTCCTCAGCTGTCCCCAGACGCTGGTGGGTGGCACCGCCACCCCCAGCTCCTCCCGCGTCTCCCGCAGCCGCCGTGGCCACCGCGTCCCCGTCTGCCGGGTCCCGCCGCCCACCGGGAAAGCTGCGGGAGGGATCGGGGGGGAAGCGGGTCAGGGCCGGCCGGCCCGGTGCCCGCTCCCCCCGCCGGTACCTGACGTCGCCGCTGTGGGGGCCGGCGAGGCGGCGGGAGCGGAGCGTGAAGAGCAGCGCGGGGCGGCCGCGCACGGAGCACAGCGGCACCAGCACCGCCGCCGCCGCCGCCGCCGCCGCCGCGCCCCCCGCCGCCAGCCGCTCCGGCACCGCCGTCGCTGCGCCGGTCAGCACATCGCCGGCGTCCCCGGCACCGCCGGCACTGCCCAGGCCCGCCATGGCGCCGGCACGGGGCGGGAGGAGCAGCGAGGGAGGGACGGAGGACCGGCACCGCCCCCCTCACCGAGCCCGCCCCCAGCGCGGCCCGTGTGTGCCGCGGGTGCGCCGGCCCCTTTGGCTGGGTGTGCGACAGCCCTGCCGGCCCGTGTGACCCACATCCCACCTTCGCATTCTCCCTGCCAGGTGTGCGAGTCCTGCTCCAGCCGTGCAACAGCTCTCACCTGGTGTCCAACAACTCCTGCCAGGTGTGCCACCTCCGTTCCAGCTTTGCAACAACCTTCCGGCTCTGCCGGCTGTGCGAGTCCTGCTCCAGCCCTCAGCACGTGTGCAACAACCCCACCAGGTGTGCAATAACCCCTCCCCGGAGCGCGTCCATCTGCTGGGATGACAGCCCCCGCCAGCTGTGTGTGACCCAACCTCCCAGCTCTACACACCTGGGTGTGCAAACCTCTGGTCAGGTGTGCAACGCTCACCTCTGCCCTCTCCATGGGCCTTGCAAGGACCCTGCCTGGTGTCCAACAAACCCTTCCAAACATGCACAACCCCTTCCAGGTATCCAACAACCTCTTCCAAATGTGCACAAGCCCTTCCACGTGTTCAACAACCCCTTCCAAATATGCACAACCCCTTCTAACATGCATAACCCCTTCCAGGTGTCCAACAACCCCTTCCAAAAGTTCACAACCCATTCCAAATGTGCACAACCCATTCCAGGTGTCCAACAACTGCTTCCAGGTGTACATTATCCCCTCTCTTCTCACAGCCCCCACGTCCCACTGGCCCTCTCTGTTACCAGCTTCGTGTACCCTCGTGTCTGGGGGTGTCAGGGAATTTCCCCTGCAGGAACACCCTCCAGAGTGTCCGAGGGTGGGAAAAGGCTCCTGGATAAATCAGGGAATGCTGGTGACCGGCCAGCCCCGCTTCCTGGGAAACCCCCATGGACAGAGACTCTCACACCTGCACCTTCAGCTCTCAGCAGGAAATGATTTTTAAAAAACTGTATAGAAATCATCACTCTCCATGATTCTTTGCTTCCAGAGCCTGGCATCAGCTCTACAATCCCACTCCCATCTCCGGAATCAGCGGAACCTCCGCTCATCCCACACGTATCGCTTTCCCGCTGGAACCTTGCGGAAGAACAGGCTGTTCCCTCGGCTCATGTTGCCCTGGAAAGGGAAAATGACCATGGACGGGCCACACGAGGTCCAGGGTGGCCCGTCCAAAGCCCATAGGGCTCCCACCTGGTTCCTCCCCACGTTCCAGTGTTTCTCAGTGCATCCCAGCTCCAGCACTCACCTCCCTGTGCAGCTGGCTCCAGCAATCCAGCCAGGAGGAGTAGGTGGGTGCGTAGGGCAGGAGACCCCCGGCCAACCTGGGCAAGAGAGGAAAGACCCACAGGGAATCATTCCCACCAGGAATCAATCATTCCCACAGGGAATCAATCATTCCCACCATGGCTCCACACCGGGTTGAACCCCAAAACGACCCTTTCCCACTTCAACCAAGGAGGGATCAAGTCTGTGGAGTGCTGGAAGCACCTTTTCAATCTGGCAATTTCGGAAAAGCAGTACCAGGAGCTGATCCGGGGTGGAGGGATGCAGATATCAGTGGGATTAGGGACTCACCCGCAGTTGTTCACGGCCATCAGGTTGGAGACCAGGACGAAGGGGTAGGTCAGCATGCTGGCGAAAAACTGCAGGAAAAACAGGGATCAGTGGCCTGCTCCCTCTTCCCTCCCTGAAGAGAACCCCTGAGAGTTTCACCCTGGGGAGGGAGCCCACTCCTGCCACCTCCACAGGGTCACACGTGTCCTCCACGGAGCATCCCTTGGCCTGTGAGGGCTGATCCCACCCCAGCAGCCGCAGGATTCCAGGAACACACCATTCCCTTTGGAAAGGATCCACTTCCCACCCGTGCCTGTACTCACCCCAGTGACCGCCTGGGAGTAGCTCTTCATCTCAGTCATGGTGGAGACCTGCAGGAGGAGCAACAGCACCTGAATCCCCCCAAAGCCGAGCTGTGGCCCCAGAACACCCCTGGAGGTCCCCGCCATGCACTCCTTGCCCCCCAGATCCTGGAGCGGAGCCTACCCCATTCTCCAGCGCGTACGTGTTGATGAGGTAGGCCAGCATGTTGCACAGCCACAGGGAGAGGATGTCCCCGAGGAGCCGCGGGATGAGGCCGCTGCAAGGGAACAAACGGTGGGAATGTGGGCTGGGGAATGGGATCCGGCCGTGTGGGGAGTTTGGGACAGGTTTGGGGGAGGGGGGAGGTTGTTCCCACAGCACTAGATGTCAACAGCCATCCCTGGGAGCTCAGGTGAATGATCCAGAGCTGCTGGAGGAATCCAAGATACTCCCGAGGAAGGCTCAGGACCTTTCCAACAATGTCAGCCCCGCCATGCCCCTCCCTCCCTGCCCAGCACTCACGCGAAGAATCCCAGGATTCCCTCTTCCCGGTAGATTGTGGTGAAGGCGCTTAGTGTCCCACTAGCATAGGGAGGAAGAGGAGGGACAATGTCAGTGGGATCCCAGAATCCCAAACCCCCCCGAGCCCCCAGAGCCCCCAGGCCATACCTGTACTTGGTCTCACGGCCGATGAACTGCACCATGCAGCGCAGGGTGATCACTGCGGGGACACGGGAATGACATGGGAGTGACACCAGAGTGACAGGAGGCACCTGGCACTGCCCTCCCGGTCCCCTGGGATGGGGGGACACCTACCATGGAAGGGGTGGGTGATAAGGGTGGCGGCGGAGCGAGCAACCATCTCCCGGGAGGTCTGGGGACAAACGGAGTGTCACCAGGAGGGGACAGGGATGTGACATCCCAGCCCTTTCCTCCTCCTCCTCCTCCTCCTCCTCCTCCTCCTCCTCACCTCCTTGAGCACCTGCTCCAGTGAGGACACTGGCTCCTTCTTGCTGGCTCCAGGCTGGAGGGGGAAGGAGGAGTCAGCTGGGAACAGCCTCCCAGAGAGGGGACCTGTCCCCAGGGTGGTGACAGAAGCTCCTGGCCCACCAGAGCACTCTGGATGCAGGGCTGGAGCTGCCTGAGGCCTGTGGGGTGTGGCGAGACGGCCGCCAGGTGTACCAGCTGCCCGGCCTCTTCTCTTACGGTGAGTCCGCCCCTGTGGGGCCGCCCCGGTGCTGTCCCGGTGCCGCTGTGGGTCCCCCGGGGCTGACGATCCCTGCTGTCCCCAGCCAAGCACATCGTGAAGGTGGACGGGAGAGCGGGACTCTTCAAAGGCCTCGCCCCCCGCCTCTGCTCCAGCGCCATCGGCACCGTGGTGCACAGCAAAGTGCTGCAGGTACCGGCACGGGCGGGGCGCCGGGCCGGGGCGCTGCGGGAGCCGGGGCTTCTGCCGCCGGGACCGGGGCTTACCGGGCCCCCCTGGCTCCCCTCGCTGTGCTGACCCTGCGCTGACCCTGCCCTTTGCTCCACAGCGGTACCAGGAGGCTGAGCAGCCTGAGGTGGGTGCAGAGGTGCTCCCTACAGGGAACCCTTCCTTCCCTTCCCTTCCCTTTCCCTTCCCCTTCCCTTCCCTTCCCTTCCTTCCCTTCCTCCCTTCCCTCCCCTCTCTTCCCACATCCCTCTGTTCTCCTCCTCTTTTCCATTTCTCTGTTCTGTTCCCCCTTCTTTCTCTCCTTTTTCCCTCCTTCCTCTCCTCTCTCCTTCCTCTTCCTTCTTCTGTTTTCCTTCTCTCCATCCTCCCTCCTCCTTTCCTTCCTCCTTCTTTTTCCCTCCTTTCTTCCCTCCTCCTTTCCTCCTCCCCTCCTTTCCTCCCTCCCT
>VKON01000114.1:505291-556872 GCA_009741485.1 Malurus cyaneus samueli | reverse complement strand
CACCACAGTGGCGGGAGCTCAGTGGTGGCCGGCGGTGTGACACAGCGCTTGTGCCACTGTCCAGCTGATGCCTTCCCATGGTGGCACAGTGGCCATTCCCTGCTCCAGCTGTCCTGGGAAAGGTGACACTGGAGCTTGCTCTGGGCTTCTCTCCCGCAGTGCTGCCTCCACTCCGGACACCAGGAAGAGCTGGATACCTGCGGGTCCTGGCCTGGGAGGAGGAGGGGGTCACAGGAGAGGGGTCAGACCCACTTGAGGGGTGGGACAGCACTGGGGACAAGTGTCCCTGCAGGACTGTCCCCTCAGATGCACTGCAGTGGCTCCAGGCTCACTGGGATGCTGGTGTGGCTCCAGGTTGTCCGGCGCAGGGTATTCCTCACTCCCCGTCTCTGCAGGCGCTTCCTCCTGTGTGGCTCCCGTTGTGCCAGATGGCAAAATTGCTAGGACATCAGCACCCTCTGTCACCTTGTGCCACCCTGGCACCCCAAAACTGGTGGCACACGGGAACTCACTGGCAGATCTGGGCTGTGGAAGTCATCTGGATTCCCGTCAGATAAGGAGCTGTCAGAGCCACTGGTGCTGTGTAGGGAAAGAACCACCTGCAGCCCCCACTGGCACCACAGGTGACATAGGATGATGTGGGCCACAGGTGGTGACATACCTGGATTCAAGCTCTGAGGGGGACACATCACTCCAGCTGCCTCCAGAGCCTGGCTTGTGGCCCATCTGCTGCCGCAGCAGCGCATCCGCCTCTGCCAGGCACTGCTGGAGCTGTGGGACAGCACCAGTGTCACCACAGTCCAGTGGCACTAGGACACCCTGGGCTGAGTCTGAGCCCACCTTGGCAGGCGCGGGGTCACAGAAATCGAGCAGAGTGTCACAAAGGAGACGGCCCAGCGACTTGAGGTCCTCCACGCTGAAGTGGAAGCTCCTCCCACCTGGAGGGGACAGGGACAAGGAAACAAGGGCAGCTCCCCAACCTGGGACCACCCCCTTGGGACCATCCTCGTGGCCACAGCAGCCCCTCACCCAGCGTGGAGCCACTGAAAGCCACCTCCAGCGTGTAGCTCTGGGAGACGCCCAGGCGCCACATGGAGACCCGGCCCGTCCTCTCTTTGCTCTTCTGCACCTGGAACTTGCAGCTGGTGAAGGAGAACTGGGGGGGCCCAGGATCAGCGGGGTCCCAAACCCCTCAGGAAGCGGCACGGTGGCTGCGTTTCTGGTGTCACCGCAACCCGTGGCTCTGAGGTGTCCGTGTCCCACCTTGTCAGGGGCGTTTTTGCTCAGCATCAGGGGGAACAGGCGCTGGCGCAGCCGTGTCCCGGAGCCATCCCCGCTGGCATCGCAGCCGTACATGAAGACGTTGTTCTTGCGGCTGTGCCCGTGGAAGTCACAGTACAGCAGCACCTCCCGCTCCGCCAGCACCCTGCGTGCATCAGGATATGGCCACTGGCACCGCCGCAGGAGCAGCCCTGTCCCTCCAGTTCCCCGCGCCCGCCTCACCTCTGGACCATGGCCCGCAGGTGCCACACGCCAGGGAAGCGGCCAGGAAGCACCATCCCATAGGCCCTGTTGGGATCCCGTCCCGCCAGGGAGCAGCGGGAGTTGCCCACCACCACCCCGTCGGGGTTGAGCATCGGCACCACCTTGAAGACGAAGAGGCGCCGCAGGAGCTGTGCGTCCGCGTGGGCACTCAGCAGGAAATCAAGGAATCCCCTCATGGCCCAGGAGCCGCCGCTTTCGCTGGGGTGCACACGGGCGCTCACCACCACCACCCTCTTGCCGGCTGTGCCGCCAGGGCCGGTGACGGTCAGCAGGTACACAGCGTTGCCGGCCAGGCTGTGGCACAGCGTCTGCACTGTGCAGTACCGTGAGCGCACCGGGTCGGCCGCCAGCGCCCGCAGGTAGCGCTGCAGGTCCGAGTAGGTGTAGGGGTAGCAGGCGGCGAAGAAGCACGTGTCGCTGTCGTGTGGGAAGCGCACCGTCCAGCTGAGCCGGAACACCGGCTGCTCCCCCACACCGCCACGGGAGTAGCGAATGTCGGTCCCGACCCGGCGCCAGCCAATGCCGTGGCTCCGGGCATCCCGCTGGGAATAGAGCAGAGGTTGCAGGCCCTGGCCATAGAGGCTCTTGGGCTTGGCCATGTTGACGATGGTGAAACGATAGAGTGGCTCCCGACGGGTGTTTTGGACACGAAAGTAGAACCACTGGGTGTGCTTGGCCGTGTACAGGTCCGGTCGCAGCATCAGCACGTACTCGTAGGTACCCCTGTGTGGAGGGAAGGGCTGCGCTCTGGATCCCGGCCCAACACTGTCCCACTGTGCCCTCCGGCCCCTCTCTTACACCTTGATGGCCTTCTGGAGGTTCCCGCTCTCAAAGCGGGACTCGAAGAGCAGCGTGGTGTCCTGGGGACCCTCCAAGGGAGCTGCCGGTGAGGAGAGAGGCCCCGGGGCCCCCCCGACCCGAGCACGGGTGAAGCAGGAGCCTTGGAGTGCTGTGGGGGGGAGCAGGGACAGTGGTGGGGGCCTGGGGAGAGCAAGAGGATGCTGCCCGTGCCCTGGTACCTGGGCTGGAGTGGTAGACGACGGTGCCCAGCTCCTCGCTGAGAGTGTCTGGAGCCTGCTCTGGGTCTGTGGCCGGGCAGAAGGGCTCTGGTTCGGGGGGGACCCACTCTGGGAGAGGTGGAGGGGGTCACAGAGACAAATGCCATGGGCACAGCAGGGGTCTGGCACAGGGGCGAGGCGGGGAGAACAGCTGAAGCATTTCCTCACCAATGTGCTCGATTATCTCCTGGATGACTTCACACTCCACAGGCCATCGGGGAGCGGGGAGCGAGAAGAGAGCCCGTGGTTCTCCTGGAGACCTCCAGGGCTGCCCTGAGGGAGCCGGTCTGCCCCGGTGGGGTGTTTGCTCTAGTGCCCCGGGGGCTGCAAGAGCATTGGGAAGAGCTGGGGGTCTCCAGTGTGGTGAGGAGGAGCATCCCCCAAAAGCAAGGCAGGGACAGGGGGAGGCCTCCCACCACACTCGCCCTGCTGGGAGGATGCAGTGCTGGGGGGCTCTGAGGGGCTGCGGGGTCTCACTCACGGTTTGGCTCATGCCCAGGACCTCGCTGCCAGCCAGGGCCGGTACTGCCCCGGGTGGATGCCTTGGGATGCTGCCCGGAGGGGTCCCCCGGGGACATGGCAGTCTCTTCCCTGCCCGTCTTCTGGCCTTGGGGAGAGCAGCGCTGCAGCCAGGGGACAGGAGGGGACACAGACAGGGACAGGAGGGGACACAGTGACGCGGCCACGGCTCACCTCGGAAGTAGCCGTAGAAGCGCAGGTGGGTGCGGATGAAGCTGTCATATGGCTTCAGAGTCTGCCCCCCACCAAACCCCACCGGAGCGCCTTCCCCTCCCTGGGCAGCGCAGCGCCCCGCGGGCTCCATGGCTGCCAGAGCCCCGGGAGACCCCGAACAGCAGCGGCAGTGCCGGGGCTGGGCCAGGACGCGGTTGCTGAGCTACAGGGAGGGACGGGGCGGTCCTGGAGCAGAACTGGGAAGAGAGCCAGAGGGATTTCACAGACTCATTAAGGTTGGGTAAGAGCTCCAGGATCATTGAGTACAATCTGTGTCCGATGCCCATATTGTCACCCAGTCCAGAGAATGGGGACTCCACCACCTCCCTGGGCAGCCCCTTCCAATGCCTGACACCACTTTCCATGACAATTCCTCCTCCTGTCCAACCTGAATTTCCCCTGGCAGAGCTTGAGACTATTTCCTCTTGTCCTGTCCCTTGTTCCCTGGGAGCAGAAGCCAAACCACCCATCAGGGGGCTGCACCCAACTGTCAGGGAGTTGAGGAGAGAGAGGCAGGACCCCCCTGAGCTCCTCTTCTCCAGCATGAGCTCCCCCAGCTCCTCCTGGTGCTCCAGACCCGTCCCCCTGCTGCTTTCTCTTCTCTGGACAGCCTCTCAGTGCCTCTCTTGCCATGAGGGGTGCAGAACTGCCCCCAGGACTGGAGGTGGTTCAGCAGTGCCACAAAAGGGGACAGACAGTGGTCCAGGTCTGTGGCCACCTTAGTGCTGGGACAGCCCAGGTGCCATCAGTTTCTTGCCCACTTGAGAATCCCTGAGCTCATGTTCAGCCGCTCTCACCACCACCCCCAGGGCCTTTTCCAGCCACTCTTTTCCAAGCCTGGAGCATTCCACAGGGTTAGTGTGATCCAAGCGTAGGAGCTGGCCTTCTTCACCCTCACACCTTTAGCCTTGGCCCATCAATCCAGCCTGTCCAGATCCCTCTGCAGAGCCTTCCTGCCCTCCACAATCCACACTCCCTACCCAAGCTCTCATGGATCACAGAGAGTCTCTTGTGCTCCCTATTTCCATCAACCACCTGCCGTCAGCAGAACCAAGACAGCACTTCCCAAACTGATACAATTTATTGGACAATGTCAAGGGACTGTACATCTGTAAAAAAAAAAAAAAAAAAAAAAAGCTGTGCGCAGCACTCATGTGCTTGAGGTGGTTTTCCTCCGCTTCAGCCGCGCACGCCAGTCTTCTGGCAGCGCCTCGAAGTTGGCGTTCCTCTCTGCCATGCCACTGCAGGGATAAAGCGAGATGTCAGCAACCAGCTGGCCCTCCCGTGGATCCCCCACCTTTACAGGGCATGAGGAAGTGTCCTAGCACCAGCCATAGGGTCTGTACCTCATCAGCTGCTGCTGCTTCCACTCCTCGATGCGCCGCTGGGCTGTGGTCTCCCGGTCCTCCTCACTGGAGCTGGAATTCTCCTCCTCATCCAGCTCCCGCTGGATACTCTGCCACTTCTTCACCAGTGATGGCATCTTCGTCTTGCCCTTCTTCCCCTGTGACACAAATAGAACTGAGGTGAGGTGCAGCTGAAAGGGAGGAGTGGGAATGGTTCCAGCAAGGCACCGCCCGTCCGGCCTACCTTGTCCTTGCGCCCTTTCCTCGGCTTCTCCTTCTCCGGTGGCGGCGGTCCTTGGGGGGGCGGCGGGGCGTCTGTGGGGGTGGTGGGGGTGGCGGTGCTCGGCGGCAGCGCCCGTGGCGGCAGGGCTCCCGTGCCGGGGCCGGCTGCGTGGTGGCCGTGGTGGCCGGGCTGATGGGCACAGCGCACTCTGAGTATCCCATCACGGAAGGTGTGGCAGGTCCTGTCACACCCAGGTAGCCAGACTGCAGCCCCAGTGCCGTGGGCTGAGAGCCAGCATGGCCTGGAGCCATGCGGAGGTTGGGACGCCCCTGGATCTCGCTCTGGAGGCGCTGGCGCGGCCTCAGGGAGGCCAAGGGCACGGCCGACGGCTGGTACTTGCCCGTGGCCATCAGGGGCTGGCTGTAGATGACGGGGCAGCTGCCAATAGTGGCTGTGCGCTGCATCAGCCCCGGGCTCATCTCCACGGCTTTCCTCTTCTGCGGCTTGGCCGAGAGCAGCGGAGCTGGGCTTTGATCAACAGCGGCCTGGGAAGAGAATGCCGAGGTGAGTGCTGAGCCAGGAGCATCCTTATACAGCCCTTTCCCAGACTCTCACACTCTGAGATCAGCGGAGCCCTGGTTTCACCTCTCACCTGGCTGCTGCTGGCAGCAGGGCGCACCAGGGACTTCAGGGGAGCATCTTCCTCAGTTCCTGGGGCAGGTGGCTCCTCACCCCCTTCATCTTCCATCTCCACTTCCTGAATCTCCCCATCTTCTCCGGGCGGTGGGGGTGGCGGTGGAGGTGGCGGGGGGAGTCTGGGGGAGGCGGAGGCGGCGGAGGCATTTCCAAAGGTAAGGGAGGTTGGAGGACAGGGACGGAGGACTGAAGCAGAGTCCAAAATGGAGTGAGCGGCATGAGAGACGTAGCAGGAACTTGGCCTGAGAAGGATTCTTTACAAAGGGAGCCTGAAGAATACACATTGACATGGGCTTGAACAGCCGGCCTACACAGTGCTGCCTGCTCCTGCCCACAAACTGCCCTGGCCCCCCACACCCCTTTCCGGGGTTAGGACCCCCCACTGCCAGCAACCTCCTGCACCCCCATCCGTACCTGCGGGACGCTCAGTGGGCTCCTCGGCATGCTCTCCTTTGTCTTTGGGAGGTGGCTTTGGAGGACCATCAGGTTTTCTGTCGGTGCTTCGCTGTCCCTCCTCTTCGTCCTCCCCGTCGGGGAACTCCCACTGTGACTCTCCCGAGCGCTCGTTAACATAGAAATAGCGTCTATGCTCCCTAGATCACAAGAAAGAGAAGGAGGCTTCAGCTTCTCTTCTCCGCCCCTGACACTCCGAGGTGGGCCTGCCCACGACAGCAGTGCGCTCTCGCAGGGGAGACCCTCGTGCAGCGGGGCTGCCGCTCTCCCACACGCAACAAACAACTTTGAGGACAGAGGCAGGAGAGGCCCGAGCCGACTCGCTCAAAGCTATTTGCTATTGCTGGCTGCGGGAACGTCGCCCTGAGCCTCCCACTCCGAGGGAGAGGGGGTGCCAGGAACGCCGGTGACGTCTCGCTAACATCGGGACTTTCAGTATGGCCTTGGCTGAAAGTCGCCCTCCGAGAAGAGGCACCGGGGAACAGCCCAATGGAGGGAAGCGGCTGCCCCCCTACCCCGTGGTGCGCAGAGTTTTTTATGATATTCTTGGTGTCAAACACACAGTGAATGCTAGAGAGAGGGAGCGGATCTGGGAGCTGAAAAACAAAAGAGCAAAGATTTCAAACAAAGGAAAATTAATCAAGAAAGCCAAATAGACAAAGAAATGTTTGGGTCTGACCTGCTGGCAGGAGACAGAAATCTTGTTCTTCATTCCTTCGGTGAGGTGAAGTTTGTCCTTTGGAAGAGCTGTTGGTCAGAAGAGCTGATCCAGAGATCCTGCAAAGTTCACAGAGCTCTCGCATGCGCGACCCCCCAGGCCCGCCCTCAACAGTGCTGGACACTCGCGAGGGACAACCAGCTCTGTCCGTCAGGGAATCGGCTCCGTCGCAAAGCACTGGGCACTCCGTTTGGATCCTCCAGTTTGGCGGCCAGCCCAAACTCTGCGAGTGCTGGATGTTTCTCTGCCTGCCCAGCACTAACAGAAGCCGCTCTCAGTCTGCCAGAGGGACGGCGCCAGCGTCGTCAGGTGGTTGATGGTCACAAATCATGTCTGAGATGTCAGAGATGAAAGGTGAGAAAGGAGGAGAGCGCGTACCTGTCCCAGTGGCAGGACCAGCCTTTAGGGGTGGCGTTTATTTCGTATTGTTTAAGCTGTTCGGCTGCGTCTTGGAGTTTGCGTTTGAGGTAGTTTCCATTGAGAGCACCTTCTCGCCAGTCTGCAATGCGGGTCTAGAGGGCAAGAACCGGGGGAAGCCGGTGAGGTGGGCTGCCAGCAGCCCCGGGGGGGACGGGACTCGAGGATCAGGAGGCTCCCTTCCGGCACGGGACACAGGGGGCCAGGAGGAAGACACCCCGCCTCCGCACCAGCCACGCTCTCCCCCCGCTGAAGAAGGGAGGGCCCTGCGTGGCGAGGCACCACGTGGCTCACGCAGCACCGGCGCTCGGACGGCGGATTGCATCCGATCCGCTCCAGAACACAAGGCCGGAGCGAGGGGCGAAGGCTCGGTTACCTCTGTCTGCAACAGCAACATGTGGAAGTTGGAGATAGATTGTCTGTTGATGCCCAGGAACTCCAATTTACTAGTCAGAGTATTTGCCAGCTCTCCAATCTGAAACTGCCAGGAGAAAGGGCAGAGTCAAGAGCCGCCCTTGGGGAGCGGCACCGGGTGGCTGCAGCCCTGTGGCTCTTGGGAAACACTGCTCGGGACTGCCTGCAGCCTCTCAGCCCAGAGGGACCGGGACATGCCACCCTGACCCGGCATGCCTGTCACCCCCTCTGTTAAGTCCCACTATGTCCTGCACCCCAGGGACAGAGCAGTGTGGGTGGCTGGGTGACAGCTCCTCCACGGACTGCGCTCGACTCCATGAAGGACAGCATGGGCTCAGGCTGCTCCAGTACTCTGCAGTTACAGCAGAACCACTGCTACAGCACAAAGTGTTAAATCTGAGAATGTTTCCCAAACAAATGGGCCATGATGTCATTCCAGGTTCTGTAAATCATGGCTTTCCAGAAGAACTAGCTGGAAAGCACCGGAAAGGGGTAACAGCTCTGGATTTACTCCAGAGGCAGCAGCTACATCAAAACTCAGGTCAGCCCTCAGCGACCACGGCTCCTCAGCCCAGGGGTCCCATGGGAGTATAACTTCAACCTGGGGACATGGGGATCCCTGTGTCCATCCCCCTGACCAGGGGCACTGCATGGAAGCAGTCACAAGCTAGAAAGGAATCAGGAGAAGGAATAGGGATGACTGCAAGAGGCATCACCACTGCTTTAAGAAGGACCCCAAAAATGTCTATTTTTAGCTTCACTCCTCAGAAGAGGCTTTGGAACTTCCACCGAAGTTCCAAAGGCAGCATCTGTCTCCAGAGAAGGGATGGGTCAGACAAACAAGCCCTAGAGAAGCCTGAGACAGGGATATGAATTCCCATGTTAACGTGGCTCTGGAGAAGCCAGGGAACATCCTGGAGCAGAGGGTGACTTGGCAGCGGTGGCCCCGGCGCAGCTCCTGTAACCAGAGATCCCAACCCGATGAGCAAACGGTACCAGTTACCCAGGGAGCCGGCATTCCTCCAACAGCTCTAAGGGAATCCTGCATGGAAAAGCACCACACGGTCCGTCACAGCGCCCACTGGGACTGGAAGGGGAGGGGACAGCACAGGGGACCACCAAGTCTGGCCCTGCCACAGGCTTTTATTCTTTTAATTTAAATAAATTCATTTAAAAATCAGGTCTCAAATGAATGCTGCACTGAAGGAGGCTCAGTTTTGGTCTGGAAATGTCACATCTCAAAATCATTTAAGGAGTTGTTTTATGGAAGAGATGTGGGGTTCCTCACAAGGACAGCACCAAAGCCCTTCCCTTTCACACCAGAAAAATTATTTAAGTGGTGGGAAATAAGGACAGGGATGGGCAACTCTCACTGCAGGTTCCACTCAGGCTCCACCACGAGCCAGCAATTCCCCATCTGCCACAGGGAGGTGAAACTTCCCAATGTCACAGAATTACTCCAGAGCCAAATTTTATCCTGCAGATCTCAGGGTAAGAAGTGACATGTGGACCAAAGGACAAATGAGAAAGATCTCCCCTACTGCTGTTACACTGCCCCAGAGCCTGGTGCTCTGCTATAGACCAGGGAATTGATCCAGTGTGGCCAAAGGAGCAAGCCAAGGCTCAGAGAAGAACTATCAGCAGGATGCTGCGGAAACCCCAAGGCTTCCCAAGTTTGCATCTAAAAGTAATGCTGGGTGAAGGGCAGAGTGGTACCGTCAGCCTCAAGAAACGGAGAGATTACGGACGAGAAGTCTTCAGCCTGGAAACAGGACGACTGACCGGGCCAGGGACTGGAATATCGTTATTGGTGAAAACAAAGTCAAGATCAAATTGGTTGTTCTCTGTCACAACAACACCCAGGGCTCAGTCTTTGCCCCCCCACACCCTCCTTTGATCCAAGCTTTTGCTGCTGAATCCTACTGGAGAAGGGGTATTGTCCCAGTCCTGTACAGCCCTTCCTTAACAAGCTGTTCCCACAGCCACACCAGGATATGAGCTTTAAAAGCTTCAGGTGGGTCAAATCCAAAGCCCAAAGCTCCAGTGGTCACAGGGAAGAGGTGGCTGGGAAGCCAGCGCGTCCCTTGTCCCTGCTGGCAGCTGGAGCACCCATCACATCCCTCATCTCATGGACGTGCACCTCTGCCTCTCCGTACCTTTAGGTCCTGCTCCTCCTCTTCCATTTTTGGAGCCCCTTGTGATTTTGCTTTTTCCTGGGGCTCCTCAGATTCTGCTGCTTTCTCTGAGCTCGGATCGGTTTCTTCCATGCTCGGGGCTGCAGAAGAAGGAAGGACAGGTCAGTCCTTGTCCCACCATCACCCTGGCAGTGCTAGCAGCTGCCTGGACACTACGCCCAGAGCCAAAGCCAATGTGGGATAGAGCTAGGACCCACCGGAGCCAGCAAAAGAGCCTGAAATTAAAAAGGAGAGAAAGTCACTGCTCTGTGTTTTGATGGTGGGGATTCTTCCAGAAGGATAACATGGGAAGGGAAGGATTGGAGCTGCTATAGTAAAGCGGCAATGAGGCAAGGCCTGGAATATGGGGCATCAGGGAAGCAGGAAGACACTAACCCCCAAAATCTGTCAGTTTAACAATCTGTCAATAGCAGCTACTAGGTATTAAAGAACTTAATTATCAAAGACTGAAGAGTTAATTATCAAAAGCTGCCAAGCCCAGAAGGCTTTGCCTCCAGATGACTAACTCATTGTCCAAGCAACCAGTTCCAGGGAGGGAAGTTCATGACAGAATCCTACAGCCCTCTGGTGAAAGGAACCCCAATTTCCAGTATGTCTTGGTGCTGGAAGGCAGGATACCACCCTAAATCATGGTCCAGCAATTTAAACTGGTTATTTTTGAATGAAACCCGCTGTTCCCTAGATTTAGATGAAAACTAGCACTGCTCGGAAGAGATAGTGTCAAGGATATTTGGAAAGCCCTCTCGCTTTCCAAAACCATTAATTTTCCTACATAAAAAAAGACATCACTGATTTAATGCCAGAGTTGTCACCCAGCTCATGCCCCCGCCCGAAGCAGAGGTGCCTCAGGGCCCTGCGCCTGGGACAGGCAACTCCTATTCCAGCAGGACACAGCCTGCTCCAGGCACTTATGTACCACTTTTTCCTTGGAAAAGCAGTTTCGTTAAGCTTTTTGTCTTAAACAGGAACACAAATCTCATGCTGGGAAGGGATTGGCACATCCAGAGAAAAGGAGGCGCAGGGGGACCTTCTTGCTCCCCACAGTGCCCTGACAGGAGACTGGACTCAGGCTCTGCTCCCAGAGAACAAGTGACAGGACTAGAGGAAACAGCCTTAAGTTGTGCCAGGAAAGGCTTAAGTTGGATATTGGGAAAAAATTCTTAATGGAAAGGGCTTTACAGCCCTGGAACAGGCTGCCCAGGCCAGTGGTGGAGGGATTTAAAAACCACATGCATGTGGCACTTAGGGATATGAGTTAGTGGTGGCCCTTGGCAGTGCTAGAGGAACAGCTAGACTCCATGACCTCAGAGGGCATTTCCAACCTGAATGACTCCACATTCTCCTATCTGGGAGTCCCAGATCTGCTATGCACAGTGTTCCTTAAAATGCTATAGCTGATGATTTTGGGAAGCATAGCTCTGGAGAATCTAACAGAGCACGAAGGGTAGCTGTGTATGACCGATACATGCACACATACCTGGAGTCAAACGAGCCCCACAGGAACTGGGGCTGCCTTGCCACAAGGGCTGTAGTTACATTCAATACACAGAGTGTGTGACCCTGGAGTGGTTCCAGGGACACTTCAGCTGTCTGGAATTTGGTATCAGGCAGCTCAGAAATAGAACTTCAGAAGTGGAATGTGACAATTCCCAGTGTACCACAGTCTGGATTTGTGATGTTGGGAGGAACTGGAAGGCACTGGGATGTGAGGCAGCTGTTATTTGTGTTCTTCTCCCAAGAAACCACTGAATACAGCACTCTCCTCCTTATGTGGTTAATTAGGATAAAGGAGAGAATGCAGCAAAGGAGAACAGCTTATCCCAGTGAGGCTGGGCTCTGACACAGCCACCCCTCAGCCTGTCCCCACCCGGCACACGTACCTCACAGCCCTTCCCAACTCCGCTCTGTGGGTCTTCAGGGAAAGGAGACCCCCTGCTCCTCCCTCTGAATGGAGCCTTTCCAATTACCTTTTTCTCCTGCCTCCGGGCTCTCCTGACCCATTTTGCTGGAGCCTCGACTGGCAGATTCGGGGCTGGTGGCTCCCACAAACAGTTTCCATTTCCCTCGCTTGGAGGCCAGCCTGCGAGATGCATCCTGTGAGGCTGACTGGCTCCCATCGGAAAGAGGGCTGGAGCCCGAAACGCTGCCGTCACCTTCCTCCAAGGCACGCAGCTCTGCCTGCCAAGACATGACATCCCAGTTTATTCCCAGCAATGCTGAGGCTACATATGTGACCCCACTCCCAGAACAAACGCCTCCCCTTACCTTCTTCCTCTCCAGCACCATCTCCAGCTCAAGCGTGTCCTGCTCCTCCTCCTCCTCTGCACTCTCCCCTGACTGCACCACACTGCACAGATCCTCCTGCCCTGTGTCTTCCAGGGGGTCCCTGCTGGGCTCTGGCTCTTCGGGGGCAGCCGGTGTTTCTTCCGTTTTCGCCTCCTCTTCCAGAGGTGGCTCAACCTCCTCTTTGCAGATCACCTTCCTCCTCCAGCGCTCCTCTTCCTCCTTCACCACGTCGGGCAGGAGTGGGGCCAGGAGGGCAGCAGCCACTCCCTTCCTCTCCTCCTCGCTATTGGAGAGAGCCTGCACACCCTCATTCACTTCCTGCAGGATAAGGATCCTGTGAGCTTTCTGCCAGTGAAAGAGCCCATGCTGCCAGGCCCCTCTTAGGGCTGCAGATGGAGCAGAGTATCCCACCTGCTTCCAAGGAAGCCCAAGGAGGTGCCTACAAACCCCATGGCAACAGAACCCACATGACTGACCTTCTTCACTTCCCGCTTGCCGAGGCCAGTCCCACGGCCAGCGCTGCCTGGGGTTCCCTTCTCCTGAGGGAATGGCTCCGTGGCTGCCACAAAGCTGCCGTTGGTGCCTGCCACGGTGTTGCTGAGAAAGAAGAGAGGGAATGAAGGCTGGGATTGGGACAATATCCCACATGGCAACATTCTGGAGGTTTCGCCCACCTGTGCTGGTAGTGCTGCAGGCCCTGGACCTGCGTTGCCAGATACTGCGGCAGCTCCCAGGTCACCTCATTGCTCTGCGTGTTCCAGTAGTAGTAGCAGCCGGTGTTCTCATCCCACACCTCCTGCCAGTCGCCCATCTCCAGCTCTCCCACTGCGGGGGCAACAAGGACAGCCTGTCACTCCCCTCTCCCCAGTGCCCCGTTTGTCAGCACCCCCTCTGGAGATGGGAATGGCAGTCACCTCCAGCCAGAGAGCACTGGGTGTCGTACTGCCACTCCGGGGCCGTTGCTGAGCCTGCGCCATTGGCTGTGCCCGAGGATGCACCCGTGCCCGAATCCTTCGGCTCGGGGCGGGGGGGCGTAGGGGGTGGCACGGAGGAGGAGGAAGAGGAGGCAGTGGTGGGCTCAGCGGGCTGTGGAGGGGCCGTGATGGCATCGATCTCCTGTAAAAACAGCATCACACTATGAGCTTCAAATCCCGAGCTGAATCAAAGTTCTTAACGGATGAGGACAATGCCTGGAACTCCTCCCTCCCAAGGAGACCCCCCTTGCCCTCCCCTGAGTGGCACTCACAGCCAGGAAGTTTGCCAGGGTGCTGTCGATGTCGGAGGAATTGCTGCCGTTGGCATCAGCAGAACGGGCCGGCTTCTCCGGGGTCTCACCCTCCTCATCATCGCTGTCAGCATAGGCACCCAACAGGCACAAACCTCCTGCAGAACACACAGTGAATCCTCAGGGGAATCCTCTGCAGGGCATCAGACCCAACTCCCCACTGTCATCCCAGGGGGAACAGCCCCTGTACAAGTGGCACAGTCAGCTTGGGGGGAGTCAGAGGAAGAATTAGCAAAAAAATGCATTTAAGCATGAGTAATTGCTTCTTAGGAAAAAACAGCACAATTAAAATAATTAAAATGGAGACAACTCCAGCCCCAAAGTGAACTATTTAGGAAAGGGTTAATTTTCTTCCTTTAAACATAATAGTTAAAAGTGACTAATTGCTCTGTATTAAGAATAGGGGGTTATGGAGAGAGAGACACAGTCCCACAAAAAAACCCCCAAGATTTAGACAAAAATCTCAACACTTAGGACAAAGAAACACATATTTAGCACCTCTAAAAACAATTTAGAACCTCAGAGACCCCCACTTTTAGGACCAAAACTCCAGAGATAGATTAAAAAGAAATCACACTAGGGACCAAAATCCTATACTTAAGACTCCAATCCGTCCACGTTTAAGATCAAAACCACTAAACTTAGAACAAAAAGCCACTTCTAGGATCAAACCCCCCACATTTTAGACTTTAAAAAACAATAAAAACACTTTTTCGGTCACACGGAACCCAAAAAATAGTATTTGAGAATCAATCCCCCCAAATTTAGGACAAAAATTTACATTTAGGATCAAAACACCCTCATTTAAAAAGTCCCATTTAGAAACAGAACACACCCATTTTTTTATCATTGTTGTGCAACAGTGGCCTTTTAACCCATAAATCCTGAGATTCTCCCACAATATTTTTACGAGATTTAATCCCGCGTCTCAACCCAGAGCGCTTCCTTACCTGTGGCCTTGACGGCGGCGGGAACAGGAGGCGGCGGATTGGGAGGGTTGCGGGGTGGCTCCGCCACCGTCTCGGGCTCATCTGCGGGGTAGAAGCGTCAATTACGGGGAGCTCGGGCCGGGGGCGTCGCGGGGGAGGGCAGTTCGGCGTCCCCCGGCCCGCCAGGCCCCGCTAGGCCGCACCAGGCCGCGCCCCGCCAACAAAGCGCCCCTCGCTTCCACCCGCCTTTCGCCGCCTTACCCGGTTCGGATCCCGAGTCGCCCCCCTCGCTCGCGGGTCCCCCGCCTCGTCGCGGCGCGGCGCGGGCGGGGAGAGCTGCAGGATGGGCCGGCGCCGGCGCGGCCCGCGCCTTCTTCCCCATGGCGGCGGCGCCTCAGGGCTGCGGCCGCGCGCGCCGTGCGCAGCGGCGATGACGTCACCCGTGGGGCAGGGCCGCGCTAGACACGCCCCCCTGGGCGGGGCCGCGGGAGCGCGCTCGCAATGGATGGGAATGGGGGGGAGAGTCCTGTGATCCTATGGCTCCATCCTGCCCCATAGCATGGGTCTGTCCTGTGATCCTATGGCTCCATCCTGCCCCATAGCACAGCACGGGCCCGTCCTGTGATCCTATGGCTCCATCCTGCCCCATAGCATGGGCCCGTCCTGTGATCCTATGGCTCCATCCTGCCCCATAGCATGGGTCTGTCCTGTGATCCTATGGCTCCATCCTGCCCCATAGCATAGCACGGGCCCGTCCTGTGATCCTATGGCTCCATCCTGCCCCATAGCATGGGCCTGTCCTGTGATCCTATGGCTCCATCCTGCCCCATAGCACGGGCCTGTCCTGTGATCCTATGGCTCCGTCCGGACTGCAGCTCCATTCTGCCCCATAGCATGGCCCCATTCCAGCCCAGAGGCCTGTCCTCCACTCCGGGGTTGTGGTCCCACGCTACCCTATAGCACAATCTTATAGTTCCTCCTGGGGGCTATAGCCCCTTCTTCTCCTTTGCCCCCCTCCCTAGAGCCTCTCTTGAGCTGTATCTATCGGGGATCTAGCTTCATCCTTCCCTGGGCCCTACAGATCCATCCTGCCCTATATCCCGGCTGTAAACCTGGGAGAGGAGCCTCACAATCCCTGCATTTCCAACCACATCCTTAGGCACACCTGGAATAACATTTCCATTTTATTAAAGTTGATCCAAAAACATACCAATAAATAAATGAAATTCCCAACAGTTCAACGTCCGGAGCAGGTGGAGAGTGAGGGAGGGTCATGGCCACACACCCCAGCTCTGCTGGTCACCCACTGCCCACAAAAGGGACACTGAGGGGACATGCCCACAGGACACTCCACCTCCCGAACTGGATCCTTAGGGAAAAACAACGAGTAAATCCAGCACCGCAGGGTGGGATGGTGACACTCCAGGGGATGTCTCCTGAACTAGGACCGGCAGTACAGGCGCTCCATGGTGGCCACGCTGACTTTCTGCTGGTAGTCCTCCATCCTGTCATTCAGCTTCTCGTAGAGCTGGGAGAGGTAGGAGTCATAAGGAGTCCCACCCATTCCACCCCCTCTCCCATCCCCATCCCACCCTGTTCTCTCCATCCCAGTGTTTGGGAGCTGAGTACCCACCACTACGCTGTTCTCGCTGGCGCTGCTCTCCCGCAGTGCCTGCAGCAGCTGGTCAATGGCAGTGTAGGGAAGCCACATTGTGGGAGATGTTGGGGACAAAGGGACCTGGAAGGGACAGGAACCATCACAGCGTGTCCCCCAGGAACGCCCTGCCACATCCCAATGGCAGCTGAGCTCACCTCGATCCCAAAATACTGATGCCCTTTGCCCAGCACAGCATCCACATACTCCAGGACCAAATCCACAGCCTCCTCCAGCAGATCGTAGTTCAGGTAGAGGCGCAGCAGCTCGGCAGCATCCACTTCCTGCCAGGAAAAGGAAACTCAGCCAGGGAATGTGACCAGGACTGGGACCATGCTGAGAGGAACCTGCTCTGAGCCTTTACTGGGCACAGAACACCTGGCCACTGGTGCCTGCAGCTGGGAGCAGGGAGGTGGCAGGTGTCCATTGGACTGAGAGTGAGAGCGATCTGGCAGCTCTGGGACAGATGGAATTTTGGGGTTTTTGGGGACAGCTGTCTCCCTGTCCTCACCTTATAGCTGTTAATGAGCCAGTTGGGCAGAGGTATCCCATGCACCAGGAGCTTGTTGATGACACAGCGATGGTACAGGCTGTTCTGGGATGGGTAACGCTCCAGGTAGGATGACAGCAGCCTCCAGGCTTCATCTGTGGCACTGGAAGGAAACAATTCCCCATGGAAAACATGCCAGCAGTTCTGGCCCTGTCTGTGAGGCCATGGTGTGCTCCAGGTGACACGGGGACAGTGTGGAAGCACAGCTCTCCCTATATCCCAGCCCACAGGTCTGTTTTTAGGGGTTTTAAGAACCTGTGACCCTCTGGATTCCCACAGGGCTTCTGTTTCCAGATTCTCCTCCTCCCAAACTGCAGACACAGACCTACCTGGACTCCTTGGTGGTGACAAGAGCCGAGAGTTGGTTGGCTGCCAGCCAGTCCCAGGCCTTTGCCTGTGCTGCTTCCCCTCCCAGCTGGAGCTTGATGCACCTGCACAACCAAACACCACGGGAAGGGGCTCCTGAGCCCCTCAAGAGCCCAACGCCTTCCCACCAGCACCAAAGCCACCCCTTGCAGGACTATTCCCAGGAACAGCCCAGCTGGACTGGCAGGAGAAGGCTCTTGGGCAAGTTCCATCCTTGAGCCCCTCATCCCTCCAGCCCTGCGTCCCCTGGGGTGGGAGGGCACCTGGACGTACTTGAAGGTGAGGCCCTCGAAGATGGGCGTCAAGGGCAGCTTGAAGGTTTGGCACAGGGTTATGGCTGAGTCAAAGAGCCCAGCCCGGACCAGCAGAGACACTGTTTCCTCAGGTGTGGAATTGCCTGAAGGGAAGGAAAAGTGGGAAAAGTCTCCCCCAGTAACACCCCCAGTGCTCACTGGGACCTCGCCCCATGTTGTTACTCATCAAGAGTTGCAGAAGCAGGGTGCTGACAACCTCCAACACCCCATAGCAACAGCACTCCTCAATCCATGGCTGGAAGCTTTCCTGCCCTCCAGGGCATCCCATGAGCTACCCTTGGAGGGGCTGGACAGAGCAGCTGTGACCCACAGAGACGTCCCTGGTGGGGCACCAGCTGGAGAGGGACACAGGCAGCAATATATGATGGGAAAATGCTCAGGTTGGAAAAAGATCTCCATTAAGGTTGTTAAGGTTGGAAAAAGATCTCCAAAATCATTGAAGTTAGGAAGCAGGGAGCGGACAGCCTCATCACAGGTCTGTATCCAAGCAAACAAGGCATCAGCTCAGCTCTGCCAGCATAGAAACTGTGGCATTTGGCTCCCTGTGTCGCCACTCTGCCCTCAAAGCAGCTGTTCCATCCTTTCCCTGCAATCCCTCGCTGGGAAGTCACCTCCTCCTGACATTTAGCCGGGAAAGATGTGGACATGTTGTGTAACTTGTACCAGAGACACAAAAAGGCTTGGGGTGTGAGAGCTGTACCTTCCTGCTCCCCAAAAAAGAACTCTGGCAACTTTTTATCACTGCTCCGTTAAGCAGGATTCTCCAGGAAATAATTTATTCATCAATTAAAAAGGTTGGATTGGATGATCTCGGGGGTATTTTGCAACCTTAACAATTCTATGCTTCCATGATTTCCAAAATGCCTTTTTCTGTCCTGACTCAAAAGCTCATCCCACCCCCACTGCAGACCACTAGAGCTTGGAAAACCCAAAAAAAGGTGGAAAACTTAGAATTGTTTCTCTCAGAACCAACTGAAGACGGTGGCTGGATTTCATGGTAGAGACAGGAATTTGATGGCCCCTGGCAACTTCTGGGTTTGCCTCTGGGGCATGCCAGAGCAGCTGAAACCCCCTCCTCACCTGCCACAGCCGCTGCCGACACATCGTGTTCCACCAGGGTCAGCCGGATCCGTGCCAGCAGGCATTCCCTCTCCAAATCCTCCAGCTCCAGGATCTCGACCTGGCGAGTGGCTGCAACAGATGGATAGTGGGCTCTCAGCATTTCAAAAAGGGCTCTTTGGGCAATGAGCACAATGTCATGGAATCATGGAATGGTTTGAGTTGGAAGGGACCCTAAAGCTCATTCACTTCCATGGGCAGGGACACATTCCACTATCCCAGGCTGCTCCATCCTGGCCTGGAACACTTCCAGCGATGGGGCAGCCACAGCTTCTCTGGACAGCCTATGCCAGAGCCTCACTACCCTCACAGGGAGCAATTTCTTCTTAATATCCCATTTAAACCCACCCTCTGGCAGCAGGAAGCCATTCCCCCTTGTCCTGGCCATCCAAGCCCTTGGCCAAAACCCCTCTCCTGTTCTCTTGGAGCCCTTTTGGGCAGAAGAGGCTCTGAGGTCTCCCTGGAGCCTCCATGCACTTTTAAAAGCATCTCTACATCCTTCTCCTATCCTAAGAGGAGTTTACCCCAAAAAGCATCAAATAAATGATCAGGATTTGCTGACTCTTCCCTGCTCCCTTGACTGTGCTTATGTCCTTGATTCCATCCTCCCAATCCTTCTCCTCCAGATGTTAGATAATATTTGGGAACAGCTGCTGCTTCGCCTGCTAGGTACATGCCACAAAAAAACTCCTCAGAAAGAGCAGGTTTAAAAATACCTGACCTTAAATTTTCCTACTGGAACGCTGATGATAACCTGATCCCACATGCTGGGCTGTGGCAGACACAGGCAGAGCTTATTTCTGATAGGATTTCCAAGGGCACAAACGCCTTGAACAATTAGAAATTGCCTCAAAAAGCTGGTTTTGTTTTAAATTACAAGTTACTTCCAAAAAAAAGTGCTGTCAAGGCATCAAACTGCTGGGAGCAGGCACAGGAGCCCTTTGGGGAATAGCTTTTCCCTTGGGGAAATTGATGTATTCCTTAGGGAATAGTGGCAAGCATTTCCCAAGTGGGAGACACTGGGGGAGGTAACAACCTTAAAATCTCCCAAATTATTGATCTGGCAGAGGCAGGAGCCGCCCTGAGCCATCTCCCAGCTCCCAGGGGAGCTGCAGAGAGGCTGTGGAAACTCCAGAGCCATGGGAAGGACCAGGACTGGGCACTTACTGGGAACAGCCATGCACTCCCCATCGTGGCTCCTCTTCGGGGATGCTCCCGGGCGCTCGTACTTGCAGGAAAAAGCAGAGAGCATTTTATCCACCTGGTTTCTGAAGGATGTATCACCGAGAGGATAAATCCCAACAGGAGGTCTCCATTTCAAGCCTTGATTTGGACCAGGGAAGCTGTGCAACCCCTTGGAAACTTGGGTTTCTTTATCCCTGGTTATCAGGAACATCAGGAGCAGGTGGCCACCTCCCCAAAACTGACTGGGATTTGAAACACAACCCCTGTTACACTAACTCTCCTCTGGACTGGTACTCCAGCTGTTCACACTCCCCAAAACATCTGCTGCCTTCAACATGAGATGATATATTCCCTTATCTATCCACCAGAAGTTATCCTGCTTCCATCGAGCCCCAAAAAAGGGGCGAATGGCACAAGGGTGATTGATGAGCAGCCCAATACAGGTGGCCAAGAGCAGCAGTTTAAGAAGCCCACCACCTCTACTCCCACTGGGAAAGACTTTGGAAGCTCCTTTGCAGGAAGCTCCACATTCCTACCACAGCTCCAGAGGCTGGCTGCACTATCCAGGCGTACTCTGGCCGGATCAACCGCAGGCAGTTGATGGCAGCCAGGAAACAATTTCCCTGTTTCTGGAGCCCTCGCAGCGTCCGCACCTCCCTGCCCAGCCGCATGCCGTACTCAAACATCACCGTGCCAGCTGAAAACAGGGAAAAGTCCATCAGCCAACAGCCTGAAGAGGCCACACACATGGCAGGGACAGGGAAGGGGTGTCCCAGGAGGGGGAGGTGGCTACACGGTGCCATCCCAAGCTTTACCTTTCCGGTAGTTGTGCCGGTACACGTGGAAGGCGTAGAGCAGCTCGTAGTAGTTGTGAGTCATCAGATCCACAGCCCGAGCGTGGGACTCGATGATCCCAACCACCTGCAGCACACAGAGGCTCCGGTGGGTCCACAACCCCTTTACAGGGAAGGCTGTGCCCTCCCCCATGCCGTGATCCCAGCCCAGGATTACCTCATTGTGCAGGTTCACATAAGGGAATTCCACCAGGTCCTGGAGCTGGGATCGCTCGCAGAGAACCACCACTAGCTGGCGTAGGCAGTCCAGCTGCCTGCAGACGGAAGCACAGCCCGTTCAAGGAGCAGAAATAAACACAGGAGCAGGAACAAACCCAGGATTTAAGCCACGAATAACCACTTCATGACAAGCTCCCGCCTCAGATAAACTCCACAGGTTTTTTCCTGGCTTAGAGCCAAGTTAAACCTTCAGGTTTCTCCTGTGCTGAAAACAGAGATCCTCTAGAAAGGCCTCTCAGGAGGGCAGCCTCCCTTTCTCAATCAGTTAAAAAGTATTCCTATTTCTCCTCCTCTGTTATTGGAGTATTTTTCACTCCTAGGATAAAGCCTCCTCTACCAATTTCACTTTCCAAACTGAAAACTCAACACCAAATCTTTTCTTTATTAAGCTAATTCGACTTGGCCCCTAAAGCTTATAAACACAGAACACTACACAAGATCCTTCAGCCTCCTCCCTGTTTTCTTCCTCCCATCCTCCTCTTTTGACAGGGTGCCAATCCCAGGTGTCCTTCAAATGAATGTCCAAAAATGAACTCTACCTTTCTAAACCCACCTCTACGCATTAACTCCTAACACAGCAGCCAAGCCCTCCCCTAAAGTGTCATTTTCCTTTCAGTTTCATGGAAAAATGGGACCATGAACCCCCAACAAAGGCATAATCCTGTCACCTACCTGCCTGGATCTGGGTTTTGCGTTAAGGCTACGTAGGCTTCGCTGTTGTGTCCCAAATCCAAGTGATGTTTGAAGATGCAGGTCCTTAAAGTAGCCTGAAAACATGACATACCAGTTATAAAACCAGCAAGGAATTCTTCCTGTGGATGAGGCTCCTGAAGAACAGCTTGCTGGGAAAGAAGGGAATGTACCTGGCTTCTCCAGTCATCTGCTGACTCCATGATGGCCAGGGTGGCCAGCTGGATGACCAGCTCTGGCAAACCCAGCATCTCCAACAAGCGGAGGACCTGGGGGTGAAAATACTCCAGTAAAGAGTTGGCAAGAGGGTTTTTTGTTGTTTTTTTTAGGAGCCGCTCCTGCCTCTGAAGATTTTTAAGGGATTAGACTTAAAAAGGGAAGATTTGGGTAAACCACAGGGATTTGGATGAAATCCCAGCACAACAGGACCAGGTTACAGCTTCACTGGAGGATTCACCCCTGTACATGGTGGATTTTTGAAGCATTTCAGCATTATTGATTAATTTTCTGGATCCTAAATCCAGGGAATCTCTTGCCAAGAGCCTAGCTCCAGGCTTGCAGCCTGCCTGAATCACAGCATTATGCAGAAGGAGAATCCTATCTCAATTTAAACACACACATTTTAATTTGCCTCAGAGCTTAATAACCTTCCCCTTAGGCAGCATCCTACATCAGCCTGGACATGTCTGGCTTCTGCTTCCAGCAGCTGGATATCATCCTGCCTTTTTCTGCTGGATAACAGTGTCCCTGGCGATTAGGAAACTAATAGGTGGAAAGTACCTAAATTTCACATACTCAGCTTGTCATTACCCCCAGCCAAAGTAAACAAAAGTACAGATGTGTCACATTTTAAAAATTAAGTTCTCTGAGGCTCAAGTCAGTTCTCCCAAAGCCGGGGACTGAGCAAGGAATTTCTTGTCCTGTGTGGAAGCACGTGGTGCCAGTTTACCTGCTCAGGACTGTACCTTGTTGTAGTACTGCAGGCGTGGTGTGGAGACCACCTCGCCCTCCTCGGGCTGGATCAGCCTGTCCAGGAACTCCTCTCTTCCCACCTCAGAGGCAGCTTGGCAGAAGCAATCCAAAGCCTGGAAGCAGACCTGGAATTAGCTCACTGTCCCCTCAGGTGACTGATGGACCTGCTGTACAGCTGAGGTGACAGTGCTGCCTGTCCCAAGCTCATAGCATCTCCCCCAAAAGCAGATCCCACCACCCTGCTCTAATCCATCTTTACCCAAAGGCAGAGCTTGGAAAAGATGTTTCCTGTGCACCTCCTGCTTCCCAAGGGCAAAGGATCAGACTCCAAACCACAGAAAGGAGATGAGGGAGGGCCTCACCTTGTGCCCCTCGCCCATGACAAGGTAGCACCTGCCCATCATGAAGCAGCAGGAGCCCATGTTCACGTGGCACCAAGGCTGCAGCAGGCGGATGTATTCCTGCAGGAGAGAAGGAATAGGAATTTGGATTTAGGTCAGCACTCACTTGTGATCTGTGGGCACCCAGGACCAGCGAGTTTTTGGTGGCCCCTTTGGATGCTGAGGTCAGACAAATCCTGCTTCTCCAGTTCCAGGGCTGGTTTTCCCAGCCCTTAAGTCCCTTGGATGCACTGATCACAGAATCCTGGAACGTGTTGGAAGGGACCCCTTAAAGCCCATCCAGACCCACATGCCTGTGAAAGGCAGGGACACCTTCCACTATCCCAGGCTGCTCCAATCCCTGTCCTGCCTGGCCTTGGACACTGCCAGCAGCCACAGCTTCTCTGGGCAAACTGTGCCAGGGCCCCAGCACCCTCACAAGGCAGAATTTCTTCCCAATATCCCATCTAACCCTGCCCTCCAGCAGTAGGAAGCCATTCCCCCTTGTCCTGTGCCTAGGTCCTTGCCCAAAGCCCCTCTCCTGCTCTCCTGGAGCCCCTTTAAGCACTGGAAGAGGCTCCCAGATCTTGGAGCATTCTCTTCTCCAGGCTGAACATTCCCAGCTCTCTCAGCTCTCCAGAGCAGACCAGCTCCAGCCCTGTAAGGGGGAGATATCCCCCACATGCTCCTGGGAAACAACTGCTCTCGACAGCTCCAGTGTCTGTATGAAGCACCTCAGAAACAGCTCCCAACAAGCCCAAAAAGTCAGACAGAATTCTTTCTGTTGCAGGCAATTGTAGAGGAAATGTGGAGAACATGGAGGGCAGAGCAAAAGCTGCAGCACAACAGGCAATGCAGATGCTAGAAGAGGAATACCTGTGCAGCAGAGGGCCAGCAGCCAAGGAAGCACATGGATTACAGCATGTGGGAGGGCACAGATGAAGGGAGATGACCCAGCCTGGCCCCATGCCAGCAGAGCATTCTCATAATCCTTGGAGAAGCAGCCACATCCTGCTAGCAGGCCTGTGAGATTCAGCAGCAATGAGGACAACAAACCAAGATCTGGAAGTCAAATCACCTCTACAGGTGGACAGACCACCAGCACCTCTTGCCTCACCTTTCCTGGCCATGCATCCTCTCAAAACCATGAGGTGATGCATCCCGAGCCCGGATTCACCACCGGATTAGCAGCTACGAGGGAT
Source organism: Malurus cyaneus samueli (assembly GCA_009741485.1). NCBI lineage: Eukaryota > Metazoa > Chordata > Aves > Passeriformes > Maluridae > Malurus > Malurus cyaneus. The sequence goes on along the minus strand of VKON01000114.1, from coordinate 533,070 downwards.
AAATCCCACTCCAGCTCGTCACACACAATGAGCAACATGGAGAAGCTTGGTCTGTGTCCCAGGCCTCAGCTTTGTGACCAGACCATTCCCGTGCCTGCCTGCTCCTCACAAGGAGCTTCCTGACCTCCACAATTTGGGTCGCCGCGCTCAAAGCAAAGCTGCTGTTATCTCCCCGGGATCACAGCACTTAATCCAAGTTTCCATGACTGACTGGGATCAGGGAGAGGAACAGAAGGCAGCAGGGAGGAGGAGGAGCTGGGTTCTGTGGAGATAAAAGCCTGGAGAGGACACCAGCGAGGCGAAAGCAATGCGAGGAGATTCAAAGCCTGGCACATATGCCAGGAGGGAGAATGATGCTACTCCAGTCTTGGCATTTCCCAGCTCAAAAGCTCTGAAGAATTGAAATTCTTCCGTCAATTCTTCTCAGCAGCAACACAAAAGGAAGCAATTCAGCCCCCAGGTATGAGGGGCTGGGAAGATAAAAGGTTCTGTCGAAAAACAGGTCATCACTAACAGCTTGCCTGGCCCTGGTGCCTCCAGGAATGACTAGACAGGGATGAAGCATCATGTGGAGCTGCAGACAAGGAATTGTGCGGGTCAGAACTCAAGCACAAGCAATTCCAGCTGCCAAGAGCAGCAGGAGAGAGGCAGAGGAACAGTGATCTGAAATACAGCAGTCTGAAACCCCCAGAAATCAGGAGTTCACTATCCCGGCTACTGGGATGTCAGGAACAGGCAGATATGGAATGATGACAGGTGTTTCTTACACTGCTTTTTTACTAATAAGGACATTTAATAAATAGATTAACCCTTTCTGAGCTGAACAAATCCTTCTGAACCCAGATCCCATGGGCAATTGTGGGCAAAGGTAGCACAGAAAAGGCTGTGATCACACCAGCAGCCAACAAGCTCTAGGATTGCTGGGATATTGAAACAGGCTCTGCAAAGGTGTTTCAGGGTGTGCAGCATCACGTGGTCACACAAGCCCTGGGAGACTGAACTCCTGCATAGAGAGTGAATAGAACAAACCTGAGTATCTGGATGCTCTTGAAAACAGATGAAAGAGAAAATGCAGGAGATGATTCCCCCATGGCAGGGGAGTGGAATGATATGAGCTTTAAGGTCCTTTCCAACCCAAACCATTCTAGGATTGCATGATCTTAAATCATTCCCCATCAAACAGTGTGGCATTGCCTGAACTCAGAAAGCAGTGATTAGGGGTGGAGGTTTTAAATTACAACAGGGGAGATTTACATTGGATACTGGGAAGAAATTCTGCCTTGTGAGGGTGGGGAGGTCCTGGCACAGGGTGCCCAGAGAAGCTGTGGCTGCCCCATCCCTGGCAGTGTCCAAGGCCAGGTTGGACAGGGCTTGGAGCACCCTGGGATAGTGGAAGGTGTCCCACTCCACGGCAGTCGAAGGAACTGAATGAATTCTGAAGTCCCTTCCAACACAAACCATTCCAGGATTCCATGATTAGGGGAAAGCAGAACTCCAGCACTTGGAAAAATGATGATTTGGGGACTTTTTCAACACCTGTGAGAGGGCTAGCGTGACACACTCACCTGAAGCTGGGTGTACTGACAGTTCCCCATCAGGCACTCTGGGAAGAGGAAGCTGGGATTGCTGGGCCATCTGAGCAGAGGTTAAGGAACACAGGAGAATCCTGTCTGGAGAACTAGTCTGGAAGCCAATGTGCCTCTCATGCTCCATTTGTAGGGTGAAAGGAGAGAAGATTAAGCTGCTCTTCATACAAATCATTATTCTCTAATAAGATTTATCCATATTAGAATAAAATCATTGGTACATCTAATCCCCAACTCCCGTTACTCTTCCAAATCTCCCAACAACCCACCCCACCAAGTCAAGTAGTGAGAGCTCACAGGCTTAGTCAAAAACTCAAATCCCTTATTGTGCACCTAAACAGGGTGAATGAAATCTGCAAAATCTAAAAACATCCACAAATCCCACTAGTGCCAACAACCTCACTCTGTCAGGAGGCTTGTCTTGGAAATTTGAAGGTGGAAAACTGATTCTGGAACGGCAGGAGGCTCAGTGGCAATGGATTCACAGCCAAGGATACAGGAGAGGCAGAAAATCAGCCACTATTGAGGTGATGAGATGGGGCCAGTTCAAACTCGTCTCAGCCAAAGAGGTGTTTGGTTGCAGGAAGAGTCGGGATATGATGTGTTTTCTGGCCACTTCTTGGAAAAAGAGCTCCACGATTGTTTGAGGGCCAGACACTAAAAGTGCAAATTGAAGGAACAGTGAGGGCCTGCACCAGAGATCCCAGGTTTTCCACCCTGTCCTGTGCTCACCAGGCCAAACAGCACAGATTAAGTCAGGGCAAACCAAAAGCATGTTCCACACTCCAACTTGTTGGTTTTGGATTTCTCCTGCCGTCTGGTTAAGTCAGAGGGAGCAGCAAGAGATCAAAGTGCCCTGTCCCGCAGTGTTTATTAACCACAGCTCAATTAAAACACACAAAAAAGGCCTCTGCTCCCTCTCTGCTTGTTATTCCCAGCCCAGCTGCAGCTTTCCAGCACAATAGGGCTGGGGGAATGCTGAGTTGGCTGTTCCAACCCCTGCCTCCTCATTCCAGCACCCCAAAAATCCCCCCTTACTGACTATTCTCGACGCCTCTCCCCGAGCTGCCACCTCCTTCCCTACATTTCACATATTTTTCCCCGAAGAACAGTGGCCAAACAGGACTTTCCTCATGAGCCAGCCAAGAAATAACCCACGACACCGGCGCACACAAAGGATGTTTTCAACTTCTCTGACATTTCCAGCTGCCTCCTGCACCCAGATTCTCCATCAGGAAGAGCTCAGACTCTGAGCACCACCGATGTCAGAAAGTGGAGGAAACTCTTTCCCAGCTCACACGTGGCACTGCTGCTTGTTTGTCCCAGATTTTCCCAGCTCCCTCTCAAGTATCTCAGCCTCCAAACACTGACAAGTCACAGCAGGCTTTTACCTGCATGTTTCCTTCCCATCCCTATTCACCTCCTCCCTCTGGAACCACTTCAAGGCTCACATTTCCCTAATTAAGCTGCCTTATATCCTCCCAAAAAGCTCTAACCCAAAACTTACATCTTTGCAGCAAAACTTTATCAGCTGCAATGTTTTGCGGAGGTATTTCCACGTTTTCAAACATGTTTTGAGGAAGCACATCCACATTTTCACACTTCCCTGAGCTGCTGCTCCTGGCTGCTCTAGGATAAAGCCTGGGGAGCAGGGCAGGTTGGATGGAGCAGGTTGTTCTGAGCAACTCCAGCTAGTGGAAGAAGGTTTCTCTGCCATGGCAGGGGGGTGGAAGTGGATGAGCTTTAAGATGCTTCCAACCTACACCATCCCAGGATTCTGTGACAGACCTGGTCTAAGCCACAACAGTCCTGTAAAATACACCAGGATGAGTTTGGCTGATGCTGCCAGGGTTAGAATAAATACTTTGTGGTCAAGTGAGGCACTCCCATCCTTCTCAGCCTGAGAGGAAAATCTGAGTCCAACACTCCAAGATCCTTTGTTGTTGCTGTTTTGTTTTTTTTCCTGTGGACAGCCTGACAAACATCCCCACTTAAATCCGGGTCATTCAACCACACAGTCCATTAGCTCCCTGCATAAAGCACTTCCCTCAGGTGGCAGAGACAGGCTTAAATAACAGAACGGGAGAGTTGATGATCCGTGGACACCTTACCCAGCTTGTGTAGTGTCAGAGCCGTGGTGTCTGCTAACTCCAACACGGAGAGATGCTGCAGATTAGATTCCCTAGGGAAGAAAGGAGCCATCAGTGAAGAGACAACAAAACGCCTCCCGCTTTAATTGTGCTCATTGTTCAACTCCCACGGAGCACAGAACAGCGAGGCCTCATAGGGCAGATTTAGCACAAGGCAGAGTCAGCCCAGAACATGGAAGAGAAAAAAAAACCCTCCCCAGTGCTCCTAAAGTGATACTCCCAGAGCAACCACTGGCTTTCCACACCAGGAAGGGCATTTCAGGTGGATTTAGGAGGAATCAAAGCCAGGCCAGGTAGAGACTTACAGTGTGTCCACAGGGACGACAGAGGCCAGGCACTGGCTCGCCCACCGGATCAGGAAGTAGGACAGCAGCAGGGGAGAGGTGCGGTGCAGCAGGTCCTGCTGGGACTGGAAGAGCTGTCCCCCTCCCAAAACCATCTGCAACAGCAAGACAAGAAAAATCAGAAGGGTTTGTGTCAAGCCCAGCTCATCCCTCCTGCGAACACTAAGGTGCTCAATAAAGGCTCAAGGTGGGCCTGGCAGGAACTCAGCCTTTGCCCCACCCCTGGAAGTGTTCAACACCAGGTTGGATGGGGCTTGGAGAAACCTGGTCTAGTGGAAAATGTTCCTGCCCATGTCAGGAGCTTGGAATTAAATGGTCTTTAAGGTCCCTTCCAACCCAAAGCATTCTAGGATTCTTGTCCCTGAGAGTGAAATCATGGCTTTGCTGCAGAGATCACCTCAGGGTTGCCATAAGCTCCAGCAAAGAGCAGGAATCACAGGAGAGGAAACAATCCGAGCTTTTGAAGGACATGGGTACGTCAAGGTGGGAAAGCAGCAGGTCACATGCCTCACAGTCTGGGAGAGCCCAGCTCCAGAGGGCACCTTGCAACACACCTTAAATGCTACCAGGACAACCTTATCCAGGAAAAGGAGATTTTATTTTTCAACCAGGAAGCTCCTGCAGGGACGTTTCTAAGTAAATAATATGGGTTTAAACAAGGCTGTCCTTGTCCGGGGACTCGTTCCACATCCCTGCGTCCATCCAAAGCAGCAGCACCGTGCCTTAGGTGGCCTTGGACCCGATGGGACAGACCCAGACCAGTCCATCCCACCACTCCAAACACAGCTGCCATGGTGGGGGCTGTTTGCTCCAGCTGGAGCAGCTTTCAAGGGGCTGAAACTGCAGCCTTGGAATGTGCTGCCAGACAACGGAGCTACCATCGGTGTTGGAGAGGGACAGAGATAGCTGGGAGAGCTGTGCCTGCACCGACTCACACGGGAGGCTGGAATCCATGCCCTCCTCCCACAAATACAGCCTAGCTTCCTGCTTCCTGGATGCTCTCCACAGAATAAAGGGAATTAGGCTACTTTGTTTAGGAAGACAAAAGCAGCTGCAGGAGAGAGCAGGACTTGCCCAAGCCTCAGGCTATTCCAACAGCCTTGTGGGAAGGGACAGGGCTCCGCCCTGCACCAGCAGTTCCCGAGTCCCAGGAGTGTGGCAGTAGCTCCAGGGGCTGTACTCACAGGATCTCCCAGGCGCAGCAGGAGCTGCTGGAGGATGAGCAGGTCTCGGCAGAGGAGGAAGCGCACGGTGCAGATCTTGGCCACCCCCCCACACACCACATGGGCCGCGGTGCTGCTGCCGAACAGCTGGGACAGGCTCATGTGCAGCGCCCGGTGAGGAGCTGCAGGGAAAGCACCCAGGTGAGGCAGGAACAGCACAGGCAGAACAATGCCAAGGAAAAGGACACTTCCCAGAGCTTTCACCTCTTTCCATGTCGGCGTCTGTCTCATAGTCCATCTCTCGGATTAGCAATCCGATGGCGTGGATGGGGTTCCTGATCTCCTGCAGTTTGCTGTGGATATCCTCCATAACATTTTCCCTGCAAAGTCATAAAAATCCTCGTCATCATGAACGGCAATGTGAGGATCCAACTGAAGAGGGCCCCCTTACGCTCCCTTTCAGGGAAGATCAGTATCTGATCAGCCTGGGCATTCCTGACTGGAATCCTTGGCTGGCTGGTGAGTTTTATTACAGTGCCTGCAGGGACCAGTCTATTTATTCCACTGCCTCAGGCTACCAGGAAATAACAGTCAGATAGCTGGCATTCCACGAGGGAATGATTTCGGGCTAGCACAGGAACCACACGGTTCTGACCTCTCCCTACCATCTCCAGGCACTTCTTTCGACACCTAACAGGAATTGGTCCCTCTCCTGCTCTCGAGGTTCTGGATGGAAGACCCTGCTAATGACACCAAACCATGATCCTCATCCCTGGAAAGTCTCCTGCAGCACAGGGCGAGGAGCCCTCACATCTCAAACACCCCTGGATGTCAAGCTAGGACAGCTCCGGACAATCCCAGCTCAGCCACCCTGAGAAGCTTCTGGAAAACACATCTTACGTGTCATTAGCTATCAAGTCCTCCAGGATCTGCTCTGCAGCCTTTTCTGGAGGCTGGAGGCGGGAGCAAGCCATTTCCATGATGAATGCCATTTCCATGGAAATTGATTCTCCAATCAGCCGAAGGCACTGGACAAGACAGACAACATCACGAGACATCTCCAAATCTGCAATGAAAGAACCTAACTGTGTATTTTCCAACAGATTTCCAAGGGAAGGTGGGAAGACCATGCAAAAACCAGTTAGTTCAGCAGCTCCTATCACCAGTAACAGTAGACTAGTCCCAGTTCCCTGTGCCAAGCTCTTCCCCAATAACAGTGAAACCAAACTGAAGCTCAGGAGTCAACAAGGGAAAGACTTGGGCTTTATTATTTGGAAAATAAAAAAATGACGCAACAATAAAAAAAATTAAATTCCCTCCAAGGGATTTTTTCCAGTCACAGGTTGAAAGGAAATAATTAATACAAAGGAAAACATCCTGGAGAAAATGGCTCAGCTCAGCTCTGCAATCCTTTATGGATGAGATTTTAAATTAAATCCAATTTTTTGAGACTGTGACTGTTTAAAACAGCCAGGACAGGAACTGCTGGGACTCCCAAATCCAGCTGAGGCCTCCAGCTTTCTTTCCCTCTATTCCACAAAAAGCTCAACCAAACAGATGACAATCCCACTTCATAAAAACACATAAAAATATACAAAAATCACTCGAGCATGAAAATGGAGCTTAGGTAACATTTTCCATTGCCTTTTTCCTAGTGAACTGGCATTCCAGGGCCAGCAAAGCACAGAGGGAGGGCACTGTGGCAACAATATTAATGACATGTTTTCCTTGCTCTGGCATTTACTTCCCGGAGACAAGGAACAACATGGCCCCTCTCCACAGCTGATGTGAAAACATTTCATAAATCCTGGAACAGTTTGGGAAGGAAGGGACCTTAAAGCCCATCCAGCCCCACCCCTGCCATGGGCAGGGACACCTTCCACTACCACAGATTGCTCCAAGCCTTGTCCAACCTGGCACTGGACACTTCCAGAGATGTGGCAGCCACAGCTTCCCTGTGCAACCTGTGCCAGGGCCTCTCCACCCTCACAGGGAAGAATTTCTCCCAACCCAAACCATTCCATGATTCCATGATTCTATTTGCAGCCTTGACACCATTTTCTAATTGCCAGTGTGAGCACAATGGCAAGTTTTACAAAATAAACTCCCTGTAAAGCCAAAATAAAACTATCTCCATGCAACTGTGGATCAGGAGCTCTTCCACAGATCTCTATGGAAGCTCCCACATCCCTGACAGGAGGGAAAAAATTCCATGTCTCCTCACCTTCAAAGATGGCAGCATCGTCCTCAGTCAGGAGATGCTCATTGGAGAGGAGATAGAGATGATCCACCAAGGAGCAGGGCACGAGGAAGGACATGGAGCCCTGGAAGATGAGGATAAAATCCTTGAGCTTCTCAAAACCTCTGGACAAACCTCTCCAGGGAATCACACCACCACCCAGCCTCACCTTCTTCAGCAGGCACACCATGCTGGTGTAGGGGTTCAGGTGTAAGGCCAGGGGCCGGGAAAGAGCTTCCTGGTATTGCAGGCAGCAGGCATAGAACTTGGACCAGAATTCCACCTGCAGCTGCCAAAACTCCTCCGGGGAGCACTCGTATTCTGTCACACTGCCCTGGAACTAGCGGAGGCAAAACAAGGGAATCAGGAGCAGCCAAGTTAAATAAGGACAAACAGGATAAATGAGAGAGATTCAGACACAAAACAACATGGGCATCTTTCAGGTAGGTCCCCTAAAAATTATTATTTGGATTCTTTGGAGGATAATCCCTCTACTTTGGATTCTCTGCCAAAATGATGAGCTGAGCATGGTGGTGGCCTGGGCACCATGTGACGAGTGACCAAAGCGCAGGCAGGGAGAAGAGACAGAACACCCAAAGGATTCCAAAAACCCAAGAAGGAATGAAAAATGCAAGCAGAAAGGATGGAGATTTACACTTTTTAAAACATCTCCTTTTGAAGAAATAAAGGATAAACGAAGGCCTGGGGTCACTTGGCACCTAAAACATCATGACTCTGCGTACAACAAAATATTCTGGAAGGAAACTCCATCTCACCTCATTTTCCACGGCTGAAGTGACCTCTTTCCTTAACTCATCCCACGTCAGATCCATGTGCCTCTCACTTCCTTGAGAAAAGATCTGCAAAGCAGCACAGGAAACTTGGATTTTAAGCCAAAATAAAAGTCTCACCAAGGGTTCAAGCAGCACTGAGATAAAGCAGCACAAGAGCATCAGCCAGCACTTTGTGGGATGAAGTGTTAAAAGGAAGGTCTGGATGCTAAATTTGGGATACACGGATGCACGGCAGTGTGCAGCCACCACACCTCAAGGGATTTAAAAGTCATGTGATATGGCACTTGGGGACATGGGTTAGTGGTGGCCTTGGCACTGCTGCAGGGAATGGCTGGATTCCACCATCTCAGAGGGCTTTTCCAACCTAAATAATTCCATGATTCCATGACACATCCTGACAAACAGCACCACGAGGGGCTGAGGTAGGAATGAAAACCAAGCTCAGCAACTTGCTGAGCTATCCAAGGTGAAAAAAAACCAATAATCTGGAATCCAGGTTCTGCCTCTGGCTACGGACACACAGCAGCTGCAGCGTGGCCCAGCGGCCACCAACTCACTCCAGGGACTTCCCATGAAAACGTGCCTGGCAAGAGCTCCAAGGAATCCTGCTGCATCACATCAAAAGAGCCAGGAAAAAGCTGAAGAGAGAGCATCCCAAATTCCCTCTCACTTGCCTGCAAAGCCTTCTGGATCGCTGCATTAGTAAACCGGCCGGGCATGAAGATATATTCCAGGTAGGTTTCCTGCAAAAAGATCCCAATTTAAGGAAGCTCAAGGATGAGGAGAGCATTTAAGCTGCTGTTTCTTTCCTTCCATTCTCAACCTCATCCTCTGGATCTGTGTTTCTATCCACACCCTGCTCCAGTCTGGGATCAAAGCTGCCCCCCTGCACACTCCAGTCTCTGTTTATTCCCATTTTCTTTCCGCAGTGACCTCTTTACTCTTTGGTGCCATTTTACAGCTGGCTCACCCTGGGGTCCTGATCCTGTCGGACTGTAACCTCCTCCTCAGGGAGCGGCTGCACAAACACCTGGTTCCACTGGCCTGCGACATTCCTGGAGGGAAGTAAACCTGGAATCAGATTGGCATCCACCTGAACCAAACCTGTGGCTTTTTCCAGCAAAACCAGCCCTCTGGGTCTGAAGAGTGACGAGGGACAGATCTTGGCAGGAGAGCTTAATAGTGGCATTCCCAGCCCTAAACTGATGGAACAAGTTGGAATCCTTAATTTAAATCAATATCCTCCCCATCCCACGAGCTCACAAGCAACTCTCAGACTAACCAGCAGCTTCTTCCCCCGAAATTTGTACACTCACAGCATTTTCCACTCACTGTTTAACTCCCTGGCTCTGCACCAACCCACCCATAGCTTTATATTCATGGATAAGCCTTTCCCATCACCATCTCCCCAAAACACTTCTTTTCCTGCAAGGGACCACCTGACTGTCTTGAAGTCTGTCTTGTCATGGGAAAGCACCCTCCCTCCATCCTGCTCAAACTCCACTTTCAGCAATCCTGCGCCTGATTTTTGCATTTTCCATGTTCCTGCAGCATTGAGCATAAACCTCTAAATTGAGGACCTCAGTCAGGGTTTTAAGGAGCTGTTCCTGCAGTCATCCCAGTGATCCAGTCCCAAAACTCACTGTTCAAAGTTAATGTATTTGATCCAGTCCCAAAACTCACTGCTCAAAGTTAATATATTTGATCCAGTCCCAAAACTCACTGTTCAAAATTGATGTATTTCACAACAGTTTGGCTCTCCTCGTTGTGCCACAGTGCCCAGATCTCGGCTGAGGTTAAGGCAAAATCAACCAGAGTCTCCTAGGAAAGAGGGAAAGAGCCAATTTCCTTTCTTCTCCTCAAAATACAGTACAGCAGAGGAAGGTGAGCACTTAACAACAAAACATTCCCTTGTGTCATTTAAAAAGCTTTGGGAATTCTTCAGCCTGGAGAAGGCTTTGGAAAGAAATTGCCCCTTCCACTGCCTGAAGGGAGCTACAAGAAAGGTGGAGAGGGACTTTAGACAAGGGCTTGCAGTGATGAGACATGGGGGAATGGCTCTAAACTGGAAAAGTGGAGATTCAGATGGTATATTGGGAAGAAATTGCTCCCTGTGAGGGTGGTGAGGCCCTGGCACAGGCTGCCCAGAGAGGCAGATGTGGCTACCCCATTCCTGGAAGTATCCAAGGCCAGGCTAGACAGGGCTTGGAGCAAGCTGGGATAGTGGAAGGTGTCCCTGCAGGAGGCTGGAACAAGATGAGATTTAAGGGGTCACTTCCAACCCAACTATTCCATGGTTCTGTGATTTAAATGCTGAGCTCCTGGAGGCCTGGCCCCAGCTCTCACCTGCGAGGAGAACAGGGAGGAGATGTGGTCAAGGCTGTAGCGGTTGCTCTCAGTGCTCACCAGCTGGAAGACACAAAACTACAAACACACCTCATAAATGACTTTCTGAAGGGCTAAAACAGCACATCCCAGGGAACCTCATAGTTTCAGTCCCTCTCCATGCCTGGTGCTACAGGTAACAGAGCCCAGAGAGCAGGAGGGGTGAGCTGAGCACACCACTGGACCCTCTGCACTGGTATCCTGCCCTCACTCTTCTTCCCAAGGACATTCATCCCTGCATGGACCTGAAGGGCTCCCAGCTCTTTCCAGAGACCAAACCAGAAAAAATGTAAGACCACCACACCTGGCACTGCTGGTGACAAGATGTGGGAAGAGAAGACTAAGGTGCGAAAAGCCCAAATCCTCAGCTGCAGGCCAAGCTCTGTGTGTTCTTCCCAGAGCAGAGCACTCGTGGGAGCGCAGGACTCATGTTACACACTCCTGCTCTGTGTGGGAATTCCCTGGAGAACGGGATAAGCTGTCCAACAGATGAGCCTGGTCAGGGCCCTCATTCGCCTCCTGCTAAATTTATCCCTCTCCAGGAAAAGTTCTTCACAAGTTGCAGAAGCATCCACATGCTCCCAGGAGCCCGGCGTAAACACACCATCAGCATTCCCATGCTTCTAGCTCCTTTTGGACCTTTCCTTTTCCCACAGCACATCCTTGTTTTTGCAGCAAGAGGTAAACAAGTGAACTAGCCCTCATGGATCAGCTCAGTCACACAGGGAATTCCACTCCCAGGGCTTGGGCACACATATCCCACAGTGTTGTGAAGGGAGAAATACTTATTTAGAGAACACTGATCTCTCCAGAGGTTCACACGCGAAACTTTTCCCTATTTCTTGCCTTCCAGACCCAAATCCTAGGGGAATGATGCCTCTTCCTGCAGCCTGAGAAGCCCGTGGTTCCATACCTGCCCTCGCTTGGGAGCGTGCATGTAGACTGCCAGGTAAAGGCCCAGGGACTGGGAGAAGGCCAGGCGCAGGCGGTGCCCGGTGCCGGCCGCCAGCCGCAGGTCCCTGCTGACCGGCATGAACTCCAGCAGATCCGCCACCATCAGGCACATCTGATCCTGCAAACGACGCAAAGGGTCAGGACAGTGGCTTAGGAGAGACTAAGCACTGAGAAACTGCTCTTCTCCCACCTCTCCTTCGCCTTCCAGCTGAAATCTGCCCCAAGTTTTCCACAAAGGGGGTAAATTAAGGCTCCATGCATTTACCTGAACCACTCCTCGGCTTCTCCCAGCTCACCTGGGCCCCCTTCCCACCAATCCCATGGGCTGCCGGAGCCCAGGCATGAAGAATAAAGCTTCCCCTCCCTCCCACAGCACATTCCAGTGCCACCGAGCCGTGAAAGTGCTGTGCTGCTCCATTAACTCTGGCACTCCATATCTGGAGCAAGAGGCTTCTATTAACTTCTTGTTGACAAAGACACTTTCATTACTGCGGAAAGCAGGAGAAAATCTACTTGGGATTGCTCCTTGGGCCTCAAAGTGCTCCTGCCTGCCTTCCCAAATGCTCAGGTAGGTCTGGAAATAACCCTTTTCCCAGGAATGAGGCTGGGCAAGGAAACCCCATGCTTCCCAGATGCTACTACAAACACACACCACAATTGTTTCACAACTCCCAGCATGGAGAAGCCCAGCAACAATTTAACGGGAGACAGATTCATGCCAAGCACTCACCCGTGATTCTTTGGGGTTCACTCTGCTCCCCCAAACCTAGGCTCAGCTCACCTTGTAGGACCACATCCGGAGCTTATGGTCTTGGCACAGGGCAAAGAGAAAGGCGTCGTGATCCAAGCAGTGCACAGAGAGGCTGACGGGCACATCCGAGGGGCCACCATCGCCTCTGGAAAACCAGAGATTGCATCAACACTTTCAAAGAAAATTTCCCATCCCTCAAGTGTCCAAACTCAGCCTGAACAAGGGTTGGACAACCTGGTCTAGAGGAAAGTATCCCTGCTCTAGGCAAGGAATGGAGCTGGATGAGCTTCAAGGCTCAAACAATCCAACACAAACTTGTTCCAGGATTCCGTGATTCTAAAATCCGGGCAGGTGACAGATACAAGGCACTGGGGTTTCACTATCCAAATAACAATGGGGTGAGACCAAGAGATGGGAATGTTTAGCATCCACGGAACAGAGGATCCCACCACACCAGTGACACCCAGTTCTTCTCTTGCTTGGGTGGAGCTGAAGCACATTCCCAATTCCCCATCCTCAGCCAGGTATTTGCAGAATGTGAGTGAAGAATCCAAAGGGAAAATAGGATCTGAGCAGCCCCAAAATACAGACCCAAGCAGCCCCCAGCAGGGATCCAAGCCCTTGATAAGGATCCAAGATGCCACAAGCAAGGATCCTAACAGCCCTCAGCATGGATCCTGACAGCCCCAGGAAAATATAACCTTCACGGTCAGAGTCATTCAAGGCATCAAGGGACTCACTCCCACTTCCAAGGAAAAGGCCTTAGGATTCAGCTGTGCACTCTTAGACACACTAACAATCCCAGCCCTAAGGATCCAAATCCACCACGGAGCATCCATGTGATCCCCAGGTAACCTCTGCTGGTCAGAAACATGCCTGGCTCCTCAGCACAAGGGCAGAGTAATCCCTAATCCATGCTGGCTCTGAGCCACATCCTGAGCAAATCCTTGCAGGCCAATTACTAGAGAATGTATTTATGGACACACAGAATCAGCAGGATCCTGCTAATCCAGCATTCCACTCCCAACTTCCGTACTCCGATAGCTCCTATGACTCCGTTAACTTTTTTGGGTGGAGTATTTATAAGCGCCTGTGTGACTCAAGCTAAAAATCCCAGGTGAGGAGATCCAAGAGCCAAAATTAGCTCCACTTATCCGTCTCCAGGCATTCACCTGATGGCAGTTGGCATCCAGCCCGTGAGGAATCGCTGCACCACTGAGCTCTGCTTCAATTCCACCATGGAAACGCTTCCTTCAAAAACAACAGGAAAACAAAAAAAATTAAGATTAAACGAAATTCCAAGCTGGGAGAGGGGTTGTAGCTCCCAAACCGTACCTGGAGCATCGGGAGGAGGCAGCTTAAGGACAAAGATCCCTCCCGAGGCAGAGGGAAGGGCGAAGAGAGCCTCCCCGTCGCTGCTGAGCCAGGCTGCGGAGGCCACGGAGTTGGGAGCCAGCCCCGGCACGCTGGGAATCACGTAGTAATTGGAGGGATCCCTGATGTGGATTTTGCTGATATCAGTAAACACGGACTGCACTTGGCTCTCTGTTATCAGCTCCTGGAGGAGAATGGGAGGAAACAGCCTCAGGTTGTGCCAGGGGAGGTTTAGGCTGGATATCAGGGAAAATTCCTTCATGGAGAGGGCTATCAGGCATTGGAACAAGCTCCAGAGGTGGAGTTCCCATCCCATGTGGATGTGGCATTTGGGGACACGGGTGGTCTTGGCAGTGCTGGGGAATTGGCTGCACTCCATGATCCTGGAGGATTCCATAAAACAGCAAATCCTGAGCACACATATCTAAGGCATAGAAAGCAAACACCAGGCATCGATGCAATGCCAACTCTCTCCTCGGTAATAAAGGATTTTTCCAGTAAAAAAATCTTCAGGACAGCTCAAAGAATAATGCTGGTGACAAATCCCAGGAAGAGCAGCTCTGCCACAGCACAGGGTCATCCCTTGGGAAAGCTCTCTGGAGCTCTAAAAGCAGGAGAACAGCTCTCCAAGAGAGGAGAGGGTCCTGGCAAGAACCAGGCACAAGAGGAAAAGTCAGAGCAAATGGGGAGAATCACGGAATCCTGGAACAGTTTCCGTTGGAACGGACCTTAAAACTATCCAGTTCCAACTCACATCCATGGAAATACGATGAATGTGATATAAATGTGGTATAAACATGATATAAATATGATATAAACCCTTCCATATGAAATATAGACTCCAACCCAGACAAAACCAGCCTGCAGCCTTCTCAGCTGGGGAGAAAAACGCAATCCAACTGGGAAGCGCTCTGGAAAAACCGAGGCTCATTCCCAGCAGCAGTTCAACTCCAGTGCCACCACAGTCCACATCTGGCCAGTTCCTGAGCAAAACACGGCTGAACTCCCCAAAGCACTCTTTTCGCTCTTGCTCCCGATGTGTTTTGAGTCCCCTGCCCTCTCCCAAGCCCTCCCTGTGGTGAGGGGGTGGCTGCCCCGGCCCCTGACGGCACTGCCCGCACTCACGCTGCGGTAGAGGCGGGCGGGATGCGGCAGCAGCAAGCGGTGCACGGTCTGCGCCGTGACGAGCAGCACCACCAGGTGACTCTGCACCTCGCACAGGTGGACCCCGCCCGGCAGCAGCGGGCAGCCCTGGATCCGCAGCCGCACCGCGTTGTTCAGCAGGTTGACGTCCAGCGACTCCTCCACCAGCTCCACCGTGTCCCCCGACGTGCTCCTGGGGAACAGAGGCGTAGACGTGAAGATGAGGAGGGTCTAAGAGAAGGGCAGAGATGAGAATGAGAAGAGTCTGAAAAGAGAGAGAACGGGATGAGGAGGATCTGAAGGACAAGAGGGTCTCAGAGAGATGAGAAGAGCTGAGGAGAAGGGTGTGAGGGGGGCGAGAAAGGGAGAAGTGAGAATGAGGTGGGTCTAAGCGGGGCCGTGCACTCACCATCGCACCCAGCGATTCCTGGTAGCGGCCCCGAGCTGCGCGCTCTCCTGGTAGCAAAAGCCGCCGGCGCTGCCGCTGTAGCGCCCGGCGGGGAGCGGGGCGATGCCGGGGGGCACGAAGACCAGCTCCTGCGGGGGCCGCGGCGGGGCCCGGCCGGCGCTCAGTCACAGCTCCGCGCCGCCAGAGCCGCCGCCATGTTGGGCCGCGCGTTCCCGCCTCGGCCGCGCGGGGCATGACGGGAACACGGCAGAGCGGGCGCCCCCTGGCGGGCGGAGGACGGGGCAGGAGGGGCAGCGGGCAGGCGCCCCTGGCGGCGGATGAGGAAAGGGGCAGGAGTGGGGAGCGGGACGGGGCTGGGGAGGTGGGGAACTGTGGGAAGGAGAGAAGGGGGAGAAGGTCTGGGGAGGCGATACAGGGAGAGGGAGAGTGGATATGGGGAGCAGGGGAATTTGGGGAGGTTGTTGAGGGGGTCTATGAGATTTGGGGCAGGACACTGGGGAACAGTAGGGGTGTGTGCCCTCAGCCAGCTCCTGACACTCACCTGTGCCCACACGTCATCCCGGCAAAGCAGCTGCAACACCTTCCTGGACTTTTCCAGCACACTAAACTCAGCCACCGGCAGAGCACATGCTCCTGGACTGGCGAGGACAGTGGGGATCCCACCATGCCATCCCACGGGTGCCACACGTCCCCCCACGATGGCCGGTGCAGGGCCTGGCCGGGCTCCCGCTCTGCTCGGAACAATCCCGCCTTTGAGCGGGATCCAGCGCCGGCAGCGGGAGGCGCCCGCCTGCAGAATGGGCCCATTCTCGTGGCAGGTGCCGTGAGGGGCCGGGGGCTCCAGCTGACCTCCAGCTCTATTTTTGGGGCATCGAAACCCCCCGTGTTGCTGTGGGAGCCATGGGGAGCTGGCACAGCCGGATTTGGGGACTCAAGTGTCATGGCACTGGCAGAGCTGTGCAATGGCGATGGAAGGCGCTAAGGGAAGGGAGGGGTACTGGGACCAGCCCCCACACGCGGGCACCCGCCCTGCCTGGGCACCGAGAGATGCCCCAGACCCACCGGGTATCCATGGATGGGGCTGGGACCCCTTCGGGCGCCCGGGAAGGGACCCCATGGGTGACCCGGTGGGTGCGGGCTCCCCTCCGCCATGCTTGGTGCACCCCCGGGATGGGATCAGGAGCTTCGGGGAACTGTGTCTGGACGGTACCAGGACCGTGCCAGAAGCACGCCTAGGTCTGTAGCGGGATTGTGCCAGGATCCTGCCGGGACAGTACCTGAACCATCCCGTGCCAAGACTGTGCCGGGACCGCACCTGAACCGGACCGGGACCGCAACCGGGACAGTACCGGACCGTGCCCCGCGGTCACGTCCGGGCTCGCTGCGGTCCCGTCCCGCTCCCATTCCCGGGAGTCCCCGTTCCCGAGGCCGGGCGGGGCGGCCGCTGTCCCCGCCCCGGGGCGCTCCCGCCGCTTCCTGCGGCACGGGCCGGGACGCGGACGGTCCGGGGCGGCGGGTAGCGGAGCGCGGTGAGTCCGGCCGGGAGGAACGGGCACGGCCATGGGCTGCGGCGGGGAGCCGGGGGTCCCGTGCAGGAGGGGACGGTCCCGAGAGTACCCGGCAGCGGGGGTCTCCCGGTGGGGCGGGATCCAGGGGTCCCGACGCGGCAGGAACCGTCGCATCCCGGTGAGTTCAGCAGGAGTCGTGGCATCCCAGTGCAGTGGGATCCCTGGGTCCCGATGGGGCGGGAGCCGTTGCATTCCCGCGCGGCAGGATCCGTGGTTCCCGGTGGGGCAGGAGCCGCTGCATCCCGGTGGAGCAGGATCCACGGGCCCTGTTGAGACAGGATTCGTGGGTCCAGCGATGCCCGGAGCTGTGGCTCCAGTGGGGCAGGAGCTGGGGGTCCCCGAGGGAGCAGGGACACGGGACTGGGGTGCTGGGAGACCCGGACAGGCATCCAGGGAAATGGGAGATGGTCCCGAGGCCGAGCCGGGGTTGTAGGACAGGCTGTGGCGTGTGGGGCGGCCCTGGAGGGTGTGGTTGGGGCGTCCCGCGCCCTCCTCGGATTAGCGGCGCGACGCCACGGGCGGCGGGCTCTGAGGCTTTGTTCCGTCTGGGCTTCGGTGCCGCACGGGGACCCCCGTGCTGCCGAGCCCCCCGGAGTCGTGCGGGCGGAGCGCCGGCGCCAGCCCGTGCCCGCGGGCAACGGGGCCGGAGGAGCAGCTGCAGCCGGCGGCGACCTCCCCGCTCCCAAGGCCGCTGGGATTCTGGAAAATGCCTGGAAATGGTGAACCGCCTGCCCTTATATGGCTCCGGCGGGCTGGCGCGCCGCGGCCCCTCTCCCGGCGTGCCGTGCCGTGCCGTGCCGTGCCGGGATCCTGGGAAAACGCCGTGGGCTGTGCCTCGCGCCCCAGCTCCCGCGCTGGAATGTGCAACGGGGCTGGCGATCCCACGGTGGCGAGGAAATCCCACCTCCCCTCCCGCCGCTGCCGGCGGCTCGGCACAACAAAGCCGGCCCCTGCCTCAGTTTCCCCCACAGGGAAGTTTCGGGGACCGCCCGAAGCCCCCTGTTCAGCATTCCAGGGGGACCGCCCGTCCTCTGTGGCAGGGGTGGGGAGGGTCGCGGGGGTGAAGGTCAGAGCTAATCCCAGCCGGAGCAGGCGGGAGCCGGGGGGCTCTGGGCGGCTTCGTGCCCACCGAGGTGACACTGGGGGAGTAAGAGGATCAACCCCCGCGATCACCGGGGCGGGATGACGGTGGCCTAGGGGACGAGGCGAGTGGCCGCGGTCCCGGTGACGTGGGACCGGCGCTGTAATCCCGGCGCTCTGAGCGGATTAGGATGGCCGGGGGTGGCCTTCGGCGACGAGCTGCGGTAGCCACAAATCCCCGGCTGGGTGCTGGGTGGGGGAGCCCCCTGTCCAGTTCCCCAGTGCCACCTGGGGGTCTCCTCTTGTCCACCCGGCAGGGTGGGATCGGGGTCAGACGCTGCCGGGAAGGATGCACGGGGTCTGCTGCCTCCAGTGTCACTGGCTGCCCGTGGGGTTGGGTGCCCTCCCTGGGGCCGGGGTGACCCTGGGACTGAGTGCCTCATGCCCGTAGGGGTGAGAATTTTGGGGGTTGGGGGAGTTGCTCCCCAAATCACCCAGATCCGGGGTGCCCGTGGCAGGGTCAGAGGTGCCAGCACGGGGGGTCCCGAGCTGTGGCACCGCTGGGGACATGGGGCTGCACCCCAATTGGGGGACACCGCGGTGGCTGTGGGAGCTTTTTGGGGGGCTCCTGGCGTGTTCGGGAAGCCCCGGGAGGGCGGCGGCTGGAAGGCGGCCACGAGTCCCGGTGGGTGTGGGGAGGCGCCGGCAGGAACCGGCCTGACCGGTTGGGTGCCGGCACCGGGGGTGCCGGGGGGCTCGGGCGGCCACGCTGCTGGCGCCGCACGTGGCCCAGCTCAAGGTCACTGTCTCCAGAGCCGCCCGCCGTGGTGACTGGGCTCAGTGGCATTGACACTCCCACACGCTTTGCCACTGGCCGCTGTTTTTTGGGCGTCCCAACGGCGTTAGTGGCACCGAGCGGTTTCGGTGGTGCGTGAGGATCCCCGTGGCACCGGTGGTCCGGAAGGGCGAGCTGGCGCTGAGCTCACCTGGAAGGTGTCCCGCGGGTGCGGCGGTGACGCACGGCCTCGGTGCGTGGGGGCGGAGGCGCTCGTCCCACCCGGTCCCAGCACGGTCCCCGGGGCCGGGATGATGAGCAGGGGGCTGAACTCCCAAACCTCGGCATCGGTGGGCTGTGCTGAGACCCCGTTGTGTTGTCCCCGCGGATTTTTGGGGTTGGGGATGCCGGCACCCCTTGACATAGGGGGTTTGGCCATCAGGGCTCTGCCTTGGTGCCGCACACCACCCATATTTTGGGGGTCTCCACACCCCCTAAGCTGCCATCCTCCCCACAGAGCCGCCCTGTGCCCCGACGGTGCCAGGGGATGCCGGGATGCCGGTGCCTGCGTGCCTGCAGCACCCTGCCCTGAGCCCAGAGCCCGGCTGTGCCATGGAGGATCCGCCCGGCGCAAGCACCGAGCTATGGGCAGAGGGTCTCCACAATGCCAACAACAACGCGTCCCCGGGGGGGTGGCCGGGTGCCCGCGGTGGGCACCCCCTGGCCGCTTTTGGGGGTCCTGGGGCCAAGCCCAGCTATCTGGACCGCGTGGTGCAGGAGATCGTGGAGTCGGAGCGCACCTACGCCCGTGACCTGCGCAGCATCGTGGAGGTGAGCGCCGGGGGGCACGGCGGGGGGCTCCCCTTGGGTAGGGTTTGGGGTCTGGGGCGCAGTGGTGCCACTGTGGGTACCTGGCAGGGATACCTGGGCAAGATCATTGACACGGAGGAGCCGGTGCTGCGGCCGGAGCAGGTCAGCGCGCTCTTTGGGAACATCGAGGACATCTACGAGCTCAGCAGGTGGGGGAGCGGGTGCCATTGGGTGGGGACTGGGGTGCCACCCTGTCCCGTGGATGTGGGGGTGTGGGCTGTGGGGTCACCCTGTCCCCTCTGTGCCCCCCAGCACCCTCCTGCAAAATCTGGAGAGCTGCGCCAATGACCCCGTGGCTGTGGCCGTGTGCTTCGTCACCCGGGTAAGGGCATGCACAGGGGGCACTGGGGACACACGTGGTCATGCCTGGTTCTCACTGTTTTCCCCTTGCCTGCAGAGCCAGGAATTTGCCATCTACACCCAGTACTGCAACAACTACCCCAGGTGGGTGGGGGGCACAGGTGGGTGGGCAGGGGGCACACGGGCGGGCAGGGGTCTGAGCCCCCTCCCCGCCCGCAGCTCGGTGGCGGCGCTGACCGAGTGCATGAGGAGCAAGGTCCAGGCACGGTTCCTGCGGGAATGCCAGGAGCAGCTGCGCCACGCACTGCCCCTTGGCGCCTACCTGCTCAAGCCCGTCCAGAGGATCCTCAAGTATCACCTGCTGCTGCAGGTGAGTGCCTGGTGTCTGGCATGGCATGGAGCGGGCACCTGGCAGAGGCTGGTGTGGCACAGGGAGAGCCCACGGGCATCTGGCACAGCTGGTGGCACAGGACATGCATTTGAGTGCTGGAGCAGTCCAGGCACCTGGCACGGCACATCTCCTGTGCCCAGAGACGCCCGGCATTCGAGCACAAGTGGAGTCGGGGGATACGACTACGAGCTGGTGCTGGAGGCCATCGACACCATGACCTGTGTGGCCTGGTACATCAATGACATGAAGCGCAAGCACGAGCACGCCATCCGCCAGCAGGTGGGCACCGGGGGGGCACTGGGGACATGCCACGGGGATGGCACGAGATGGGCACCATGGCAGCGGGTGCTGACGCTTTCATCCCCGTGTCTCGTGCAGGAGATCCAGTCGCTGCTGCTGGGCTGGAAGGGGCCGGACTGACGAGCTACGGGGAGCTGGTGCTGGAGGGCACATTCGGGCACAGCGGGTGCGCCACGACCGTGCCTCTCTTCCTGTTCGACAAGCCCTGCTCATCACCAAGCGCCGCGGTGACCACTACGTCTACAAGAGCCACCATCCCGGTACGGACAGGACAGGAGGGTGCAGGGATGGAGGAGCAGGGTGGGTGACAGGGACCCCGGTGGTTCTGGGTGGGGAAGTTCCCAGGGATGCTGATGTCTCTTCTGACAGTGCTCCTCGCTGATGCTGATCGAGAGCACGCGGAGACTCATTGTGCTTCAGCCTGGCACACTACAAGCACGGCAAGCAGCAGCACAGCCTGCAGGTACGGGGCACGGGGCAGGGGGGACACCCTAGGGACACCCCGGGGCCCCCTGCCCCACCCCACCGCCCTTCCTGTGTGTCCCAGGCCAAGAGCGTGGAGGAGAAGCGTGTGTGGACTCACCATATCAAGCGGCTCATCTTGGAGAACCACCATGCTACTATCCCCCAGAAGGTGATGTGTGTGGCGTGGGCACCTCTAGGTGGCATCACGAGGACCCTCTGCACAGCGAGTGGGGGGCAGCTGCACCCTGCCTGTGCCCCATTCTCTCTCCTCCCTCCACCTAGGCTAAGGAAGCCATACTGGAGATGGACCTGTTCTGTGAGTGCCATCGGTGCTACCATCCCCTCCCTGCCCTCCTCTGTCCCCTGCATTTTCCTCGGTGTCATCCCCTGTCCCCACAGACCCCCCACGCCTGCCCCGCTGCAAGCCCTGAGCGCTGAAGAAGAGCTGGTCCTGCAGCCCCTGGGTGACGCTGCCACCGAGCCACTCCAGGGACGTCGGCAGCTCTGTTCACGCACTGGAACACACAACCGTCAGCCAATGCCCAATGAGTCAACTATTCACGAAGTAGACAGTTAAACACCAAGTGTACAGGCTCAAAGGCATATCAGGATATAGTTGAAAGTCAACACGTACCAGAGCTTGGACCACTACCGTATACCGTGTTATTCTCAACAGGTAAAAGGTCATTCCAATCTTGCTGCACCGCTTCCCACTCAACCATGCACTCCTCCCTAGCCTAATCCAGGCATGATCTGGCACCGGCCGATGCCCGAGTAGATCACCTCTCACCCATATTAGAAGACTAGAGTGATGACCATGATGCGCCCAGTGTCAGGGGGCACCGGCTGCTGATGGCACCCTCGTCCCTGTCCTCACAGAGCCCTTCCAGCACCAGGGAGCACACGGAGACGCTGCTAGAGCGGCTGCAGGGACACTGGGGCGCAGCAGTTGGGTGGGAGCGACCAGCATCAGGGAGCTGGAGGGTGGCCAACAAGTGTGTGGGGACACAGATAGGTGACGCCACTGTCGCGTCCCCTTCCCCGCAGAGCCCGCCAAGCACAACCTCTGGCACACCGAGTAGAGCAAGGGGGTCGAGACAGCGGCACGACTAGAGACCACACTACGCAGCACGACACGACGGCACAGGAAAGGGCCAGGGGCGTGTGGGGGAAATGCCGGGGTGCTGCCCCCGCTAATCTAATCTTCTGCTTTCCTCTTCTCCGGCTGCAGGGCTGAAGGTATGGCTGGTGTGTGGTGGCTTGGGGTGCCGTGGTGCCCCCAGCCCTGGCATGGGGTGCTCAGCCCAGCGCTCGCCCCGCGCAGAACACTGGCAACGAGGGGGCACTCCTGGAAGTGGGAGCCCCCACAGCACCCCAGGCCTGGGTGGCCACTGAGGGCCATGGTGGAGGAAGAACGGGAGGAGGAGGAAGAGAGGAGGAGAGGAAGAAGATGCTTTGGGCAAGAAACTGTCCAGGAGGAGCTGCGGGCTAGGGATCTGCTGGTGGAGCCCCAGGAGGAGCAGAGTACCCAGCCCCAGCCCTTCAACCCCTGTAGGAGGACATCCAGAGCACCCCAAATAAACTTCTGGGACACTCCCACATCACTCCTGGGGCACCTTGCATCATCTACCAGACATCCCACCGCACTCTAGGGCACCCGCATGTTGTCTCCCAGGCCCCTGCAGCTCCCAACCATGGCTTGGCTGGGATTTATCCTGCTTGGAGCTCATTGACACCCCGACATTTGCTCTCGCCCAGGCTGGGGACACCCATGGGCGCTGGAGGGGACCGAAGCGGACCGAGCAGCTGGGGCCCAGGAGCTGCGAGAAGGTCAGTGCACCCCCCCGGCCCTCACCCGGTGCCCAGGGTCCCAGCGCCCATCCCCCCAACGGCAGCGCTGGGGAGCACCCGACCTCCTGGGGGCTCCCAATCCCTGTCCTGGTGGGGACCCTGGTGCTGCCCAGTGGGGACAGGGAACCAGAGCGCGCTGCGGAGGATTTGCAGGTGCTGAGCAGCGAGGAGGAGGAGGAGGAGGGAGGAGGAGGAGGAGGAGAGGAAGAAGCCGCCAGCATCCTGCCACTGTCTGTGCTGGACCAGGCCAGCATCATCGCTGAGCGCTTCGGTGGCGGCAGCAGCTTGTCCCGAAGGAGCAGCCTGGCGCTGGAGGGCCCCTGGGACGCGCCCCCGCCACGGCGCAGCAGCACCTCAGCCTGGACGGGGCCGCCCCGCTGGAACCGGGGAGCCCGGCGGGTCCCGCAGCACCGTCCCCTCGCCCCGAGCCCTTTGCCAGAGCCCGCCGGGAATCGCTGCTCTCCAACCGCGACCGCCTGCTCCTCGACAAGATCAAGAACTACTACGGCCACGCCGAGCACCACGACGCCGGTTTTGGGGTGCCCGCCGCGAGAGCCTCTCCTTCATCCCCAAAGGGCTGTGCGGAGCTCCGTGTGCCGCCTCAACGGGCTCCCGCGGCCCGCGAGAGCCCGAGCCGGCCGCCCGGCCGCCGAGGCACTGGAGCCGTGCCCGGGAGAACGGGCGCAGCCCCCGAGCCGCTGCTCATCCTGGAGGAGACGACGACGGGGTGCCGGCGGCGTCGGCCCCGGGACCGCCCCCGCAGCTGCTGCTGACACCCCCTCCGCTGGGCACCATGTGTACCAGCTGGCGCGGCAGTACAGCCTCCGCATCAAGAGCACGCGGCCCGGCACCCGCCGCCCCCCTCTGCCGCGCGCAGGAGGATGGGACTCCCATCCCGTCGCCTTCGCCGGCCGCGCCGCGGGACGGGGAGGTGGGCGGGGTCCCCGTCCCCGCGGGCCTCTCGCAGCCCTCGAGCCCCGTGGGCGCCGAGCGTTCGCCTGGCCCGACGTGCGGGAGCTCGCGGCCCGTTTCGTGCCCACGGCCGCCGCCGTGAGCCGCAGCGCTCGGCGCCCGAGGGTCCCGCCGCGGCGGCGTCCGGCGCCGGCCGGGAAGCGGAGCGCGGCAAAGGACGACAGGCGACAGCGGCCACCGAGCCCGGGCGCCACGCGCCGGGGACGCAGTGGCCCGGCACGCCGAGCGCTCCGGCGCCTCGCCACAGCAGGGGCTGCTAACGTGGTGGCCCGACCGAGGCTCCCTGGCCCCGGAGGTGCGGAGGCTGTGCTGGAGCCGGCTGCCGGAGCCCCCCCTACGTGAATCCGCTCGCCCACCACGCGATGGAGAGAAGATCTGCCTGAAAGCCGTGCGTGACGCCTGCAAGCCTACGGCGTCCGAGGATCACGTCGCGTCTGCCCGAGCCCCCGTAGCCCCAGCCGCCCGGCCACGGCTCGTCGGGCCTGCGGCCAGAAGTTTCAGAGCCTCGACGCTGCCAGCCAGGAGGCGGCAGCGTCCGTCACCAGACGGGAAGGAGCACCCCACGGACCCTCAGGAAAGGAGCACCCCCGGACTCTCACCCTCCTCGGAGAGGGGGACACGCATGGACCTTCGACTTACCTGGAAGAAGGGGCGTGCCACGCCCCCCAGGCTGTTTGAAGAAAGGAGCACTGTGGGGACCTCCACTCTGCCCAGGAGAAGGGGCACCCCACGAACCCCCATCTACCTGGAAGAAGGGCACCCCTACACCATGGACTCGCCCAGCCCACCCTGCAGAAGGGCACCTAGGACTCCCGCCCTGCTCAGGACAAGGGACACCCTCTATTCTCTCTGCCCACAGGACCAGGGGCACCCCAGGACTGCCCACTACAAGGACCAGACTCCCCCAGGCACCCAGCACCGCACCCCACTCGCTTTCACACTCTTTATTAGAAAAAAAACCCAAACTGAACCAAAGTTCCTCTCTGGTTGCTCGCCCCCCTCCGGGGCTCTCGCCCGGCTGCGGGTGCAGGGGGCCCCCACTCCGGCTGGGGGGGGCGCGGTAGGGGTGCGGAGAGGGGCCCCCTGGGCCGATGCTCTTTGGTGGTGCCCATGGGGGCCAGGCGGTCCCCCCTCTGCACCCACGTGCTGCGGAGGGTTATGGCTTTGTGGGGGCACCCACGCGCCCCCGTGCGGTGCTGTGGGGGTCATAGCACACCTGTGGGGCGCACACCTGTGCCGTGCGTGCGGAGGGGGCCGGGACCTGGGCGTGCACCTGCATGCGGGACACACGTGTGCGGACGTGTGCGTGCAGGGGACACTGTGGCATGGTGGCAACGCGCCTGGGGGGCACCTGTGGCGCCAACCAACAGCCGAGGGGCGTGCCTGAAGCGTGTAAATGTATGAATAATATTAAATACAACTAGATATATATATATTAATATATATTATACACCTGCGGCACACGGACGCAGTGTGCTTCTTGTGAGCGGGAGGGGCTGGCCGGGGGCTCCCACCAGCTCGGACGCTCCCACCCACGCGTGACCCCTCCACGTGCCCCCCTCACATACCGTGCACGCGCACGGGCACCACACCGCGGTCCTTCCACACACTCCTGGCCCCCGCTGGCATGACATGGGGTGTTCGTTTTCCCCCGACATCCAGGGGGGTTATTCTTTTTAGGGAAAAGCTGAAGCGTTTCACTCCTGTCAACCTTGCGGGGCAGAGGGGCTTCGTGGAGTGGGCCGGGGGCATCGCGGCACGAGGGAGGCTCTGCACTTCCGCCGCTGCCCCGGCACTCGTTGATGCTGCGCTCAGCCCCTGCGCCAAGGCCTGAGCTCATCCTGCATGGGCATGGCTGTGGGTGTCGAAGGGGGATGTCCTCGCCCCCCAGCAGCGTCCCGGCCACCGCCATGCGCCCCTGGGTGATGCAGTTGCTCCAGTCTCCCTGGCCACCACATCCAAAGCGTTGTGCCACCTCCTCCCACCACGCTCATCGCACCACTGGCACATCCCCTGATCCCCTCCATTGACCACGCTAGCCAGCTGGCTGACCACGTTGCCCTAGCCATCTCCAGCTGTCTTACACCCCGCCTCCGCGCGTGGACGCAACTGCTTCACTACCCGCATCTTTATGCCCCAGTTGAGTCACCTGCTGCGCCACACCCACATTCCCTGGACATCCACCCACCTCGTGTTAACCCCTGAGCTACACCCTCTGTGTATCCTCTCTCTAGCAACGTGAGAATCCAAATCCTACGAGTTTCGATAACTTTTACTTCTACTCCTATGACCTGTGTAACTCTCTAAACCATCTCTCAAAACCATTCCTGTGATCCCCCTCGCGTCTCCACTGGCCACCCCCCATGGCGATGGTCCTCGCATCCTGCACGTGCTGACCAACGTCGAACACATTTGCTCATAAATTGCTCCCCCTCCGTGTCGCCCCAGGCCAATCCCCCTCACCTCATCTGATTGCCCTCATGCGATACCAAGCCAACTCACCTGCCGTTGCTGTGAGCCTGTGGGACAGAGCACAGACACCAGTGTGCCCTACGCTCCATTTGTCTTCTCGTGCCACCCCGCGTGGTACCGCGCGCCATCACCTGGAGGCTTTGAAGGTAACGTGTTTCTTCTCTTGTAGCCCGCATGGCAGCCTCACAGCGGGCTGTGCGGCCACAGCCTCAAGGGCTCTCCTCGCGTGGCACCTAACAGGGCTATATCCAGTACGCGCACCCCAGTCATACGCGCGCCTCTTGGCGTCACTTGAAGAAGGCTAAGCCTGCTCGGCCTTTCTTCCCCGGGTCAGAACCTAGTTACCGTGCTGTGCTTACCACGGACTGCGCCAGCACCTCGTTGCACCCGCGGGTTTACCACACGGTTGGCCACCGCCCCTCCACCTCACGAGGGGCAATCATCACTTGCCACCACTATGTACCTTACCGGCTTTGGACGCACGCTTGTGGTGGCGCCGTCCAGTCGTGCTTGCGGCCGAAGGGTAGCCCTCACAGCTGACGCTGCTGACGCGGGCAGGCAGCGTTGCTGGCTCCCTCTGGCTCCTCCCGCGGTGGCCGTGGTGGTGACACCGGCTCCTCGTCAACCCCCGTTCTCCGATGTGCCAGCTGTGTTGAACGGCAAGCGGCCGCGTTTACGCCGCCGGGTTGCCCCACCGCTACGCCACCGATGCGATGAGCGCCTAGCCGGACTTATGCAGTGTCTTCCCCTCCCATTGGTGGCACACGGTTTGCTGTCACCAGTGATCATGCGCCATCAGGCTGGTGGGCCTGGGGATGGCGATGCTCCACCCCGCCAGGCTTCAGCGGGTTACCAAGTGGCCTCACCCAGGCTTAATCCCGGTGCATGGAAACTGGTTTCGTGACGCACGGTGGAGGACCCCAGTGAGTGGACCGATGCCGAGCCGGTCATCGTATGGAGTGACCAATTAGACCCCTATGAGTTACACTTGAAATGAATGGGACTTATGCTGGTAATTGAACTTACACGGTCATAACTTCCAGGCGTGATCCCACCAAATGAAGGTCCACCGGGACCCTCCACGCATGCCCAAAAAACTGACGCCCTTGCCACATTCTCCAGTAATGACAGGAAACTATGGGTGTGCCCGAAGCTTGTGTGTGGGAGACGTTGTCGCAGCCCCCCCCCAATGAAAAGCTGGGCGCGGACTTCATCCTCACAATCGCCCGCTGGCCAACCGATCCGGCCCAGGGGATGACGTGCCCCGATGGGACGGATGGGGAACGAGCGCCTCCGCCCCCACGCACCGAGGCCGTCGCGTCACCGCCGCCACCCGCGGAGACTCACCTTTCCAGAGTCGAGACTCCAGCAAGCCAACAGCTCGCCCTTCCGGCAGTCACCACCGGATGCCACGGGGATCTCACCAACCACCGAAACCGCTCC
>VKON01000114.1:480506-505266 GCA_009741485.1 Malurus cyaneus samueli | reverse complement strand
CCTGGAGCAGTCCAGGCACCTGGCACGGCACATTCCTGTGCCCAGGAGATCGCCCGGCACTTCGAGCACAAGTCGGGGGACGACTACGAGCTGGTGCTGGAGGCCATCGACACCATGACCTGTGTGGCCTGGTACATCAATGACATGAAGCGCAAGCACGAGCACGCCATCCGCCAGCAGGTGGGCACCGGGGGGGCACTGGGGACACCCACGGGGATGGCACGAGATGGGCACCATGGCAGCGGTGCTGACGCTGTCATCCCCGTGTCTGTGCAGGAGATCCAGTCGCTGCTGCTGGGCTGGAAGGGGCCGGACCTGACGAGCTACGGGGAGCTGGTGCTGGAGGGCACATTCCGGGCACAGCGGGTGCGCCACGACCGTGCCCTCTTCCTGTTCGACAAGGCCCTGCTCATCACCAAGCGCCGCGGTGACCACTACGTCTACAAGAGCCACATCCCGGTACGGGACAAGGACAGGAGGGTGGCAGGGATGGAGGAGCAGGGTGGGTGACAGGGACCCCGGTGGGTTCTGGGGTGGGAAGTTCCAGGGATGCTGATGTCTCTTCTGACAGTGCTCCTCGCTGATGCTGATCGAGAGCACGCGGGACTCATTGTGCTTCAGCCTGGCACACTACAAGCACGGCAAGCAGCAGCACAGCCTGCAGGTAGCGGGGGCACGGGGCAGGGGGGCACCCTAGGGACACCCCGGGGCCCCCTGCCCCACCCCACCGCCCTTCCTGTGTGTCCCAGGCCAAGAGCGTGGAGGAGAAGCGTGTGTGGACTCACCATATCAAGCGGCTCATCTTGGAGAACCACCATGCTACTATCCCCCAGAAGGTGATGGTGGTGGGGTGGGCACTCGGTGGCATCAGGGACCCTCTGGCACAGCGAGTGGGGGGGCAGCTGCACCCTGCCTGTGCCCCATTTCTCTCCATCCTCCCTCCACCTAGGCTAAGGAAGCCATACTGGAGATGGACCTGTTCTGTGAGTGCCATCGGTGCCCTACCATCCCCTCCCTGCCCTCCTCTGTCCCCTGCATTTTCCCTGGTGTCATCCCCTGTCCCCACAGACCCCCCACGCCTGCCCCGCTGCAGCCCTGAGCGGCTGAAGAAGAGCTGGTCCTGCCAGCCCCTGGGTGACGCTGCCACCGAGCCACTCCAGGGACGCCGGCAGTCTGGTGAGAGCCGTGTGTCACCGGTGTCCCTGCTGTCCCACTTGTTCCCACCGTGCCACCCCACTGTCACCCCTCCCCTGGGCCAAGCTGGCTGAGTGGCACTGATGCCCGCAGGGAGGGTGGCACCGGCTGCTGATGGCACCCTCGTCCCTGTCCTCACAGAGCCCTTCCAGCACCAGGAGCACACGGAGACGCTGCTGGAGCGGCTGCAGGGACACTGGGGGCGCAGGCAGTTGGGTGTGGATGGCGACCAGCATCAGGGAGCTCGGGGTGCCAACAAGTTGGGGGACACAGAGGTGACGCCACTGTCGCGTCCCCTCCCTGCAGAGCCCGCCAAGCACAACCTCTGGCACCCGAGTGAGCAAGGTGAGCCGGCACAGCCACGGCAGCGACACGACGGGCAGGAGAGGGGCCAGGGGCTGTGGGGGAAATTCCGGGGTGCTGCCCCCGCTAATCTAATCTCTGCTTTCCTCTCTCCCGGCTGGCAGGGCTGAAGGTATGGCTGGTGTGGGTGGCTTGGGGTGCCGGGTGCCCCCAGCCCTGGCATGGGGTGCTCAGCCCAGCGCTCGCTCCCGCGCAGAACACTGGCAACGAGGGGGCACTCCTGGAAGTGGGGGAGCCCCCACAGCACCCCAGAGCCTGGGTGGCCACTGAGGGCATGGTGGAGGAAGAACGGGAGGAGGAGGAAGAAGAGGAGGAAGAGGAGGAAGAAGATGCTTTGGGCAAGAACTGCCAGGAGGAGCTGCTGGGGGCTAGGGATCTGCTGGTGGAGCCCCAGGAGGAGCAGGTACCCACCCCAGCCCTTCAAACCCCTGGGAGGACATCCAGAGCACCCCAAATAACTTCTGGGACACTCCCACATCACTCCTGGGGCACCTTGCATCACTACCAGGACATCCCACGCCACTCTAGGGCACCCCATGTTGCTCCCAGGGCCCCTGCAGGCTCCCCAACCATGGCTTGGCTGGGATTTATCCTGCTTGGAGCTCATGACACCCCACATTTGCTCTCGCCCAGGCTGGGGGACACCCATGGGCGCTGGAGGGACCGAAGCGGCCGAGCAGCTGGGGCCCAGGGAGCTGCGAGAAGGTCAGTGCACCCCCCCGGCCCTCACCCGGGGGTGCCCAGGGTCCCAGCGCCCATCCCCCCAACGGCAGCGCTGGGGAGCACCCCGACCTCCTGGGGGCTCCCCAATCCCTGTCCCTGGTGGGGACCCTGGTGCTGCCCAGTGGGGACAGGGAACCAGAGCGCGCTGCGGAGGATTTGCAGGTGCTGAGCAGCGAGGAGGAGGAGGAGGAGGAGGAGGAGGAGGAAGAAGCCGCCAGCATCCTGCCACTGTCTGTGCTGGACCAGGCCAGCATCATCGCTGAGCGCTTCGGTGGCGGCAGCAGCTTGTCCCGAAGGAGCAGCCTGGCGCTGGAGGGGCCCCTGGGACGCGCCCCCAGCCACGGCGGCAGCACCCTCAGCCTGGACGGGGGCCCCCCGCTGGAACCCGGGGAGCCCGGCGGGTCCCGCAGCACCGTCCCCTCGCCCGAGCCCTTTGCCAGAGCCCGCCGGGAATCGCTGCTCTCCAACCGCGACCGCCTGCTCCTCGACAAGATCAAGAACTACTACGGCCACGCCGAGCACCACGACGCCGGTTTTGGGGTGCGCCGCCGCGAGAGCCTCTCCTTCATCCCCAAAGGGCTGGTGCGGAGCTCCGTGTGCCGCCTCAACGGGCTCCCGCGGCCCGCCGAGCCCGAGCCGCCCGCCCGCCCGAGCACTGGAGCCGTGCTGCCGGAGAACGGGGCGCAGCCCCCCGAGCCGCTGCTCATCCTGGAGGAGGACGACGCGGGTGCCGCGGCGTCGGCCCGGGACCGCCCCGCAGCTGCTGCTGACACCCCTCCGCTGGGCACCAAGGTGTACCAGCTGGCGCGGCAGTACAGCCTCCGCATCAAGAGCCGCCGCGCCGGCACCCGCCGCCCCCCTCTGCCGCCGCCAGGAGGATGGGGACTCCCATCCCGTCCCTTCGCCGGCCGCGCCGCGGGACGGGGATGGCGGCGGTCCCCGTCCCGCGGGCCTCTCGCAGCCCTCGAGCCCGTGGGCGCCAGCCGTTCGCCTGGCCCGACGTGCGGGAGCTCCGCGCCCGTTTCGGTCCCACGGCCGCCGCCGGTGAGCCGCAGCGCTCGCGCCCGAGGGTCCGGCCGCGGCGGGCGTCCGGCCGCGAAGGAGCGCGGCGGCGGCGGCCGGAGCCGCAGCGCGAGGCCAACGGGGGCTCCGACACGCCGAGCCCGGCGCCGGCGCGGCACGGCAGCGAGGGGCGCTGTGGGTGGCCGCCGAGGCTCCCCTGGGCCCCGGGCAGCGGGTGCTGGTGCTGGAGCGGCTGCCGGAGCCCCCCGCCTACGTGCAGATCCGCTCGCCCACCACGCGGGAGAAGATCTGCCTGAAGGCCGTGGTGGAGCGCTGCAAAGCCTACCAGGCGTCCGAGGAGTACCGTCGGCGCTGCCCGGAGCCCCCCGGTAGCCCCGAGCCGCCGCGCCACGGCCTCGTCAGGGACCTGCGGCAGAAGTTTCAGAGCCTCGACGCTGCCAGCTAGGGGCGGCAGCGTGTCCGTGCACCAGCACGGGAAGGAGCACCCCACGGACCCTCAGGAAAAGGAGCACCCCCGGACTCTCACCCTGCCTCGGAGAGGGGGCAGCGCACAGACCTTCGACTTACCTGGAAGAAGGGGCGTGCCACGCCCCCCAGGCTGTTTGGAAGAAGGAGCACTGTGGGGACCTCCAATCTGCCCAGGAGAAGGGGCACCCCACGAACCCCCAATCTACCTGGAAGAAGGGGCACCCCTACCCCATGGACTCGCCCAGCCCACCCTGCAGAAGGGCACCCTAGGGACTCCCGCCCTGCTCTGGACAAGGGACACCCTCTATTCTCTCTGCCCACAGGACCAGGGGCACCCCAAGGACTGCCCACTACAAGGACCAGATTCCCCCAGGCACCCAGCACCGCACCCCACTCGCTTTCACATCTTTATTAGAAAAAAAACCCAAACTGAACCCAAAGTTCCTCTCTGGTTGCTCGCCCCCCTCCAGGGTGTCTCAGCCCGGCTGCGGGGTGCAGGGGGCCCCCCACTCCGGCTGGGGGGGGCGCGGGGTAGGGGGTGCCGGAGAGGGGCCCCCGTGGGCCGATGCTCTTTGGTTGGTGCCCATGGGGGCCAGGGGGTCCCCCCTCTGCACCCACGTGCTGCGTGGAGGGTTATGGCTTTGGGGGGCACCCACGCGCCCCCCGTGCGGGTGCTGTGGGGTCCATGCACACCTGTGGGGCGCACACCTGTGCCGTGCGTGCGGAGGGGGGCCGGGGGTGCACCTGCATGCGGGGACACACGTGTGCGGACGTGTGCGTGCAGGGACACTGTGGGCATGGGTGGCACACGCCCTGGGGGGGCACCTGTGGCTGCCACCACGCAGGGGCGTGCCTGAAGCGTGTAAATGTATGTATATATATAAATAACAATATTATATATATATATATATATATATACACCTGCGCACACGGACGGTGTGCTGTGGCGGGGGGGGGTGCGGGGGCCCCACCCAGCTCGGGAGCTCCCACCCACGCGTGACCCCTCCACGTGCCCCTCTAGACCAGGTGGCACCTGTACGGGCACCACACACGCGTGTCCTTCCACACACGTGGCCCCGCTGGCATTGACATGGGGTGTCGTTTCCCTCCCCGACATCCAGGGGGGTTATTTCTTTTTTGGAAGAAAGCTGAAGCGTTTTCCCTGGTCCCTTGCGGGGCAGGGGGGCTTCGGGAGGGCGGGGTATGGGCAGGGGGAGGCTCTGCGCTTTCCCGCAGCTGCCCCGACACTCGTTGATGGCTGCGCTCAGCCCCTGCAGCCAGGCCTGCAGCTCATCCTGTGGGCATGGCAGGTGGGGGGTCAAGGGGGATGTCCCTCGCCCCCCAGCAGCGTCCCGGCCACCCCCAGGGCCCCCTGGGTGATGCCAGTTGCTCCAGGTCTTCCCTGGCCACCCACATCCCAAGCTGTGCCACCTCCCCACCACGTCCTCATGGCACCACTGGCCATCCCTTGTCCCTCTGGACACTGCTAGCCACTGCTGACCACGTTCCCTGGCCATCCCTGTGTCCCCTGGGCACTGCTACTACCCCCCTATGTCCCCGTGGTCACTGCTGGCCACCACCACATTCCCTGGACATCCAGCCACCTCGTGTACCCCTGGACACCACTGGTGTCCCCCTGGGAACAACCAGTTCGACCTGTGTAACTCTAGACCTCTCCAACCACTCCTGTGTCCCCTGGGCACCACTGGCCACCCCATGCCATTCCCCTGGGCACTGCTGACCACCACCATGTCCCCAGCCCCGTGTCCCCCAGGCCACCCCTCACCTCATCCTTGCCATGGAACAGCCACTCACTGCCGTTGCTGAGCCTGGGGACAGAGCACAGACACCAGTGCCACGCATGCCCACCGTGCCACCCCTGGCGGCACCGCGCCCTCACCTGAGCTTGAAGACGTGTTTCTTCTTCTTGTAGCCCGCAGGCACCTCACAGCGGGCGTCCCACAGCCCCAGGGGCTCCTCGCCCTGGCACGGCAGCCCCAGCGCGCGGCTCTTGGCGTCCTTGAAGAAGGCGAGCTGGCCTCCCCGCAGAACGCAGTACCGTGTGCTCCACGACCTGCGCCAGCACCGTGTCACCCCGGGGATACCACGGTGCCACCGCCCCTCCGGGCATCTCACTGCCACCACTGTGCCTACCGGTTGGACGCACGCTTGGTGGCCGCCTCCAGGTCGTGCTTGCGGCCGAGGTAGCCCTCCAGCTGAACGCTGCTGACGCGGGCAGGCAGCGTGGCTGGCTCCTCCGGCTCCTCCCGCGGTGGCCGTGGGGTTGGTGACACCGGCTCCTCGTCACCCGTTCTCGGTGCCAGCTGTTGTGAGGCAACGGCGCGGTTACGCCGCGGTGTCGCCCACCCGCCGCCACCGATGCGCGCGCGGTGGAGTGTCGTCCCCTCCCATGGTGGCACACGGGTTGCTGTCACCAGTGGATCATGCGCCTCAGGCTGGTGGCCTGGGGATGGGTCACCCCCCGGTCTCGGTACCAGTGGCCTCACCAGCTCCGGTGCATGGGAACTGGTGGCTACGGGGAGGACCCCAGTGAGTGGCTGGGTGCCAATAACCCCATGAGTTACATGAGATGATGGGGATGGCTGGGATGACCGCTCATCCCAGACGTGATCCCACAGTGAGTCCAGCCCTGGGACCCTCCACGCAGTGCCAGTGACCCTGCCACATCCAGTATGCAGGAACTGGTGGCTACTGGGAGGGCCCCAATGAGGGGCTGGGACATGGTTCACGCCTAGGATGCCCAGATCCCGGTGCCAGTGACCCCACCAGCTCCAGTATGTGGGAACTGGTGTGTACAGGGAAGACCCCAGCAATCAGCTGGGACCCTCAGCACAGTGCCAGCAAAGCCACCAGCTCCAGTACCCAAGAACTGGTGGCTACTGGGAGAACCTCAGTGAGTGGCTGGGACATGGTCCAGCCCTGGCACACCCTGGTCTTGGTGCCAGTGCCTCCCCAGATTCAGGGTGATGAGGTTGAACCAAGCTACATCAGTAGTCCTGGTAGCCACTTCAGTGTCGTTGCCAGCCCTGGGGACTTGGGGACAGTGGGAGGTTCAGGCAGGAGCCGTGGTGCCCGGTGAAGGGGATGCCCATCCAGCTGGGTGCCACAGGAGGGGCTCTGTCCCCAGGCAGGCAGGAGATGCCCCTGTCCCCGAGCAGGCAGGAATGATCTTGTCCCCAGATGTGTAGTCAGGGGTCTTGTCCCCAGGGAGGAGAAGACGATCCTGTCCCCACGGACGCAGGAGATGTCCCAGGTAGAGGGGACTCCTGTTCCCAAGCAGGGGAAAGTATCTGTGTTGCCAGGCAGGTAGAGAGGACCCTGTCCTCAATGTGCCACAAGATTCCCGTGTTCCCAAGAACGCAGAGCAAAACCCTGTGCCCGACGAGATGCCCATGTCCCCGAGCCAGCAGAAATTATCTTGTCCCCAAGTAGGTTGACAAGGATCCTGTCCCCAGGCAGGGGAAAGTGATCTGGTCCCTGAGATTCCAGAGGATGCCCATGCTCCTGAGCAGGCTGGCAGGAAGCAGAGAGAGCTCCTGTTCCCAAGCAGTTGAAAGCAGCTGTGTCCCCAAGCAGGCAGAGAGGATCCTGTCCCTGAGTAGCCAGAAGATGCCCATGTCCCTGTGCTGGCAGAAATGATCTTGTCCCCAAGGAGCCAGGAGATGCCCATGTCCCCGAGAAGAGGCAGAAGAGGAAGAAGAGATTCCTGTCCCCAAGGATCCAGAGGATGCCCATGTCCCCGAGCAGGCTGGCAGTCAGCAGAGAGGGCTCCTGTCCCCAAGCTGATCAAAGTGGCCATGTCCCCAAGCAGGCAGAGGATCCTGTTCCTGAGCAGCCAGAAGATCCCCCCATCCCTTGTCAGGCACAAATGAGCTTGTTCCTGTGTAGGCACTCAAGGATCCTGTCCCCAGAGCAGGGGGCAGTGATCTGGTCCCAGAGGAGCCAGGAGCCGCCTGTGTCCCCAAGCAGGCAGAAGAGGTAGAAGGGGTTCCTGCCCCCAAGCAAGCAGAAGAGGCAGAAGGAGTTCCTGTCCCCAAGCAGGCAAAGCCATCATATCCCTGCGCAGGGGACAGCAGAGAGCTGGCAGCAAGCACAGTGCAGCTGGCACGCAGGGTGACAATGCCCTGTGGGTGACGATGCCTTGCAAGGTGACAGTGCTGAGGGGGTAACGATGCCCCATAGGGTGCTGATGCCTTGCAGAGTGGCAATGTCCCACAGGGTGATGATGCCCCAGAGGGTGACAGCGCCCCATGGGGTGACAATGGTGTGACAGCGTCTCTTGGGTGATGATGCTCCACAGGGTGACAATACCCTGCAGGGTGGCGATGTCCTGCACGCTGCTGGTGATGATGTCCCACAGGGTGGCAATACCCTGCAGAGTGCCGATGTTCCATGCAGCAATGATGTTCCTTGGGGTGACACAGTGGCCCCAGAGCAGACACTCCAGCTCTGCCTGCTGCACTGATCCCAGACACACGTCTCATCCCCAAGTCACCCCCCATGTCACCCCAGGAGTCAGGGCAAAGGGGACCTCAGCACCCCTCTGCCCGCCCGGCCTTTTTGGGGTAATTCAGCATTTATTCAACTCAAGGTAAGGACAAGGTGAGGGTTGGGAACGCGGGGATCTGTCAACACGATGTGGTCACGATCACGAGGGTGCCAGGAGCTGAGGGACATGCAGGGACACCTTTCTGGCCATCGGGGAAGGTAAAAGCTAAACTCAAGAACTGACCGGCTCTGGTCCATCTGTGGTGGGCAGTGAAGTGTCCTGTGTGCTCACATCCTTCCTCTTCTCCTCCTCTTCTTCCTCCTCCTCCTCGGACCTGCACAGGGAGACAGCTGGTTGGCAACCCCATCCCAGATGTGACCCCACAGGGCTGGGGCTGGCTGCTGCTCTCCTGTCCCCCCAACAGATGAAAGCCCTCTCAGGGTGAGGCTTCATCATCCTCTTCATCAGCATCAATTTACTGCTTGGAAAAGGCAAATTGCTAAAAAGCCCCTTAATGCTGTAAAACATCCTTCATGGTTTGACAAGAGAGATGTGGAAACGGTGTCCCTGGTCACATGGAATAGTTGGTGACATCCCTTACCTGGCCTCCAGCTCCCCATCCAGATCCAGGCAGTAGTCGGGAGCCTCGGAGCGCGTCATCCCGTCCCGCACCAGCCCCTCATGCAAGGACCGCCTGCCCAGGAGCTCCAGCTGTCAGAAAATGGGTGAAAGTATTAAAGGGCGGGGGGAGACTGAGGCAGGGCAGGCAGAGGCCTCATCCCAAGCCTTCCTCACCGTTGTCAGCTTCCTGAGGGCGGCGATGCGCTCCTCCCAGGTGGCCGAGGACTTCTCGAAAGCCTCGTGCCGCTTCAGCAGCTTCTCCACCGCGTCCACTGTCTGCCCGTAGTCGCTGCTGGCCAGGTAGGGCTCCTGAGCCATGAGCCACGACTCAGCCATCGAGGCATCGCGGGAGAACTGGCACACCTCCAGCACTGGGGGAGGGACGGGTGGTGCTCAGCCCCTGGACCACCAGCCCCACCACCCCCGGCCCCGCCGTGCTCCTCCCCATCACCCCCGGCGCACTCACACAGCCGCAGCCGCTCCCAGCGCTGCTCCCACGTCTCCATCATGGCTTTCCTCTTGTCCACCAGCTCCACCAGCTTCGCCTTGATCTGCAAGGGGACGCTGTCAGGGGGTGGCCCTGACAGGTGGCACCGCCCCCAGTGCCCCCCATCCCCGACTCCCTCACCTCTGGTGAGTCCTGGTGCTTGCGCTGCAGCAGCTTCTTGCCCAGCTCGATGCAGGTGGTGAAGTTCTTTCCCCGAGCGTCCATCTCAGCCTTAATTCCCTGGTGGTACTTCATCAGCAGCTCCACCGAGGAGACATCCCTGTGGACACAGAGGTGCTGGCGTCAGCGGCGCCTCCGGTGTCACGTCCCATCCCGGCTGCCTGCCGGGCGCATCCGCACCTGGGTTTCTCCTGCGTCTCGATCTGCCGGACAGTGCTCTCCATCCAGGACAGCAGATCCCGTGCCATGCTGAAGAAGCGGTGCTTGTCGGCCGTGTCCACCAGCCGTGCCCGGCGCCCGCTGCACGCCTCCAGCAGCTCCTGCAGCGCTCGGGACACTTCCTGCTCCTGCTCCTGGATCCCGGCCGCCTTCTCCCCGGCATAGGCGGTCTGCAGACGCGCTGCCGTCTCCCGAAACTGCTGCACCTGCACGGAGAATCATGCAATGCCTCGGTTTGCAAGGGACTCAAAGACATCCGAGCCCAACCTCCCACCATGGGTGGGGCCACCTTCCACGAGACCACAGGGAACGCTGAATGCTGGCATCCACGCCAGGACAGAGGTCACCTGTGCCTCCAGCAGCTGGAGGTCCCTCTCGAAGGCGCTGTGCATGCGATGGAAAGCCTCCACTGTGCCGGCGTCCTCGCCCAGATCCTGGGGCAGCTCCTGGCGCCGGGCGGCAATGAGGGCCAGCAGCTCTGAGCCGTCGTAGAAGTACTTGTGGAGATCGTGGGAGGCGGCGAGGAGCTGCATGCGCGTGTCGATCAGCTCCAGGAGGTCGGCCCAGCTCTCGTTCAGCCCATCCTTCCACTCGGCTATGGTGGCCGCCTCGCTGTGCCCCGCATCAATGAGGTCCTCGATGGTCAGGTTCACCCGGTCCACGCGCTCCTGCCCCACACTGCCCGTCTCCCGCGCGAACTCCCGAAACTTCTCCCGCAGGAGCTGTGCAGAGGGAAGGGGAGGGTCAAATCACCCCCCTCCAGTCACCCGCTGGCACCGCCACATCCACCCCGTCACTCTCACCATGACATGGTCCAGGTCCTGCCCCATCTCTGGGGAGGAGGCAACCACATCGCGCTCGGCAATCCACTGCTCCAGCTCTTCCACCTCCCGCTTCAGCTGGAAGAGGTGGGACATGTTCTCCAGGCGCCGGCGGCGCTCCTCGGCCGCCTCCTTCAGCCCCGCGTAATGCTTGTCCACTTGGCCCTGCAGCCGGATGATCTGCTCCCTGCGCGGCCCCGGCACACAGACACCCAGTTCTCACCCAAGAAAAGACGTCCCCAACCCACCCGTGTTGACGTCCGGGGGGGCTTGGGGGCGAAGGACCCACTTTGTGCTCCCCACATCCCTCTGCGACCGCCTCCCTGCCTAGCTGGAGCAGCTGACACCGCCAGAGCTCCAGCCAAACCCCCCACCCGTGCAGTGCCGAGGGCACGGGGTCGCCCTGAGGGACAGGGGACACGTGGCGGTGGCACCTACCCCTCGGGGTGGCCGTCAGAGAGCAGCTGCTGCGCCCTCCCTGCCAGTTCCTTGATGGTTTGTCCGTAGTCCTCGATGGAGCGCAGCTGCCGGATGTGTCTCTTCAGCATAATCAAGCAGCTCTCTTCGTCCTGTGGCATGGAAAACATCAGTGCCATCAGCGCCTGGCACAGTGAGGGGACAGGGACCGGGGTCTAAATGCAGCGCCCACCCTACAGGAATGTCCTGGCTCCGTCTGGTGCCACAGAGAGCAATAGTGACCAGGGAATGGGATGGATGGTGCATAATGGCATGGGATGACATGTAAGAGCAGGGCACACCACAGCGTGTCACATATGGATAATGTCCACCAGCACAGCGTGGCACCGTCCAGCATGGCACAGAGCCCCCAGACATGCAGCACCTCCTGGAAGCGCTCCTCACCTTTGGCTTTTCCTCAGGTCCCATGAAGAGCTCCTGCTCACTGACCCAGGCCTCAGCCTCGTCGGCATCCAGGTAGTACTGCTGGGCCTCTCCAGCCTCCCGCAGGCGCCGCTGCCGCGCGGCCGCCTCCTCCTGCAGCGTCTCCCACAGCGCCTGCAGCTCCCGTGCCTGTGCCGCCAGCTCTGGGCCCGGCTCCTCGCTGCTCCCCGCCGCCTCCCCCCGGCTCAGCACCTCGCCCAGGCGGGGGGCATGGCCCGCCAGCTCCTTCTGCAGTGTCTGCCAGCAGGAGGGAAGTCATGGGGAGCGTCACCCATGGGCTGGATCCTGAGGGACCAGCCGGCATGGTGGGTGCTGCTGCAGCACACGGGCTCACCTCGCTCCTCTTGGTCAGGCGCTGCACGCTCGGGAGGTCGGTGCCGTGATCCGTCGACCTCGCCAGGGAAAGCCGCTCCTGCACCCACAGCTGGGGAAAGGAGTGCCCACTGAGCCCCCTGCGGCACCCACGGGTGCCCCCGGCTCCCCAGACCCCGCCACGGCGAGGATGCTCACCGTCTCATCCTCCAGATCCCGTCCCAGCTGGTACATAGCCTTGGCTGTCTCCAGCTCCTTCCTCTTCCTCTCCAGCGGCTCCAGCAGCTCAAGAACTCGCTGCCGGAGCATCTGCTCCTGCTTGGTAGCATCTGGCATGTCCCCAGCACCAGGGGTGCCTTGCCACCCCAGCTCCTCCAGCTC
The DNA here is from genome assembly GCA_009741485.1 of Malurus cyaneus samueli. Taxonomy (NCBI): domain Eukaryota; kingdom Metazoa; phylum Chordata; class Aves; order Passeriformes; family Maluridae; genus Malurus; species Malurus cyaneus. The sequence goes on along the minus strand of VKON01000114.1, from coordinate 493,064 downwards.
CTTCATCCACGTTCTCACTTGCTCTTCCAGTCTCTGGCGGGGCAAATCCATGTGAGTCAGGGATCAGAGCCACTCTGGAGAACCCCAGTCCCACGTGGGAACAAACCCCATGCCCTTGGACCTCCCGCCCCTTCCTAAAGGAGCTGGCGAGGTGCCAGCACCCACCGTCAACCTCTTCAGCAGCAGGTTGGTGGCGGTGAGGTCCTTGACCTTCTCGGCATGGCGCAGCTCCTCCTGCGCCCTCCCCAGCCAGCTCTGCAGCTCGCCATAGCTCCGGGCGTACAGCGCCGAACGCTCGGCCTCGAACAGCTGCCGGCCCCTGTCCTCGGCGGCGCCGTGCAGCGCGGCCCAGCGCCGGCGCAGCTCCTCCAGCCGCTGCGTCACCTCGGCACCGTACTGCGGCTTGCGCGCGGCCAGCTCCGTCCCCTCCTGCAGCGACAGCACAGAGCTGGGGACACCCCACCCATGCAGCAGGCTGGGAGCCTTCCAGAATCATGGAATCATCAAGGCTGGAACACACCTCTCAGGCCATCAAGTCCAGCTGTTCCCCCAGCACTGCCAAGGCCACCACAAACCAATGTCCCCAAGTGCCACATCCACACAGCTTTAAAATCCCCCCAGGGATGGGGATTCTCCCACTGCCATGGGCTGTGCAACCCTTTCCCTGAAGAAATTTTCCCTGAAGAAATTTTCCCTGATATCCAAGCAAAACCTCCCCTGGTGCAACCATGAGAGGCTGTTTCCTCTCATCCTGTCCCTTGTACCCCGGGAGCAGAGCCCAGTGCCTCCGTGGCTGCCCCCTCCTGTCAGGGAGTTGTAGAGAGTGAGAAGGTCCCCCCGAGCCCCTTTCCCAGCTCCCTCAGCAATTCCTTACACTCCAGACTCTTCCCCAACCCTGTTACCCCCCGCTGACCACGGTGCCAGCACTCACTGCCTCAATCTTCTCCAGCCAGCTCTGGTTAGGTGCCAGCTCAGCCATGAAAGCCTGGTGCTTCTTCCACTTGCTGTGGAGACCACGGGCTTCTCCATAGGAGACATCCTGAGCCATCAGCATCTTCTCATCCACCCAGGCATCAAACTGCAGGGAGGGGGTGTCAGTGCTAAGCTGGCGGGGACTCCCCCAGGGATGCCACTCGCCCAAAGGTGCTGCATTCCTACCTCCCGGCAGCTCTGCAGGAAGGTCTGGAGGTCGTGGTTGTCCTGCAGCAGACCTGCCGCCTCCTCCACCTTGTCCATGACAGCTCCGTGCCTGGCAGGGGACCATGGATGGGCGGCGTCAGCCCCGCTGCCCACACGCTGCCCACCCACCCACGGGACCCCGCGCCGGACTCACCGCTCCTGGAGAGCCTGGCACTTCTCAGCGATCTTCTCAGCAAAGATGCTCTCCTCGGCCACCAGCTTGGTGCCACCAGCCACCACCTGTGGGACCTTCTCAGCATTGCTCTCCACACCAGTGCGGAAGTTCTGGAAGCGGTGCAGGGCAGCAGCCGAGCCCTCCACTGTGTGGGGCAGCTCCAGATGGGACAGCGTGTACTCCTGAGATGCACGGCGAGGGGTCAGCACACCGTCACCCATTTATGGGGTGCCCGCGAGCCCCGAGACCCAAAGGACACGGCATGAGCGCCCACCTGCTTGGTGAGGAGGATCTCCGCCTGCTTGGTGTCGCGAAGGAACTCCTGGAAGTCACGGCACTGGGTGAGGAAGCGCTTCCGAGCCTCTGCCATCTTGCCCAGGGCAGCCCAGCCATCCTTCACGCCGCCCAGGCGCTGCCGCAGCCCCTCGTACTCGGGGTCCGTCTGTCCCCCCAGCACCCTCTCCCCCGCCTCCTCCAAGGCGGCGAAGGCTCCAGCGTGCTCCTCGGCGTCACGCCGGGCAGTTTCGTGCCGCTGCAGCATCTCCTCTGCCTCCCCCAGCGACGCCGGCACCTCGTCGACGGCCGCCACGGCTTTCTGAGCGCCAAAGAGCCACGCCTGGAAGTCATCCAGGTCCTGCAGGAAGCTCCGGAGCTGCCCGGCTTCCCCCAGCGACGCTGTCCGCTCCGCCAGGGCCGCCTGCAGCTCGTCCCAGGCAGATGTGGCCGCCGCCAGCTTCTGGGCCACCCCCGGGGCCACCTCAGGCCGCTCTTCGGCCAGACGCTCGGCTTGCGAGCGCAGGGAGGCCAGGCGGTCCTGGGCCACCGCCAGCTCCCGCTCGATGCCGTAGAGCTTGCGCTGGGTGGCCAGGACGCCGGCCAGGTCGCGGCCCAGCTCGGCCGTGGCTTCCACCGCCCGGGCTTTGCCCTGCAGCCATTTCTGCGTCTCCTCGGACTCCAGGTTGTAGTTGAGGAGGCGCAGCGCCAAGCCCACCGCCCGCCGACGCTCCGACACCAGCTCCCGGAACCGGCCCCACCTGCGGGACAGAGGCGGGGGATGGCGGGGCAGGCACGGTCACCGCGTCACCCGCCCGCCCCGGCATCACCGCCACCACACCTTTCGTTGAGCTGCTCCTGGCATTGCCGGACCTGCGGGCTGCGGGGGTGCCCGCTGGCCAGGAGCCCGTCGGCCGCCTGGTTGACCGCAGCTATCTGGGATGCCACGGTGGCCATGTCTTGCTCCAGCCCGTCCAACCTGCGGGAACGACCAGGCTTAGAACGGACAGCAACTCGGCACGGGGCACGGCAGCGCCGCTGCGCTGGGGGCTCCTTCCTACCTGCGCTGTGTCACGTCCAGATCCTCCAGCGCCTGCGGCACCTCCAGCTGCCCCAGCCAGGTCTCCTTGGAGCCCATCCACAGGTGGCAGGCGTCGCTCTCCCCGAAAACGGTGTAGAGGTCCAGGGCGTCCTGAAGCTGGCGGCCACGGCGCTTGGCCAGCGCAGCCGCCTCGGCGTGCAGCTCCCGCAGGGTGGCCAGCCGGCTCTGCGCCTCGGGACCTGCGCGCAGCTCCGGCGGGAAGCCCTCAGCCTGCTGCGCCAGCCTGTCCAGCTGCTCCCGGGCGGCCTCCAGCTCGTCCAGCAGCTCCTGGTGCTGCCGCAGCAGGACGAGGGTGCGGGATTCGTCCTGGCCCAGCTCCTCGGCGGCCGCTCGCCGGCGGGCATCCTGCAGCCCCTCTGCCAGCTCCTCCACCTCCGCCTGGAACTGGAAGAAGCCCTCGGCTTCCCGCAAGCCGCGCCGTCGGAACGCGGCCAGCTCCTCCAGCTGTGCCCACAGCGCCCCCGCGGCCCCCCCCCGCTCCCGCAGCGCTCGCCGCCCGGCCCGCGGCCGCCAGCCCCTCGCCCACCGCCAGCGCCTGCTCCAGCCGCCCGCCCGGCTCGCAGCTCGGCCTCGAAGCAGCGTGCCGGCGCTGGAGCAGCAGCACGCCCGGCAGGTCCTTCCCGAAGTCCAGGGAGGAGTAGAGCTGCTCCTGCTCCTTGATCCAGCTCTCCGCCTCGTCCAGCTCCCACAGGCAGGTCCAGAGCGAGCGGGATTGCTCCAGCAAAGCTCTCCTCCGCGCTGCCAGCACCTGCAGCTCCCGCCGGCACATCTCCAGGTGGCTCACACGGTCCCGGATGACTTTGGGGTCACAGGGACGGTAGCCTGGGCAGGGAGCGGAGTGGGTGTCCGTCACCACAGTGTCCTGCTTTTCCTCGGCCACGCCGGGGATGCCAGCATGTCCCACCACACCTACCCTCGGCGTCGGCGAAGCGGAGGGCGGCAGCGCTGATGGCCCGGGTCTTCTCTGCCTGTATGGCCATGTCGGCCTCCAGCAGGCGGTGGGTCTGCAGTAGCTCCTCTGCTTCCAGAAGGTGCTTCCCAGCTTCTGGAGATGCCAGTTTCACCTGGAGGAGACCCTCAGCCATTGCCCACTGATACCCGACCCTCAGCACTAGCACCCCAACATCTCATCTCCCTCCCTGGAGGCTCCAGCCAACAGCTGGTGGGACAAGAACACCTCACCCATGGTGACACCTATGCCCACGGCTTACCTTGACCTCATCCATCCAGTCGATGCAGTGGAGCATCTCCTGGAAGAGGTGCTGCAGTGTGAGGTTCATCTCCAGGCGCTGGCGCCGGGCGGCCAGAAGCTCCAGGAGCTGCTCCCAGAGCCGCAGGATGTTGTCCTTGCGTGCGTTGATGCGCTGGATGTCGTGGTAGCCCTCCAGCTCCAGCTCCTTGGCCACTGCCTCAATGGCCTGCACCCGCTCCCTGTAGGCAGCTGTGTCTGTCTCGATGGCCTCATGCTTCTTCTTGGCCGCCTCCACTGCCGCCAGGTCCTGCCCAAAGTTGTCCTGCCCCGGCACAGAGCCCGTGGTGAGGCTCTGGTTGGGCTCCCCAGGTTGGGGGTCCCCGGGGTGCGGTGTCCCCGTCCTCACCTGGGCCACCAGGCGCTGGTTCTCGCTCAGCCAGGCCTCCCGCATGGCCGCTTTGCGGTCGAAGCGCCGCGCCAGCTGCTCCAGCTTCTCCTGGCGGATCAGCTCATTGCGCAGCGCCAGCTCCCGCTCGTGCTCCGCTTTCTCCAGCTGCTCCCAGGCCTGGGGAAAGGCGGCACCGGGCAGGTAGCACCCATGTCCCATGTCCACCCACCCACCCATGTCTTGTTCTGCTGGTGAGCCCCAGCTGGAGGAACACCACCTGCCACAGGATGGATTAGTGCTGCCCCAGGATGGGCTCAGCGTATCGTGGAATGGACCTAGACTGCCTAGAAGGTGCACTCAACTGCCCCAGAACCCATCCCAGCCTGCCCAAGGACCTGAAGGAGATGGATCTGACGACCCCAGGAGACAGCCCCCAACTACGGCAGCAGACGGAGCCCATACCCGGTTGATGTCGGACACCAGGCGCCCCTCGTGCGGGGTGTAGACACGCTGGTTGTTGGCCCTCATCCGCGACTGGATGGTGAAGAGCAGCACCTCCAGATTGCCCTTCTCCTGAAACCTGCCCCAGAGAGAGCTCAGCGCTGGGTACCCTTGGGTGCCCTGCACACCAGGCAGACACGGGGAGCGGGGAGCGCTTACTTGGGGGGCTTCTCCACGGTGCGGTAGGTGCTGAAAGCTTGCAGCTGGTGCTGCACCCCAGCCAGCGAGTTGGCGAAGCTGCGGCTGTTGAGGGAGGCGATGGTCTGCTCGATCCAGGTGAGCAGGTCAGATGCCAGCCCCCCATAGCCCTCAATCATCCTCTCCGTTTCTTTGGCGTGCTCGATGACCTGTGGCGGGACCGAGCGTGAGCATGAGGGGCCGGCATCCCAAAGGAACCCCCCCAACCACCTCAGTGCCGCTCCCTACCTTGCCCAGGCGCCTTCCCTCCACCTCCAGCACCTTCATCTTGGAGAAGTAGTGGTAGAAAGCCACTACGTAGGTGATGATGGACTTCTCATCAGGGTTCTCCGTGAACACATCTGCCCAGTGTGAGCGAGAGGCATCACTCCTGACCCAACCTCAACCCACCCACAGGCCAGCACGGCCTCATAAGAACCCTCCTGTGCCCACCCAGGCTCTCTTTCAATGCATCGGGAACCTCTCTGTGCTCCGTGAATGCTTACTCTGGGAATGGCCCGGGGGAAACTGAGGCAGGAGGATGGGCAGCAATCCCCTCACCTTCGGGGTCGAGGAGCGGGGTGATGCCCAGGTGCCGTTCCGCCACGCTGAACGCGTGCTCCAGGTTGTGCCGGGCGTTGGATTTGGTCAGGTTTTGGAAGTCAACCAGCTCGGGCCTGGGGACAGAGGGGGCGGGACAGAGGTGACACACCTGTGGAACATCCCTTGGCACCACCACCACGCCTGTGCCTGCCACTATGCTGCCTACCTGTGCCTATGGATGAGGGCATTGAAGGCCAGCCCGTCCTTCCAGCTCGAGGTGAAGTTGGTGACGTTCACGTGGGGGTACCTGCAGTGGGGACAGGGTGTCACTGCCACCCTCCGGGCGCACCCAGACACCGATGTAGTGGCGTGGGGTCCCACCACCTACCCTGCCGTCTTCATCTGGCACCAGAGCAGCAGTGCATCCCTGGCAGAGCGCGTCTCCCGGCCCTCCTGTGTCTCCACGATGATGTCCTGGATCTGGGGGCAAAAGGACATCCTGGGGCTGGAACTGCAGCTCCGTGGAGGATGGCTCCTGCTTGGGAACGAGCTGTGGAGCAGAGGGATGCCCCAAACCACCCCTCCTCACCTGGAAGCGGAGGATGATGGTCCAGATGAGGCCAAGGACGAGGCGGTGGTTGCCGTCCACGATGTCGTGGGAGCCGACGTTCTCCAGGTGGACGCGCTGCTCCCGCAGGAACTGCAGCGCCTTGTCCACGTTCTCCAGGCAGTGGATCCGCATCCGGCCCTTGGTGGGCTTGGGCTGCAGCACAACAGCGCTCAAAACCCTCCCCTCCACACCAGGCACCCCAAACCCTGCCCAGGGTCACCCCCATGCCCACGCTGCCACCCCAACCCTCGGCCAACGCCTTGGTGGGGCAGCTGAGGTGGTGTGGCATGGCAGGGCAGGGCAGGGCACGGGTCCCAGGGTGTCTAGTCGGATGGGGCTCCTACCAGAAGCTCTCCTGACAGCACTTCCAGCAGCTTGATGAGCACCCGCCCGTCGCGGAGGTCCATGTAGAGGTCCGAGATACGGCAGGTGACGCGAGCCAGGTGCGAGTTCACCCACTTGGTGAAGGTTTTCTTCTGCACGGCCTCACGCTCGTCTGCAGGGACAGCGGGCATGGGGTCACCGATGGTGGGCATGAGCTGGGGGAGACCGAGGGGACCCGCCACCCACCTGCCAGGGCTTTGATGCGGGAGCGCTCGAAGAGCCGCGCGGAGCTGTTGTCATTGTCCAGCTCATCGTCGGATGCGTCCCAGCGGACGTTGATGCGGCTGTACTGCTGCTGCAGCTCCAGCTGCTCGTAGTCGTTGGCCGAGGTCATGGTCCCGGTGCGCCCCGGCCCGGTGGCCGTCGGCTACCGGCGAGAGGCCCCTGGGGGACAGCGGGACCGTGAGCATCGGTGCGGCCGCGGCGGCTCGCCGGCCCTGCAGCACGTGGGGATTTGCGGCTCAGAGCCGCGGGATAAGCTGCTCAGAGGGATTTAGCCTCACCCCGCCCAGGTGTTGGGGGGGGCACCTGGCAGCTGCCTGCTCCAGGAACCCCACACCGAGCTGTGCTGAGCTGTGCTCTCGGCTGTTAACGGTGCTGCTTCCCTGCCCAGCTCCCTCTGCCCAGCCAAAACCCCAGCCCTGCTCCCCAGGGGCCCCCTCCCCAAACCCCTGGGTGCCCCCAGGGAAGGGGCTGCTGCTCACCCCCACCCCAATCCCTGTGCCGCGCAGGGGCTTCACCGGCACCGGTGGCAGAAAGTGGGTGACAGCTGCCGGCAAGGGGGGGGCCATCCACCCCCGGGGACATTTGAGACACAGATAGGACGTGGCTGGTATCTAAAAATGCCTCTGAGCAGCTGTCGGTGGCTGCTGGGGCCCCCAAAGGGTGCGAGGAGATGGCTTGGGGCTCCCCACAGCCTGCAGCACGTCCAGGGCCCTCCGGCAGCCCAGAGCTATGCAGAGCCCTCGGTCATAGGTGCCAGGGGGAACCCCATGTGCCCCAAATCCCTGGTGTCCCCATGAGCTGTGACAGCCCACGGGCCCCCCGGTGGCCCTGGGACCCCCGGGCATCCCCCAGGTCCTCCCTGTCGGGGTTATCAGGGCAGCCAGGCTGTGCCACACCCCAACCCCACACCCTAATCGGGGCGGCACAGGCAGGGCCTTGGCTTGGAGCTGGCGGTACTGGGAGTGTGTGAGGACGAGGAGGAGCGTGCAGGAGTGTGAACAGCACAGCAAGGACACACGGGAGCATGCCGGAGTGTGTGAGTGTGAGGAGGGGCATGCAGAGGAGTGTGCACCCAGGACACGCAGGGACACATCACAGTGTGCACGTGTGAGTGAGGACACACAGAAGTGTGACACAGTGTGCACGCACGAGCAAGGACACACAGGGATGCGCCAGGGCGTGCACAGGTGAACAAGGACGAAGAGAAGTGTGCCAGAGTGTGTGTGCCCGAGCAAGGACACGCAGGAACATGCCAGAGCATGCACATATGACCAAGGACATGCAGGAACACACCAGAGCGTGCGGGGGACATGAGATTGTACAGGAGCAGGCAGGAGGGTGCTGGAGCTGGGCCTCTGCACCGGGCTGGCCCTGGCAGGAAAGCCTTGTGGGAGCCCAAATTTGGGGATTTTGTCCCCAAAATTCCAGGGACTGCCAGCAGAACAAGTGTGCTAAGTTGTGTCGGGTCTCTGCAGGACCCCTCAGTTGTGACTGTGCCCCGACAACACGGCAGCATCAGGGCCATGGCCACGAGCATCCAAGGAGGAGAAAGAGGAGGAGGAGGAGGAGGAGGAGGAGGAGGAGGAGATGACGCTGAAGGGAGCCACAGCAGGCCCATGGGAGCATTCTGAGCGCGGGTGCTCACCCACCCTTTAAATCTCCCTTCGCCTCACCGGTGCCTCCTGAGCATCCCTCCCTGGCACGGCCACGCCGCCACCGGCACCCGCCACCCGGGAATTGTCATTCTTCCCGCTCAGCGTGCGGAAAGCTGGGAATGCCAGCGTGCCGGCCTCACCGCCAGCATCCTGCGGCCGCGGCCCGGGCAGCGTCGCCTTGCCCAGTCGGCGGCTCGGCACGGTGAATCAGCACTTCCCAGTGAGGGGCTGGCACCGTGCCACCACCACGGTCCCCCCGCCAGGCACAGGGGATGTCCCCCTGCGCCCCAAGGGTGGCTGGGGCAGCGGTTGGCACCTGGCACACACGGCACCCTCAAAACCATTCCCTGGCTCATCCCTCGCAGCCACAGCGTGCTGCCGGAAAGCCCATTCCCGGTGCTCAGAAACTCATCAAAATCCCCCAAAACACCCCAAAATTCTCCCCCATCACCACCACCCACAGCCTGGCATGTCCCCGTTGCTCTGCTCCACCAAAACGCTTGGATTTGGCATCTCCCCCACGTCCACAAAGCAGACGTGCTCTGGCTGGGAAGGGGCAGGAGCGTGTGGGGCATCCCCCAGCCCCCCAACAGCCTCCTGCGTGCCAGGCGCAGGGCCAGGGCCGGGAGCAGATGGTCCCTCTCGGCACGACCGCCTGACACAGCACGGGGTGCTTGGGCATGGGAAGGCACGGCACGGCTCCTCCGGCCACGATGCCCCGCTCCGGCCAGGGCTCCCCGGCCGTGCTTCCACCCGCCAGGAGAATTCGGGCTTCCCCAGGGCCACATGCCGGCTGTGCCAGGACTGTCCCATGTCACCCAAGCCGGTGACACGCACACGTGCTGACACTCCACAGACATTTTTGGCTATAAATAGGCCTCCCCTGCACGCGGTGCCAGCCAAGCCCTGCTCCCTTCTTAGGAGCTGCCCCCCTGCACCCCAAGATCACCGGCCAGTGCCCCAAAACCACACGATAGTGATAAAATACTCTGCGGGGGGCCGTGCTGGCACCCAGCAGGGCTTTCTGAATCTCCTTGCCACTGTCTTCCAGGGCACCCCAATCCCCTGTTTTGGGAGCTGGAGATTTAGGAAGGGAAAAGACGGGAAATCAGGCCTGCGGGACCCCCGGGTTATCAGAGTGAGGGTAAGAATTCCACCAGCCCAATGCCCACCCCTGAGCATCCTCCTGGCACTGGGACAAGGAGGGCCAAGGGCATGGCACCCCAAAAACTCTTCACAGTAACTCCTGTTTGCCCAGCTGCTGAAAGCTGGGGGACAAAGTGGGTTGAGTGATGGGTCCCACCAAGATCCGCTGGGCTTGCCTTGCTCACTGTGTCCCAACAGTGCTAGGAGCACCCAGGAATGATGTGGGGAACCCTCCAGGGGTTGGCACCCCGGGAAAAGTGTCCCCAGGGTGTCCCCACACTGTCCCCGGGCTGTCCCTAGAAAGTCACCACCACTCGCCCGCCCCGTCCTTCCCGAGAGCAGCCCCGAGGGACTCGGGGTGACAGCGGGCCCCCGCCGCAGGGCGAAAAGCAGGCTCAGACCCCCGGAAGGCTCTTCCCCCCCGCACCAAACTTTCCTCCGTGCCCACCGTCGCCCTCCCGGTACCGCGCCCGTGTTCGGTGCCGACCCCCCACCCGGTGTCCCGGGGTGGGCAGCGCCTGCCGGAGCACCCCCCGTGTCCCGGGCAGCGGCGCCTCCGCTGTCCCCGGTCCACCGTGTCCCCCGGAGCGGCGCATCCCGGTGCCGCGGGGTCTCACCTGCGCGGGGCGGCGGGCGGGCGAGCGGCGGCGGCGCGGCAGCGGCGGCGGCGGGGCGGTGCGGGAGCGGGGCGGGGGAGCGGAGCCGCCCTGCACCGCGATATAAAACATTATCTGGGCGCGCAGGGACATTCCTACCCGGAGCCGGCGGCGCTGCCCGGCCCGCGATAGCCCCGTCCCCCCGGGAGGGCCGGGCCGAGCCGACCGGGCGGGCGGGGACGGGGATGGCGCAGGGACGGGGACGGGGACGGGCCGCCCGCCCCGCAATGCAGCACAGCGGCCCCCGGCCGCAGCGCCACCGGCACGGCAGCAGCACCAGCAGCATCGACACGGCAGACCGCAGCACGGCAGCGGCAGCGGCAGCATCGTCGGCGGCAGCACCGGCCAGCACACCGCCAGTACCGGCGGTACGGCACTGCAGCGTGCGAGCGGCGCAGTGCCCCGCCGACACCGGCGGGGGTCCCCGGCCAGCCCACGTGTTCCCCGCTAGCCCTGGATGCCCCCCAGTTAGCCCTAGGTGCACCCCATTAGCCCTGGATGCCCCCAGCTAGTCCTGGGTGCACCCCATTGCCCTGGATGCCCCCAGTAGCCCTGGTGCACCCCATTAGCCCTGGATGTCCCCCAGCTAGTCCCAGGCACTCCTAGTTTGCCCCTAGGTGTCCTCCATTAGCCCTGTGAGTCCGCCCAACTCGCCCAGGCACCCCATAGATAGACCTTGGTGTCCTTTAGCTCGCCCCAGGCACATCCCAATTAGCCCTTAGTGACCCCCACTAGCCCTGGATGTCCCCAACCAGTCCATGGCGTCCTCCATCTAACTCAGGCAGTGCCCAGCTAGCCCTGGATGACCCCCAGCTAGCCCCAGCCCCCCTACAATCAGCCCTGAGTGTCGCCCACTAGCTCTGGATGCCACCCAGCTGGTCACAGGCACCCTGCAAGGTGGCCCGGGTGTTTCCCACGAGTCTAGGGTGTCCCCCAGCCAATTACCAACACCCCAGAGTTGGCCCTGGCTGCTCCCCAGCTAGTCCTGGGTGTCCCCCACTAGCCTGGATGCCCCCACAGCTACCTGCCAGGGTCTCCCACAAGCACCTGAATGTTCCCCAGCTAATCCCAGGCAGCTCCTGGCTAGCCCTGGGTACCCCTCGCCAGTCCTGGATGCCCCCAGGTCACTCCGGGTATCCCACTAGCCCGGTGTCCCCACTAGCCCGGTGCCCCAGGTCACTCCGGGTTCCCCACTAGCCGGTGCTCAGTCCTCCGGGTGTCCCCCACTAGCCCTGGTGCTCCAGGTCACTCGTGTTCCCACTAGCCTGTGTTCCCCCACTAGCCGGGTGCTCCCAGGTCACTCCGGGTGTCCCCACTAGCCCTGTGTGTCCCCCACTAGCCCTGGGTGCTCCCAGGTCACTCCGGGTGTTCCCCACTAGCCCTGTGTGTCCCCCACTAGCCCTGGGTGCCCCAGGTCACTCCGGGTTTCCCCATAGCCCGTGTGCCCCCACTAGCCCGGGTGCTCCCAGGTCACTCCGGGTTTCCCCACTAGCCCGTTCCCCCACTAGCCCTGGGTGCTCCAGGTCACTCCGGGTTCCCCACTAGCCCTGTGTGTCCCCCACTAGCCCTGGGTGCTCCCAGGTCACTCCGGGTGTTCCCACTAGCCCGGCCCACTAGCCCGGGTGCTCCCAGGTCACTCCGGGTGTCCCCACTAGCCCCGGGTGCCGATTATCCCAGGCTGACCCACGCACGCCACGGGCTCGTAGCCCACGCCCATCCACCCGTGCCCGTTTCCCCGGCAGGCCACGCCCACGCGGCGCGCGCCAGCCCCGCCCCTCGGCGCGGCTCTCGCGAGATGTGCGGGTGAGGGCGGCGCGAGATGTGCGGCGGCTGTGTGGGCACCGAGTACCCGGAGCGGGTGAGGCGGGGCGGGGGGCACCGGCACCGATCCCGGCACCGATCCCGGCCCCGGCCACAGCCTGTGCTCCCGCCCTAGGGCACCACCTGCCTGGAGGGCGGATCATTCCTCCTGAACTTCGTGGGATGCGCGCAGTGCGGCCGCCGGGACTTCGTGCTGGTCGGCAACCGGGCCGCGGGTCTGCACGACGGGGAGGAGATCGTCACCTATGACCGTGCGGTGGGGGGCACCGGGGGGGCTTGAGGGAGTGGGGGAGCCTTTGAGATCTGGCGCTTGGGGTTCTTGAGAGTTGAGGGGACCTTTGGGGTCTTGGGCTCCTGAGAGCTGAGGGGGACTTTTGGGACCTGGGATCGCTGAGGGTTGGGCGGGGGTCTTGAGGGCTGGGAGGGGTCCAGGGTACGGGGGTGTTGAGTGTTGGAGGAGACCTTGGGTCTTGAGGGTCTTGAGGGATGCTGAGGGCTCTGGGAGTCATGAGTTTGGGGGATCTTGAGGGT
>VKON01000114.1:456520-480481 GCA_009741485.1 Malurus cyaneus samueli | reverse complement strand
ACACCTTTCGTTGAGCTGCTCCTGGCATTGCCGGACCTGCGGGCTGCGGGGGTGCCCGCTGGCCAGGAGCCCGTCGGCCGCCTGGTTGACCGCAGCTATCTGGATGCCCGGTGGCCATGTCTTGCTCCAGCCCGTCCAACCTGCGGGAACGACCAGGCTTAGAACGGACAGCAACTCGGCACGGGGCACGGCAGCGCCGCTGCGCTGGGGGCTCCTTCCTACTGCGCTGTGTCACGTCCAGATCCTCCAGCGCCTGCGGCACCTCCAGCTGCCCCAGCCAGGTCTCCTTGGAGCCCATCCACAGGTGGCAGGCGTCGCTCTCCCCGAAAACGGTTGTAGAGGTCCAGGGCGTCCTGAAGCTGGCGGCCACGGCGCTTGGCCAGCGCAGCCGCCTCGGCGTGCAGCTCCCGCAGGGTGGCCAGCCGGCTCTGCGCCTCGGGACCTGCGCGCAGCTCCGGCGGGAAGCCCTCAGCCTGCTGCGCCAGCCTGTCCAGCTGCTCCCGGGCGGCCTCCAGCTCGTCCAGCAGCTCCTGGTGCTGCCGCAGCAGGACGAGGGTGCGGGATTCGTCCTGGCCCAGCTCCTCGGCGGCCGCTCGCCGGCGGGCATCCTGCAGCCCCTCTGCCAGCTCCTCCACCTCCGCCTGGAACTGGAAGAAGCCTCGGCTTCCCGCAAGCCGCGCGTCGGAACGCGGCCAGCTCTCCAGCTGTGCCCACAGCGCCCGCACGGCCGCCCCCCGCTCCCGCAGCTGCTCGGCCGCCCGGCCCGCGGCCGCCAGCCCTGCCCACCGCCAGCGCCTGCTCCAGCGCGCCCGCCCGGCTCCGCAGCTCGGCCTCGAAGGCAGCGTGCCGCGCGCTGGAGCAGCAGCACGCCCGGCAGGTCCTTCCGAAGTCCAGGGAGGAGTAGAGCTGCGTCCTGCTCCTTGATCCAGCTCTCCGCCTCGTCCAGCTCCCACAGGCAGGTCCAGAGCGAGCGGGATTTGCTCCAGCAAAGCTCTCCTCCGCGCTGCCAGCACCTGCAGCTCCCGCCGGCACATCTCCAGGTGGCTCACACGGTCCCGGATGACTTTGGCGGTCACAGGGACGGTTAGCCTGGGCAGGGAGCGGAGTGGGTGTCCGTCACCACAGTGTCCTGCTTTTCCTCGGCCACGCCTGGGGATGCCAGCATGTCCCACCACACCTACCCTCGGCGTCGGCGAAGCGGAGGGCGGCAGCGCTGATGGCCCGGGTCTTCTCTGCCTGTATGGCCATGTCGGCCTCCAGCAGGCGGTGGGTCTGCAGTAGCTCCTCTGCTTCCAGAAGGTGCTTCCCAGCTTCTGGAGATGCCAGTTTACCTGGAGGAGACCCTCAGCCATTGCCCACTGATACCCGACCCTCAGCACTAGCACCCCAACATCTCATCTCCCTCCCTGGAGGCTCCAGCCAACAGCTGGTGGGACAAGAACACCTCACCCATGGTGACACCTTATGCCCACGGCTTACCTTGACCTCATTCCATCCAGTCGATGCAGTGGAGCATCTCTGGAAGAGGTGCTGCAGTGTGAGGTTCATCTCCAGGCGCTGGCGCGGGCGGCCAGAAGCTCCAGGAGCTGCTCCCAGAGCCGCAGGATGTTGTCCTTGCGTGCGTTGATGCGCTGGATGTCGTGGTAGCCCTCCAGCTCCAGCTCCTTGGCCACTGCCTCAATGGCCTGCACCCGCTCCCTGTAGGCAGCTGTTGTCTGTCTCGATGGCCTCATGTTCTTCTTGGCCGCCTCCACTGCGCCAGGTCCTGCCCAAAGTTGTCCTGCCGGCACAGAGCCCGTGGTGAGGCTCTGGTTGGGCTCCCCAGGTTGGGGGTCCCCGGGGTGCGGTGTCCCCGTCCTCACCTGGGCCACCAGGCGCTGGTTCTCGCTCAGCCAGGCCTCCCGCATGGCCGCTTTGCGGTCGAAGCGCCGCGCCAGCTGCTCCAGCTTCTCCTGGCGGATCAGCTCATTGCGCAGCGCCAGCTCCCGCTCGTGCTCCGCTTTCTCCAGCTGCTCCAGGCCTGGGGAAAGGCGGCATCACGGGCAGGTAGCACCCATGTCCTGTCATGTCCACCACCCACCCATGTCTTGTTCTGCTGGTGAGCCCCAGCTGGAGGAACACCACCTGCCACAGGATGGATTAGTTGCTGCCCCAGGATGGGTTCAGCGTATCGTGGGATGGACCTAGACTGCCTAGAAGGTGCACTCAGCTGCCCCAGAACCCATCCCAGCCTGCCCAAGGACCTGAAGGAGATGGATCTGACGACCCAGGAGACAGCCCCCAACTACGGCAGCAGACGGAGCCCATACCCGGTTGATGTCGGACACCAGGCGCCCCTCGTGCGGGGTGTAGACACGCTGGTTGTTGGCCCTCATCCGCGACTGGATGGTGAAGAGCAGCACCTCCAGATTGCCTTCTCCTGAAACCTGCCCCAGAGAGAGCTCAGCGCTGGGTACCCTTGGGTGCCCTGCACACAGGCAGACACGGGGAGCGGGGAGCGTTACTTGGGGGCTTCTCCACGGTGCGGTAGGTGCTGAAAGCTTGCAGCTGGTGCTGCACCCAGCCAGCGAGTTGGCGAAGCTGCGGCTGTTGAGGGAGGCGATGGTCTGCTCGATCCAGGTGAGCAGGTCAGATGCCAGCCCCATAGCCCTCAATCATCCTCTCCGTTTCTTTGGCGTGCTCGATGACCTGTGGCGGGACCGAGCGTGAGCATGAGGGGCCGGCATCCCAAAGGAACCCCCCCAACCACCTCAGTGCCGCTCCCTACCTTGCCCAGGCGCCTTCCCTCCACCTCCAGACCTTCATCTTGGAGAAGTAGTGGTAGAAAGCCACTACGTAGGTGATGATGGACTTCTCATCAGGATTCTCCGTGAACACATCTGCCCAGTGCGAGCGAGAGGCATCACTTCCTGACCCAACCTCAACCCACCCACAGGCCAGCACGGCCTCATAAGAACCCTCCTGTGCCCACCCAGGCTCTCTTTCAATGCATCAGGAACCTCTCTGTGCTCCGTGAATGCTTACTCTGGGAATGGCCCAGGGGAAACTGAGGCAGGAGGATGGGCAGCAATCCCCTCACCTTCAGGGTCGAGGAGCGGTGGTGATGCCCAGGTGCCGTTCTGCCACGCTGAACGCGTGCTCCAGGTTGTGCCGGGCGTTGGATTTGGTCAGGTTTTGGAAGTCAACCAGCTCGGGCCTGGGACAGAGGGGGCGGGACAGAGGTGACACACCTGTGGAACATCCCTTGGCACCACCACCACGCGTGTGCCTGCCACTATGCTGCCTACCTGTGCCTATGGATGAGGGCATTGAAGGCCAGCCCGTCCTTCCAGCTCGAGGTGAAGTTGGTGACGTTCACGTGGGGGTACCTGCAGTGGGGACAGGGTGTCACTGCCACCCTCCGGGCGCACCCAGACACCGATGTAGTGGCGTGGGGTCCCACCACCTACCCTGCGTCTTCATCTGGCACCAGAGCAGCAGTGCATCCCTGGCAGAGCGCGTCTCCCGGCCCTCCTGTGTCTCCACGATGATGTCCTGGATCTGGGGGCAAAAGGACATCCTGGGGCTGGAACTGCAGCTCCGTGGAGGATGGCTCCTGCTTGGGAACGAGCTGTGGAGCAGAGGGATGCCCCAAACCACCCCTCCTCACCTGGAAGCGGAGGATGATGGTCCAGATGAGGCCAAGGACGAGGCGGTGGTTGCCGTCCACGATGTCGTGGGAGCCCATGTTCTCCAGGTGCACCCGCTGCTCCTTCAGGAACTGCAGGGCCTTGTCCACGTTCTCCAGGCAGTGGATCCGCATCCGGCCCTTGGTGGGCTTGGGCTGCAGCACAACAGCGCTCAAAACCCTCCCCTCCACACCAGGGCACCCCAAACCCTGCCCAGGGTCACCCCCATGCCCACGCTGCCACCCCAACCCTCGGCCAACGCCTTGGTGGGGCAGCTGAGGTGGTGTGGCATGGCAGGGCAGGGCAGGGCACGGGTCCCAGGGTCTCCAGTCGGATGGGGCTCCTACCAGAAGCTCTCCTGACAGCACTTCCAGCAGCTTGATGAGCACCCGCCCGTCGCGGAGGTCCATGTAGAGGTCCGAGATACGGCAGGTGACGCGAGCCAGGTGCGAGTTCACCCACTTGGTGAAGGTTTTCTTCTGCACGGCCTCACGCTCGTCTGCAGGGACAGCGGGCATGGGGTCACCGATGGTGGGCACGAGCTGGGGGAGACCGAGGGGACCCGCCACCCACCTGCCAGGGCTTTGATGCGGGAGCGCTCGAAGAGCCGCGCGGAGCTGTTGTCATTGTCCAGCTCATCGTCGGATGCGTCCCAGCGGACGTTGATGCGGCTGTACTGCTGCTGCAGCTCCAGCTGCTCGTAGTCGTTGGCCGAGGTCATGGTCCCGGTGCGCCCCGGCCCGGTGGCCGTCGGCTACCGGCGAGAGGCCCCTGGGGACAGCGGGACCGTGAGCATCGGTGCGGCCGCGGCGGCTCGCCGGCCCTGCAGCACGTGGGGATTGCGGCTCAGAGCCGCGGGATAAGCTGCTCAGAGGGATTTAGCCTCACCCCGCCCAGGTGTTGGGGGGGGCACCTGGCAGCTGCCTGCTCCAGGAACCCCACACCGAGCTGTGCTGAGCTGTGCTCTCGGCTGTTAACGTGCTGCTTCCCTGCCCAGCTCCCTCTGCCCAGCCAAAACCCCAGCCCTGCTCCCCAGGGGCCCCCTCCCCAAACCCTGGGTGCCCCCAGGGAAGGGGCTGCTGCTCACCCCCACCCCAACCCTGTGCCGCGCAGGGGCTTCACCGGCACCGGTGGCAGAAAGTGGGTGACAGCTGCCGGCAAGGGGGGGCCATCCACCCCCGGGGACATTTGAGACACAGATAGGACGTGGCTGGTATCTAAAAATGCCTCTGAGCAGCTGTCGGTGGCTGCTGGGGCCCCAAAGGGTGCGAGGAGATGGCTTGGGGCTCCCCACAGCCTGCAGCACGTCCAGGGCCTCCGGCAGCCCAGAGCTATGCAGAGCCCTCGGTCATAGGTGCCAGGGGGAACCCCATGTGCCCCAAATCCCTGGTGTCCCCATGAGCTGTGACAGCCCACGGGCCCCCGGTGGCCCTGGGACCCCGGGCATCCCCCAGGTCCTCCCTGTCGGGGTTATCAGGGCAGCCAGGCTGTGCCACACCCCAACCCCACACCCTAATCGGGCGGCACAGGCAGGGCCTTGGCTTGGAGCTGGCGGTACTGGGAGTGTGTGAGGACGAGGAGGAGCGTGCAGGAGTGTGAACAGCACAGCAAGGACACACGGGAGCATGCCGGAGTGTGTGAGTGTGAGGAGGGGCATGCAGAGGAGTGTGCACCCAGGACACGCAGGGACACATCACAGTGTGCACGTGTGAGTGAGGACACACAGAAGTGTGACACAGTGTGCACGCACGAGCAAGGACACACAGGGATGCGCCAGGGCGTGCACAGGTGAACAAGGACGAAGAGAAGTGTGCCAGAGTGTGTGTGCCCGAGCAAGGACACGCAGGAACATGCCAGAGCATGCACATATGACCAAGGACATGCAGGAACACACCAGAGCGTGCGGGGGACATGAGATTGTACAGGAGCAGGCAGGAGGGTGCTGGAGCTGGGCCTCTGCACCGGGCTGGCCCTGGCAGGAAAGCCTTGTGGGAGCCCAAATTTGGGGATTTTGTCCCAAAATTCCAGGGACTGCCAGCAGAACAAGTGTGCTAAGTTGTGTCGGGTCTCTGCAGGACCCCTCAGTTGTGACTGTGCCCCGACAACACGGCAGCATCAGGGCCATGGCCACGAGCATCCAAGGAGGAGAAAGAGGAGGAGGAGGAGGAGGGAGGAGGAGGAGGAGATGACGCTGAAGGGAGCCACAGCAGGCCCATGGGAGCATTCTGAGCGCGGGTGCTCACCCACCCTTTAAATCTCCCTTCGCCTCACCGGTGCTCCTGAGCATCCCTCCCTGGCACGGCCACGCCGCCACCGGCACCCGCCACCCGGGAATTGTCATTCTTCCCGCTCAGCGTGCGGAAAGCTGGGAATGCCAGCGTGCCGGCCTCACCGCCAGCATCCTGCGGCCGCGGCCCGGGCAGCGTCGCCTTGCCCAGCCGGCGGCTCGGCACGGTGAATCAGCACTTCCCAGTGAGGGGCTGGCACCGTGCCACCACCACGGTCCCCCGCCAGGCACAGGGGATGTCCCCCTGCGCCCCAAGGGTGGCTGGGGCAGCGGTTGGCACCTGGCACACACGGCACCCTCAAAACCATTCCCTGGCTCATCCCTCGCAGCCACAGCGTGCTGCCGGAAAGCCCATTCCCGGTGCTCAGAAACTCATCAAAATCCCCCAAACACCCAAAAATTCTCCCCCATCACCACCACCCACAGCCTGGCATGTCCCCGTTGCTCTGCTCCACCAAAACGCTTGGATTTGGCATCTCCCCCACGTCCACAAAGCAGACGTGCTCTGGCTGGGAAGGGGCAGGAGCGTGTGGGGCATCCCCAGCCCCCAACAGCCTCCTGCGTGCCAGGCGCAGGGCCAGGGCCGGGAGCAGATGGTCCCTCTCGGCACGACCGCCTGACACAGCACGGGGTGCTTGGGCATGGGAAGGCACGGCACGGCTCCTCCGGCCACGATGCCCCGCTCCGGCCAGGGCTCCCCGGCCGTGCTTCCACCCGCCAGGAGAATTCGGGCTTCCCCAGGGCCACATGCCGGCTGTGCCAGGACTGTCCCATGTCACCCAAGCCGGTGACACGCACACGTGCTGACACTCCACAGACATTTTTGGCTATAAATAGGCCTCCCCTGCACGCGGTGCCAGCCAAGCCCTGCTCCCTTCTTAGGAGCTGCCCCCCTGCACCCCAAGATCACCGGCCAGTGCCCCAAAACCACACGATAGTGATAAAATACTCTGCGGGGGGCCGTGCTGGCACCCAGCAGGGCTTTCTGAATCTCCTTGCCACTGTCTTCCAGGGCACCCCAATCCCCTGTTTTGGGAGCTGGAGATTTAGGAAGGGAAAAGACGGGAAATCAGGCCTGCGGGACCCCCGGGTTATCAGAGTGAGGGTAAGAATTCCACCAGCCCAATGCCCACCCCTGAGCATCCTCCTGGCACTGGGACAAGGAGGGCCAAGGGCATGGCACCCCAAAAACTCTTCACAGTAACTCTGTTTGCCAGCTGCTGAAAGCTGGGGGACAAAGTGGGTTGAGTGATGGGTCCCACCAAGATCCGCTGGGCTTGCCTTGCTCACTGTGTCCCAACAGTGCTAGGAGCACCCAGGAATGATGTGGGGAACCCTCCAGGGGTTGGCACCCCGGGAAAAGTGTCCCCAGGGTGTCCCCACACTGTCCCCGGGCTGTCCCTAGAAAGTCACCACCACTCGCCCGCCCCGTCCTTCCGAGAGCAGCCCCGAGGGACTCGGGGTGACAGCGGGCCCCCCGCCGCAGGGCGAAAGCAGGCTCAGACCCCCGGAAGGCTCTTCGCCCCCCCGCACCAAACTTTCCTCCGTGCCCACCGTCGCCCCCCGGTACCGCGCCCGTGTTCGGTGCCGCACCCCCCACCCGGTGTCCCGGGTGGGCAGCGCCTGCCGAGCCCCCCCGCGTGTCCCGGGCAGCGGCGCCTCCCGCTGTCCCCGGTCCCACCGTGTCCCCCGGAGCGGGCTCCCGGTGCCGCGGGGTCTCACCTGCGCGGGGCGGCGGGCGGGCGAGCGGCGGCGGCAGCGGCGGCGGCGGGGCCGGTGCGGGAGCGGGGCGGGGGAGCGGAGCCGCCCTGACCGCGATATAAATAACATTATCTGGGCGCGCAGGGACATTCCTACCCGGAGCGGCGGCGCTGCCCGGCCCGATAGCCCCGCTCCCCCCGGGAGGGCCGGGCGAGCCGACGGGCGGGCGGGACGGGGATGGGCGCAGGGACGGGGACGGGGACGGGCCGCCCGCCCGCAATGCAGCACAGCGGCGCCCCCGGCCGCCAGCGCCACCGGCACCGGCAGCAGCACCAGCAGCATCGACACCGGCAGCACCGGCACCGGCAGCGGCAGCGGCAGCATCGTCGGCGGCAGCACCGCAGCAGCACCGCCAGTACCGGCGGTACCGGCACCTGCAGCGTGCGGAGCGGCGCAGTGCCCCGCCGACACCGGCGGGGGTCCCCGGCCAGCCCACGTGTTCCCCGCTAGCCCTGGATGCCCCCCAGTTAGCCCTAGGTGCACCCCATTAGCCCTGGATGCCCCCCAGCTAGTCCTGGGTGCACCCCATTAGCCCTGGATGTCCCCCAGCTAGTCCTGGGTGCACCCCATTAGCCCTGGATGTCCCCCAGCTAGTCCCAGGCACTCCTAGTTTGCCCCTAGGTGTCCTCCATTAGCCCTGTGAGTCGCCCAACTCGCCCCAGGCACCCCATAGATAGACCTTGGTGTCCTTTAGCTCGCCCCAGGCACATCCCAATTAGCCCTTAGTGACCCCCACTAGCCCTGGATGTCCCCCAACCAGTCCATGGCGTCCTCCATCTAACTCAGGCAGTGCCCAGCTAGCCCTGGATGACCCCCAGCTAGCCCCAGCCCCCCTACAATCAGCCCTGAGTGTCGCCCACTAGCTCTGGATGCCACCCAGCTGGTCACAGGCACCCTGCAAGGTGGCCCCGGGTGTTTCCCACGAGTCTAGGGTGTCCCCCAGCCAATTACCAACACCCCCAGAGTTGGCCCTGGCTGCTCCCCAGCTAGTCCTGGGTGTCCCCCACTAGCCCTGGATGCCCCCACAGCTACCTGCCAGGGTCTCCCACAAGCCCTGAATGTTCCCAGCTAATCCCAGGCAGCTCCTGGCTAGCCCTGGGTACCCCTCGCCAGTCCTGGATGCCCCCAGGTCACTCCGGGTGTCCCCCACTAGCCCTGGGTGCCCCCAGGTCACTCCGGGTGTTCCCCACTAGCCCTGTGTGTCCCCCACTAGCCCTGGGTGCTCCCAGGTCACTCAACGTGTTCCCCACTAGCCCAGGTTGCCCCCAGGTCACTCCGGGTATCCCCACTAGCCCTGGATGCCCCCAGGTCACTCCGGGTGTTCCCACTAGCCCTGTGTGTCCCCACTAGCCCTGGGTGCCCCCAGGTCACTCCGGGTGTCCCCCACCAGCCCCGTGTGCCCCTCGCCAGCCCTGGTGTCCCCAGGTCACTCCAGGTGTCCCCCACTAGCCCTGGATGCCCCCAGGTCACTCCGGGTATCCCCACTAGCTCTGGGTGCTCTCAGGTCACTCCAGGTGTCCCCCACTAGCCCTGTGTGTCCCCCACTAGCCCTGGGTGCTCCCAGGTCACTCCGGGTGTTCCCCACTAGCCCCGGGTGCTCCCAGGTCACTCCGGGAGTCCCCCACTAGCCCCGGGTGCTCTCAGGTCACTCCGGGTATCCCCACTAGCCCCGGGTGCTCTCAGGTCACTCCGGGTATCCCCACTAGCCCCGGGTGCTCTCAGGTCACTCCGGGTATCCCCACTAGCCCCGGGTGCTCTCAGGTCACTCCGGGTATCCCCACTAGCCCGGGTGCTCTCGGGTCACTCCAGGTGTCCCCACTAGCCCCGGGTGCTCTCAGGTCACTCCGGGTATCCCCACTAGCCCAGGTTGCCCCCAGGTCACTCCGGGTATCCCCACTAGTCCCGGGTGCCCCCAGGTCACTCCGGGTATCCCCACTAGTCCCGGGTGCTCTCAGGTCACCAGGTACTTCCGGGTGTCCCACTAGCCCCGGGTGCCGATTACCCAGCTGACCCACGCACGCCACGGGCTCGAGCCCACGCCCATCCACCGTGCCCGTTTCCCCGGCAGGCCACGCCCACGCGGCGCGCGCCAGCCCCGCCCCTCGGCGCGGCTCTCGCGAGATGTGCGGGTGAGGGCGGCGCGAGATGTGCGGCGGCTGTGTGGGCACCGAGTACCCGGAGCGGTGAGGCGGGGCGGGGGGCACCGGCACCGATCCCGGCACCGATCCCGCCCCGGCCACAGCCTGTGCTCCCGCCCTAAGGGCACCACTGCCTGGAGGGCGGATCTTCCTCCTGAACTTCGTGGGATGCGCGCAGTGCGGCCGCCGGGACTTCGTGCTGGTCGGCAACCGGGCCGCGGGTCTGCAACGGGGAGGAGATCGTCATATGACCGTGCGGTGGGGGGCACCGGGGGCTTGAGGGAGTGGGGAGACCTTTGAGATCTGGCGCTTGGGGTTCTTGAGAGTTGAGGGAACCTTTGGGTCTTGGGCTCCTGAGAAGCTGAGGGGGACTTTTGGGACCTGGGATCGCTGAGGGTTGGGCGGGGGTCTTGAGGGCTGGGAGGGGTCCAGGGTACGGGGGTGTTGAGTGTTGGAGGAGACCTTGGGTCTTGAGGGTCTTGAGGGATGCTGAGGGCTCTGGGAGTCATGAGTTTGGGGGATCTTGAGGGTTAGAGAGGACTGGAGGGGACCTTTGGGATCTGGGATCTTGAAGGCTGGGGCACACAGGTGGGGACCTTGAAAGTTGAGGCTTGGGAGTAATATTTGGTTTGTGGGTGTTCTGAGGGCTGGGAGGGACCCCTGGGACCTGGAGATTCTCGAGGGCTGGGGCATGATAGGGAGGACTCAGAGGTCAGAGGACAGGGAGGCATAAGGGAGGATTTATTTGAGCTTGGCCAGCTTGAGTAGGGAAAAATCTGGGGAACAAATATTCAGGGGGCCCCCGGGGGTGGGCATGGTGGATGCCGAGGAAGGAGGCTTCAACTTTCGGGGGAGTGTCAGGGGGCTGAGGGGCATTAAGGGGAGTGAGGTGCTGGGAAGGAATTTTGGGGGCTTGATGCGTTGTGGACTGGGCTGTCTGTGCCCCAGAGGTGAGGGCAGGCACAGAGGGTTGGGGCTTGTCCCAAGAGATTGGGAGTGGGAGGATATTCCAGGGACAGTGTCTGTATCCCGTCACCCCACTGTCCACTTCCCCACAGACCTGTGCAAGAACTGCCACCACCTGATCGCACACCACGAGTACACCTTCAGCGTGGTGGATGACTACCAGGTTTGCCCCTTTTCTCCCAAAAGCCCTTCCTGGCTCCTCTGCCTCCAAAATTCCAGACCCACCCTTCCACAGGCTGATTCCTGCTTTTCCTGGGACAGACTCTTGAATGTTTCAGAGCCACATGCATGTGCTCAGGGCTACCTGGAATCCCCCCAGCACTAGTCCGCGCCTTGTGGGGCAATGTGGGTGATGGGAGGGACCCATGACCCCCATTCCTCATTCCTGGCACATCTCTTATGCAGCAAACTGCTGGAAAAAGGGCTCAAGGGAGCCGGTGGGACTGGAAACGAGATCTGCTGGCTCTGATTGCAATCGGGGATCGGGTACCGGATCTGGCTCAGGTTTCCCTGTGGGGGAGCAGGGCTTTGGCAGCCCCCCTTTTTCCAGCCCTCCCCTTTTCCTTCCCCCAGGAATACACCATGCTCTGCCTGCTCTGTGGCCGTGCCGAGGATTCCATCAGCATCCTGCCTGACGACCCTCGCCAGATGACCCCACTGTTCTGATCCCCATGTGTATCCTGGGATGAGCTTCCTGGAGCTCTAGGAGATCCCTGGATCCCTGGCACTGCCATCCCTGGGGACCACACAGTCCCTGACATGATTCACTACTCCAAACTTCCAGCCTGGATGTGGCGAATGCCCAACGCCAGATGCTCCCGTGTCTCTGGAACCTTTTGGCTCCGACCCCAGCTGCAGGGATGGGATGCAGTGCCATGGCTGGAGTCCCCTGTGTGCTGAAGACATAAAGGGGTCCCCACAACAGGATCCTAAAGGATTTCTACCCCATCCTGCCTCAGGAGCCCTCGTGTGGGGGGAAATAAATGTGACATGTGACAACTCTGTGGCACAGGCGGGAGTATTTTGGGGATGGGCATCACCCCCTGGAGCTGATGAAGGGTGCTTGGGGCTGATTCAGGGATCAAGGGAACTTTTCCCATCCCAGGAGCTTGTGGAATTCCTCCTTGACCCTTTCCCAGCATTGGAGAGCCCACTTCACTCCCAGTGCTCTCCTATAAACGCTGCAGAGAAAGGACCTGGATCATTTCCCCTTCCTAATGGGCTGGTTTGGGGTCACTTCCCCTGCCCTGGGGCGTGTAACCCAGCCCTGCCCTTCTGGGAATTCCATAATCTTGAGGTGGGAAGGAGCTGGGTGTGGGAAATCACTGCCCTGGGGTGGATGAGGTGCTGCTCTTGGCATCTGGCCCCAGCAACAGCCGCAGGGAGCTGGGTGCAGTCAGCCAGGCACCCACCTATCTCTGAGCCACCGTTTCCTGGATTTGGCACCTCAGGGCTGCTTCCTTCTTCCTGCTCTCCCCATAACACCCAAAAACTGCATGGGTGTGGGTATGTTCCCCAAAATCTCACGGATCCAGTTACACTCCCAAAAACCTCAGGGATCCGGGCACGCTCCCTCCGGCTCGTTTATTGTCACCAGCCCGCGCCATCCCAGCGACTCCAACCCTCTGCCCCTATCGAGCCCCCTCCCCGTGGAGGTTTCGGAGGGGGCTGTCACCCTGCAGAGAGCTGGGGCCATCCCGGGGTGACGCCGGAGCCGGGATCACACCGGAGCCAGGATTACTTGGCCAGCTTGAGGAGACGCTGGATGTCAGGTTCCAGCTGGGCTGTGGGCACACGGGGGCTGTAGCGCCGAAACGGTTCCCCCTCGGGCCCCACCAGGAACTTCTCAAAATTCCAGGAGATATCGGAGCGCCGCACAGGGCTCCAGGTGACAAAGCGGGGCTCGGTCATCAGGTGTGCAGCCTCGTCGGCCGGCGCGGGCAGGTGAGCCTTGAGGTAGGCGAACACGGGGTGAGTGTCGCTCCCGTTCACCTGGCACTTCTGGAACAGGGTGAAATTGGGCTCGAAGCCGCCCCCGGGCCGCACGTGCTTCAGGGTGTTGAGGATCTCCTCGTTGCTACCGTTCTCCTGTGGCGGGGAAGGAGAAATCCAGAGCCCTGTGTTTCCCAGCTTTTCACGCGCCCCGGTGCCCACAGGACTTACCTGGTATCCAAACTGGTTACAAGGGAAGCCCAGCACAACCAGCCGCCGGGGGTAACGGGCTTGGAGCTGGTTGAGCTGGGTGTAATCCCGCACCGTGGTGCCTCAGAGTGACGCCACATTCTCGATCAGGACCACGCGGCCCCGGAAAACACCAAAATCCACCCTTTCCCCCTGCAAGGAGGTGGCGGTCAGGTCGTAGAAGGACTTGGCGATGGGGACGGTCATGGCTGCGGGCGCGTGGCTGTCTGTGCCCCGTACCCCGTGCCGCCTCTTAAGGGCTTCCCGGTGCTCACGTCACGGTCCAAAGGTCTCCAGGCCCCGCCACAGCTTGGGAGAAACCGGAGCTGCCTGTCCCACCCACATGGAAGGAGGAAGGTGGCACAGGGCCAAGGTGATGCTCTACCTGCCTCAATAATTCATGGCACGGTGCGGTGCGGCTGCTCATCCCAGTGCCTGTGGGATGTGGGATGCTCCCGGCCTGGCACAGCGTGTTCCCGAGGGTTGGGAATGCCGCTGAGAGTTGGGGAATAACGGGAATTGGGGAATAACAGGAATCTGGGAGTTGGGGCTCTGTGGGGCACAGGAGGAGGGCACAAATGCCACCGTGCTCCTCCTTGCCTTGTGCTGCCATGGCATCACCTCAGGGGCCTCCTGTCCTGCTCATCCCAGTGTTCACCAGTCTCAGGGCCCACTGGTCCCAGTGCCACCACCACCCACCTTGGACTGATGTGCTGTGGTGCCCAACAGCACTGGCCCATTCCATTGCCTGGGAGCATCCTGGTGTCCACCTAGATCCCAGTGGGTTCCATTGTCTCGGTGCCCACCATCATCCCAGTAACCACCCATCCCAGCTCTCCACCATCCCACTGCCAACCCATCCCAGTGCCACCACATCCCAGTGCCACCACCAAGCTTTCCAGCCCTGTCCCCACAGCTGGGGCTGAGCTGGTAGCCCAGTAGGCCATGGTGGTGGCCGTGGCACCCCACGGGCACTGTGCCCCATGTCCCTTTGGCCAGCCTGGAAAGGGGACACCATCCCAGCAGCCCCAGATCACCCTCAATTATTGATCACTGCTCGGGTGTCCGTGCCCGGGCTGTGCCCGCCGCCGTGGCATCGTGCCTGCAGCCGCCCCGGAGCACACGGACCACCAGCCCCTCCAGCATCACCTTTATTCTGCAAACCACTGTGTAAAACCAAGGGTCCCACGGGCGTGGGGCGGGCACGGGGTGGGCACACGGTGCCTGGACAGCCCCCACCCCACCTGCAAACCAAGGGGGCACGGGTGCCAGGATGGGGGCCCCCCTTGCCACCTCCCCATTCCTTCTGTCCCTTGGGGTGTCCCGTGTTGCCCCCCACTCCATGGGGGCTGCCCGAATCCTGCCCCCACCGTGTTCCCCAACACAGACTGGGGAGGAGGGGTCAGGGGGGTCCCAGCCTTCAACACCAGCAGGTTTTGGGGGTGTCCTCGCTCCCCAGGGGCTGCTGCTCATCCTCCTCCAGCTGGGCCAGGGTGGGAGCACGGGGGAGCCCTCGCAGCTCATCCAACTCCTTGCGGTGTGCCTGCAGCACCAGCTCCGTCAGCCGTGTGAAGGACTGTGGGAAATGGCTAGGGTGAACCTGGGAGACCCCCCCAGTATCCCCTGGCCCCTCCAGGCTTCTCAGGCCAACCCCAGAACACCCATCAGAACCCCACCACACCCCCCAGGCCCCTCATACCTCCTTGATGTTGAGGTTGCTGCAGGCACTGGTCTCGTAGAAATCCATCCCGTATTCCCTGGCCAGCTGTGGCACCAGGGTTTTGGCAGAGGGGGCAGCATGATTCGGGGGGTGCGGTGATTTACTACCCTGGCCCCCCTCTCTGGAATGTACACAGCCGGGCATGGACAGACAGGAGAACTACAGGGGTGCTGCCAGAGGGGCACACGTGGGGTTTGGCATTGGGTGCAGGGGGCCCTGGGAGGGGCACTGGGTGCTTTGGGGTCCAGAGGTCACTGGAAGGGATACTGGGGTGCTTTAGGGGCACAGGGGAACACGACTGAGGTGCAGGGAGGGGTTGGGGGTCCTTGGACATTCTGGGCAGTAAAGGCGTCTCCGGGATGTTCTGGGAGCTGCAAGGGGGATCAGTGATCCCTGGGTTCAAATTGCAGGAGCATGGTGGGGTCCCTGGATTCAGGTAGAGATGTTTGGGAGTCCCTGGATACAAGCAGGGCTGCAAGAAGGCTATTGGGGTCCATGTGGAATGCAGGGGGGCCCATGGAGGGTCTGGCCATGCTGGGGTTGCAGGGGGTGCACTGGGTGCTTTGGAGTCCAGAGGTCCTGGGAGGGGAACACCAGGAGAGTCACTGTGTTCTTCAGGGGTGTAGGAGAGCACGCTGGAGGTGCAGGGAGGGGTTGGGGGTCCAAAAACATTTTGTGGATGTGGAAGAGGGAGCCTTGGGGATGCACAACCACTGCAGGGGAGGGGTGAAGAGTGTTCTTGGGGTGCCTGGGTACAAACTGTGAGAGGGTCAGGAGTCCCTGGTCATGCTGGCAGGGGCTGGGGATGTTGGGGGTCCTGGACAGAGGCAGGGCTGCAGGAGGGCTGTTGGGGTCCCAAGTGCAGGGAGGGATCAGGGAGAGGCTGGCCATGCTGGGGGTGCAGGAGGGGTCTTGCCCCCTGGGGGGGGGCACACAGCAGCCCCCGCTCACCTGCAGCCCTTGCTCTTTGGGCACTTGCCTCTTGTGCTCCTCGTCCGCCTTGTTCCCGATGAGAATTTTCTGGACACCGTCAGGTGCGTACTGAGGTGGGGACAGCATGAGGATCCCCCACACACAGGGCTGGGGGACCTCCCGACTTCCCCTCGTGTGCCCCCACCTCATCCACGTCACTGGCCCACTTCACGATGTGCTGGTAGGAGCGCTCACTGCTGATGTCGTACACCAGGAAGATGCCCTGTGAGGGGTTGGGGTGGCAGCTGCTGACACTCCGAAACTGCGCCTCAGTTTCCCCTCTCCTGCGCAGCAGGGCAGGAAGCTCTCCGTACCTGTGCCCGCCGATAGTACTGTTTGGTGATGGTCTGGTATCGCTCCTGGCCGGCCGTGTCCCTGCCCGGGGACAGCGGGTCAGTGCCACCACCCATGGCATGAGCTGGGCAGGGCTCAGCCCCCACCCTGCATGGGGGGAGTGGGACACAGACCCCCCAAAATTCCTCCCCCGTCTCACCCCAGGATCCGGTGCTGCCACTCACCAGATCTGTATCCGCACCTTGATCCCATCCACCTCGATGGTCTTCATCTTGAAGTCGACGCCTGGGATTGGAATGGGAGAGCTTGTGGGGTGTCCTGGTGTTCCCCTCTCAGGAGTTGCTGTCACTGGGGGTCCTCTGGTCCCCTCACCCCTCCTCACCCACCCCACGCCTGCCATGCAGTGCCTGGCCTGGCAGGACGCTCCAGTGTTGGATGGTGATCTTGGTGCTCCCAGTTCCCTGGTGCTGTGGCTGTCCAGTGCTCCCAGTTCCTCAATGCTGTGACTTCCCGGTGCTCTGGCTGCCCACTGCTCCCAGCTCCCGGCTGCACGCTGCTCCCGGCTCCCCCGTGCCAGAGGTGCCTGGTGCTCCCGGTTTCCCCATGCCCATGATTTCCCAGCTCCTTGATGCTCCCGATTCCCTGGAGCCACAGCTCACCGGAGCCCCCGGTTTCCCAGCTCCCCGTGCTGCAGCTGCCCGGTGCTCTCGGCTTCCCGGTGCCCATGATTTTACCGTTTCTCGGTTCCTTGGTGCTGCGACTCCCGATGCTCCCGGTTCCCCAGTGCCACAGTTTTCCTTTTCCCTTAAGCCCACGATTTTCCCTCTCCCTAGTGCCCACGGTCTTCCCGCTCTCTGTTTACCTGTTCCTGCTGTCCCTGGTGTTGCAGCTCTCCACGGTTAACCCTTTCCCGGTTTTCCCGTGCCCACCGTTACCCGGTTGCCCGGTGCCCACCACTCCCGGGTGCCCCGGTTTCCCGTTTCCCCTATCGTGTGTCTTCCCAGTTCCTCGGTTTCCCGGTGCCCACGGTTTTCTTGTTCTCTGGCTTCCCGGTACTCACGGTTCCCTGGCGCCCACGGCTCCCCAGCTCCCCGGTTTCCCTTTTCCCCGGTACTGCGGCTCTCAAAGCTCCCGTTTACCCGGTGCTGCGCCTCCCCATTGCTCCCGATTCCTGGATGCTCCCGGTTTCCCGTTTCCCCGGTGCCGCGGCTCCCCGTTTCCTCGGTGTTCCCGGTTCTCTGGTTTCTCGTTTCCACGGTGCTGCGGCTCCCAGTCCTCCCGGCTGCCCGGTTCCCCGATGCTCCCGTTTCCCCGGGGCTGCGTCTCCCCACTTCTCCCGCTTCCCCGATGCTCCCGGTTCCCCGTTCCCCCGCTCCCGCCGCCGCGGCCGCCGTGCGCTGCCGGTGCCGGTACCGATGGTGGAGATGTGGGCGGGGTGGAACTGGTTGTCGGTGAATCGGCAGAGCAGGCAGGTCTTGCCCACGCCCGAGTCCCCGAGCAGCAGCAACCGGAACAGCACGTCGTACTGCTTGGCCATTGGCGGGCCCGGGCCGCCGGCCGCCGCCGCCGCCGCACCCGCGGCCGCCCCGGCCGCGAGCTGCGCCGCCGCCGCGCCGGGGCCGGGCGGAAACCAGGGGATGCACCGGGGCGGGGCGGGGCGGGGGCGCGCGCGACGGGAGGGGACACTGGGAGGGGGGAAACGAGAAGGCACCGGGGAGGCACCAGGGATGCACCGGGAGATGCTGTGGGGAATTGGGCGGCGACACCGGCGATGCACCGAGAGGGGAGCTGGGGAGAGCAGGGGGATGGAGCCAGGAATGCACCGCAGGACACGTCGGGGATGCTCTGGAAAACGGGAGGTGGGAGAGAGGGGATGGACTGGGGCACTGGGGACCCCAGGGGCTCTGGCATCACCAGGGATGCATCAGAGGTTGCTCGGGGAGCATTGGGAAGGGGACAGAGGGGTGCAACAGGGGACACTGGTGACACTTCGGAGAGATGGGACGGCACCCGGGGGGGGACCTGGACAAGGGTGGGCCCGTGGGAAAGTCCTGGGAGTCAACAGGGCCAAGGGCAGGGTGGGCACCTGGGTCAGGACAGCTCCTGAGATCAATGCAGGATGGGGGAGATGGGATGGAGAGCAGCCCAGAGGAGAGGAATTTGGGGGTACTGGGGAATGAGAGGCTGGATATGAGTTGGCAGTGTGTACTGGCAGCCCTGGAAAGCCTCCCTTGTCCTGGGCAGGGTGGGCAGCAGGTGAGGGGGTGATGCCTTAGGATTTTTAGTTTCTGTGTTTTCGTGCATGTGTATTCTTGTACTTCTCTTGTACAGTGCTAAGCTCCTGCTCTCCCATGTTTAGACAAAACAATCCCTCTCTAAGCCTGAATCCAAGGAAACCTCATTGCCTCAGAGCCCCAAAATATGTGAACAGCGAGTTGAGGGGGAGCAAGTTTGGGGTGGTTGACGTAATGACCTGAAGATATCATTGGAGAATTGAGGCCCAATATGTTAATAAGGCAGAACTTATAGAAGGTGAAGATCTCATAACTTGATGTCCATTTTGGGCGTAGCCTCAGGAGAAGGCTTTTGTCTGCCCTGATGTACCAGTAGGCCTGTTAGGCCTGGATTAAAGTTGTCTATTCTCATTCTCTTAAGTTTGTATGGCCTCTGTTTCAGGTGAGCCTGATTTTCAGGCAACAGCGGGGATTGTCCTCCTGTGCCCCACTCAGGTGAGACTCCACCTGAGCACTGTGTCCAGCCCTGGAGTCCTTGTCACGGGAAGCAGGCCCAGAGGAGACCACAGAAAAGCTCCGAGGGCTAAGAACAGGATGGGAGAGCTGGGATTGTCGGGGCTGGAGAAGAGAAGGCTCCAGGAAGAGCTTAGAGCCCTTTCCAGTGCCTCAAGCAGCTCCAAGAGAGGTGGAGAAGGACTTTGGACAAGGGTTCATGGAGTGGCAGGACAAGGAGTAATGGCTCCAAAGTGGAAAAGGGGAAGTTTTCTGCCTGGATATTGGGCAGAGAGAGTGGTGAGGCACTGAAAAGGATTTCCCAGAGCAGCTGCGGTTGCCGCATCCCTGGCAGTGTCCAAGGCCAGGCTGGACGGTGCCTGGAGCCGCCCGGGACAGTGGCAGGTGTCCCCGCTATGGCAGGGGATGGCTTTTGGGGTCCTTTTCAACCCAGCCCGCGGAGTCCGCGATGATGTCACCCATGACGTCACACCGCGATGACGCAGCGCGCCCCGGGGCGGTGCCTCCGCGCAGGCGCTCCGGGGCAGGGCGGCGAGGGGCGTGGCCGAGCGCCGGAAAGAGGGCGTGGCCAGGTGGGGCGTGGCCGTGCGTGATGGGCGTGGCCAGGCGCGCCGCCGCGCGTCCTCCCGGCCGCCGTCGCCCGCTGCCCCGCGGCCGCAGCATGCGGACGGCCCCGGCAGTGGCGGCGGCGGCGGCTGCGGGACGACGGGCTGCGGACCTGCACCTCGGCCGAGCAGGTGCGGGGGGTTGCCGGGGGCTGCGGTGTGGGGTGCAGGGGTGCCGTGGGGCTGCGATTTGGGCTGCCGTGGAGCTGCGGTTTGGGGTGCCGGGCTAACGTGGGGCTGCGCTTTGGGGTGCTCTGGGACGGGGCTCAGGCGTGCTGGGGGACTGCGTGGTCCCTGCCCCGGTATCCGCACGGTGATTACTGTCCCCACACCCCTGTCGCAGCAGCCGAGGAGCGGTCGGTGTTTTGGGGGGCCCGGGGGTGCTGCCGCCCGCCAGCTCCCGCGGGACGCGTCTCCCAGAAACGGTCTGGGGAGGGTGAGTGCTCCCGGGGCAGCCAGGCTCTGCTCTCCGTCCCTCTATCCTGACCCAGCCCCTGGCAGCTCCCCTGGGTGCGGGGACGGGGTGAAAAGTGACTGTGGGTTTCCCAATCCGTGGGGCTCTTGCTCCGTTCCTCCCTGAGACACGGTGCCATAATGCAGTCCCGCGCTGCCCTTACCCCCGAGGCTCATCCCGGGGTATTTCATTGAGGATTACCCTGGCTTAGAGTATCCAAGTCCTCGGTTATAGCAGCGTGAGCAAGGAGGGTGTCTTCCATGGTACTCCTGGAGCATACAACCCCGGATTATAAAGCAGCACTGGATGGTGCTGGATTCTGGCACGAATCGGGGCACAAAGCTCCTGGGAATTCCTACTTTGGTTTTACTGGATGAGACGGGGCTGTGATTCAGATAAAACCCTGGGATAAGGCAGAAGCTGTGGAGCTCAGTGGAGGTCGTGTTTGGGATGTGCTTCCCAGAGCTCACCGTAGTCCTTATTCCCATTTTTCCTGACAAGTCCAAGGTGGAGGACATCGTGCAGGAGGTCTATGATGCCTACAAGACAAACCATCACTCCTCACAGTGAGTCCCCAAATTCCCAATAACCACAAATAACTCCCATCCCAAAAAAGGCATCGACCCTGGGGGTGCTGTAGTAGGATCCTGCCTCTCATGCCACTGTCCCTGTGCTTTTTCAGGCCACCCTGTGTGCTCATCCTGTTCTCTCTGCGTTCCAGGTACATCCTGCAGCGCGAGAAGCACTTCCATTACCTGAAGAGAGGCCTCCGGCAGCTCACCGAAGCCTATGAGGTACTGGGAATGCCGGATATCCCACCTGGAGCCCCTGGCTGGGGTGACCCCCTCGCCCTGGGGTTGTTTGTCACCAGGGATTTGCCAGCCCCAGAGTGGCCACGGCGTTCCCTGTGTGTCTCCGCTCATCCCACGGCGATGCTCTGGGGATTCTCCTGCCTGTCCCCTCACTGCCGCCTGCTCCCGCCGTGTCTGGTGCCATTCCCTGACTGTCCCTTTTGTCCCCGCAGTGTCTGGATGCCAGCCGCCCCTGGCTCTGCTACTGGATCCTGCACAGCCTGGAGCTGCTGGATGAGCCCATTCCGGAGTCGGTGGCCTCTGAGTAAGTGGGGAAAGCTGGGGGGACCCCACCATGGCCGTTTTCCCCGCGGGCCACCCGCATGACTCCAGAGGTGCCACCTCCCGCTGTCCCCAGAGCAAAGGAGCGCTTTGTCTCCCTGCCACCGTCAATGCCGCCCATTCTTCCGGCGGCTCCCTCGTGACGACGGAGATGGGAGGGTGACACCCCCGGCTTCGACCTCGGGGGGACTCAGAGGCAGGGGGGGACATATACCTGCGGGGTGACACAGGTGACACCGAGCCCCTTCCCTACGTTCCCGCAGCGTCTGCCAATTCCTGAGGCGCTGCCAGAGCCCCCAGGGTGGATTTGGGGGGGGTCCTGGCCAGACCCCCACCTCGCCCCCACCTATGCCGCCGTCAACGCGCTCTGCATCATCGGCACGAGGAGGCCTTCGATGTCATAGACAGGTGCGGGGTCGGGGAGCTGGGGGGGAGCTGGGGGGAGCTGGAGGGGGTGTGTGTCCCTCCTCACAGCCCCTGCCTCCTGCAGGAAGAAGCTCTTGGAATACCTGCACTCGCTGAAGCAGCCGGATGGCTCCTTCCTCATGCACGTGGGTGGAGAGGTGGATGTCAGGTGGGTGAGGGCTGCAGTGGGGGGGGCTGTTTGGGGGGCAGCGGGGCATTTTTGGGGAGCCAGTGCTGGGAGCAGGTTCTGTGGTAGGGAGTTGGTGCCATTCTGGGGATTCAGTGCTGGGAGCTGGTGATGCTTTTGAGAGCTGCTATCATTTTGGGGAGCTTGTGCTGTGGTGGGGAGCCACTGTCAATTAGGGGTGTGATTTTGGGGAGCCAATGCTGTTTTGGGGTGCTGGTGCCATGGCAGGGGAACAGTGCTGGGTGCCGTTCTGGGGAGCCGGTGCCTCTTTGGGGTGCCAGTGCCACATCCCTGAGCACCCATCTCCCAAACCTCTGAGCACCCTTTTCCTGCAGGAGCGCCTACTGCGCCGCCTCGGTGGCCTCACTGACCAACATCCTGACGCCTGCGCTCTTCGCTGGGACAGCTGAGTGGATCGCCAGGTGAGATCTGGGGACCGGTGGCGGACGGGGGATGGCATTCCCGGCGTCCCTGCCGCCCTGACCTCGCTCCCACAGGTGCCAGAACTGGGAGGGCGGGATCGGCGGCGTGCCGGGCATGGAGGCGCACGGTGGCTACACCTTCTGCGGCGTGGCTGCGCTGGTCATCCTCAAGCAGGAGCACCGGCTGAACCTCCGGAGCCTGCTGGTGAGTGAGCCCTCGCCGGGATGCTGGGGGTCTCCTCCTGTCGGGGATCTCCAGTCCTACACTGGCTCCCATCACCCCGCAGCACTGGGTGACCGGGCGGCAGATGCGCTTCGAGGGCGGATTCCAGGGCCGCTGCAACAAGCTGGTGGATGGGTGCTACTCCTTTTGGCAAGCCGGGCTCCTCCCCCTGCTCCATCGGGCACTCCATGCCAGGGGTGAGTTGCCGTGGGCTCCCTCTGTCCCCCCAGATTGGCATCTGCAGGGATCTGACACCTTCACTGATGTTTCTCCTCTGTATATCCCTTGCAGGTGATCCGGCGCTGAGCATGGCACACTGGATGTTTGACCAGCTGGCACTGCAGGAGTACATCCTCCTGTGCTGCCAGTGCCCGGCTGGCGGGCTGCTGGACAAGCCAGGAAAGTGAGTCCAGTGGGGATCACGGGGCTGCCCAGCACCCCAGATCCCCCCTCAGCATCCCAATATCTCCCTGCATGCAGATCCCGAGATTTCTACCACACCTGCTACTGCCTGAGCGGGCTGGCCATTGCCCAGCACTTCGGAAGTGGAGACCTCCACAATGAGGTGGTCCTGGGTGTCCCTGAGAATTGCCTGGTAAGTGCTAGGCATTGCTGGGGTGCTCAGGGATGAGCTTCTAGGGCTCCGCAGCACTGAGAAAGGCAGATCCAGTGGCAGTGGGGAATTGGGGTTCGGTCTGGAGAAGGCTCTGAGGAGCTTAAAGCTGCTTGGAGAGCGTAAAGAGCTACAAGAGGGCTGGAGTTGGGCTTTAGACATGGGCTTGGAGTGATGAGGGGGAATGGCCCCGAACTGGAAAAGGGGAAATTTAGATGGAATATTGCAAAGAAATTATTCCCTGGGAGGCTGGTGAGGCCCTGGCACATGTGCCCAGAGAAGCTGTGGGGTGCCCCATCCCTGAGTGTTCCACACCAGGTTGGACGGGGTTTGGAACAGCCTGGTACAGTGGAGAATTAATTCCCTGTGCACAATGCCGTTGGACTAGATGATCTTAAGTGCCTTCCCACCCAACCATTCCAGGAGTTTGTGATTAACACCCTCCATCCCTCTCTCCCACAGCAGGCCACACACCCTGTGTACAACATCGCCCCGGAGAAGGTGGCGAGGGCGGTGATGCACTTCCTGCAGTATCCCGTGCCCAGCCTGGATCCAGCATCTGCTGCCGAGTAGGGGGTTCCTGCTGCTGGCTCGGGGTGGCAAGCCCTGGGAGCTCAGGGTGCTAGCAATACCAAAATCCAGCCTGCTCCAGGCCCCGTGTCCCACTGCCGTCCTGGCCAGAGCCGAGGCAGGACACGGGCTGTGGCAGAGCTTTTTGGCATCAATAAATCACAAGTGACACCCGCCGTGTGCCAGTGGCCCCGGGGACGTGGGGCAGGAGGTGATGCCACGCCTGGCTGTTGGCACCGCTTCCCCCATTCCAAGAACACACGGAACCACAGGGGAGGATAAAATAAGTGGAATTTTGGCTTTTTTGTTTATTATTTATAGTCTTATAGTAAAGGGAGCCTTAACTTGCAAGACAACTCTGGGCAGTATGTACAACATACCTTAGATCCATGGAATGGCATCAAAATGGGGGGAAAAGGGGCACCTACGGGGCAGGGACGGGCCACTGGAGTTTGGAAAATGCCATGGAGGTGGGGAAGGGTCAAGGGGAGAAAAGGGGGAGGAGGAGGAGAAGGGGAGGAGCCCCCAAGCCTGGCTCTGTGCTCTGCCAACTCGGGCAGGTGGAGTTGCACACGGAGAAAATAAATACGGAGACCCCCCGTTCTCTCACGCCTC
>VKON01000114.1:407821-455321 GCA_009741485.1 Malurus cyaneus samueli | reverse complement strand
GCCAAGCTGCTGCTGTTACCTGCAGAACTAACAAACTCTGTTACTTTGTATAAAAGTGTAAATATTTTGAGAAAAAAAATACAGTATAAAAATAGTTATTGACCAAATGCTACCAGACTCTGCAGCAGTTCGGGTGCTTATTCTCAAACGTTGATAGGGATGTTACAATATGATCTCATGTACTCACGGACATGCGATTCCCAGTTTGGAATAACCAAAATCTCAATTTAAAGAGAGGGGGTTTTGTATGTTTAAAGCAGTCTCAACTGTGGTCTTACGAGAATTTTTTTAAGTAAACCTTAAGCCTGGTAAGGGCATGTATATTACAACTCTGACTTTTGTAGATGTTTGGGTAATTTAGATTAATTTTATTTGTATTATATTGTTGCATCCCTATTTCTTAAGTCAGGTTTTTTGTGCTTACAATTTGTGATAACTGTGAATAACTGCTAAAACCACCCAAAATAGAGGCTGGACAGGGTTTTTTTTTTCAGCAAAAGTAGTCAAGGATTAGGTGACTGTTCAGCCTACATTAAATCATGTAAACAGCATAGAATCAGTTGGAGCTTCAGTCTGATGCGATAGCCTTCTTAAAAGGAAAACAAGGAAAAAAATTAGGTGTAATGTGCTTGCAGCTGCAGGACTCTGGCAATAGGGTTTTGGAAAATGTAATTTAAAGATGTGTTTGTATGGATTGTTTTTGTTTACATTTCTATTAAAAAAAATAACACTGTTTGTGTTATGCTTGTAGAAAGTGTTAATCAAGCATTTGAACCAGGTTACTTTTTTCATTTTTGTACTTAAATTCTGTTACTGCACTTCACAGAAGTACATATTAAAAAAAAATGAAGTTTTTTTTTTGGATGCACAATGTAAAGTGGACTGATAAACGTTGTAGTATTCGAGTAATACAGTTCTGAACTTGTAATGTATATGGCATGATGTATTTTTATCTTACAGAATAAATCAATTGTATATATTTTTCTCTTGATAAATAGCTGTATTAAATTGTTTCTTGAATATTTTTCTTCCTTTCTGGATAATTTTTAATTGCTGATGCGGGGAATTAGCACACCATTGGTGTGAAATGGGAGTTCACTCTCAGGAAAAAAAAAAAAAAAACACACAACAAAAAAAGAATTTTTTGAAGTATACAGAGTAAGTGTTATGGGTTATGGAATTTGTGGAACAGATTTGAGATTCAGCATTTACGAATAAACATTTAATCTTAAAGGGCATCCTCCTGTTGTCACTTTGAGTGTGTTTTGTTTTCTGCATTCTTCCAGAGATCTGTTCTTCTCCACCCAGTGAGAGGCATTTGCTATCCCCCTTCTCCAGGTGCAAACTGCACCTTAATTTGCTTCAGTGGATGGTGCCACATCCTCATCTCACCCCAGGAGTCTCAACGCTTTCACTGTCCCCAGATCCCTGTGCTGCAGGAGGAGGAGTGAGCAAAGGACTGACTGGGCTTAAACCTCGATGCTGCTGCTGTGACAGCGCTGGACGGCCTTGAGAGCCGCGGGACAGTGGCAGGTGTCCCCGCTATGGGGGATGGCTTTTGGGTCCTTTTCAACCCAGCCCGCGGAGTCCGCGATGATGTCACCCATGACGTCACACCGCGATGACGCAGCGCGCCCCGGGGCGGTTGCCTCCGGCAGGCGCCGAGGGGGGCGAGGGCGTGTCCGACGCGAAAGTAGCCGGCCAAGTGGCGCACGCTCGCGCGCGAGAGGCCAGAAGCTGGTGGCCAATGGCTGCGGGTGTGGCCGTGGCTGTGATGGGCTGATGGTGCAGGTGCGCGACCGCTCGCATGGCGTCCTCCCGGACCAGGTACTGTTGTCAGTTCGCCCGCTGGCCCCTGCGGCCTGCTGCCCGAGAATTGGCAAGGAGAGCGTGCCCCGGCTAGTGGGGCGCTGCGGCACGTGCTACGCTGGCGAGGGCCGTACGGAGGCCCTGCGACCTGCTCACGGCCAGAGCAAGGTGCGGGGACCAGGCTCGCGTCGCGCGGGAGGCTGCGCCCGCGTATCAAGAAAGGATTTGGGGGGTGCAGGGGTTGCTGGGGGTACTTGACAACAGAGAGGTTATAAATCTGTGGCTGCCAGAGTTTCGGCGCCTGCCGATTGGAGTGGCGGATTTATTGGAGTTCTGTGTTCTTCAACAAATAATACGAGTGCACGGTGTCTTGCTACGTGGCTGCGCTGTTGTGGGTGCTCTGGGACGGGGCTCAGGCGTGCTGGGGGACTGCGTGGTCCCTGCCCCGGTATCCGCACGGTGATTACTGTCCCCACACCCCTGTCGCAGCAGCCGAGGAGCGGTCGGTGTTTTGGGGGGCCCGGGGGTGCTGCCGCCCGCCAGCTCCCGCGGGACGCGTCTCCCAGAAACGGTCTGGGGAGGGTGAGTGCTCCCGGGGCAGCCAGGCTCTGCTCTCCGTCCCTCTATCCTGACCCAGCCCCTGGCAGCTCCCCTGGGTGCGGGGACGGGGTGAAAAGTGACTGTGGGTTTCCCAATCCGTGGGGCTCTTGCTCCGTTCCTCCCTGCAGGACACGGTGCCATGAATGCAGGTCCCCGCGCTGCCCCTCCTTACCCCCGAGGCTCATCCCGGGGTATTTCATTGAGGATTACCCTGGCTTAGAGTATCCAAGTCCTCGGTTATAGCAGCGTGAGCGGAAGGAGGGTGTCTTCCATGGTACTCCTGGGATGAACCAAACTCCCGCTGGATTTATAAAGCAGCACTGGATGGTGCTGGATTCTGGCACGAATCGGGGCACAAAGCTCCTGGGAATTCCTACTTTGGTTTTACTGGATGAGACGGGGCTGTGATTCAGATAAAACCCTGGGATAAGGCAGAAGCTGTGGAGCTCAGTGGAGGTCGTGTTTGGGATGTGCTTCCCAGAGCTCACCGTAGTCCTTATTCCCATTTTTCCTGACAAGTCCAAGGTGGAGGACATCGTGCAGGAGGTCTATGATGCCTACAAGACAAACCATCACTCCTCACAGTGAGTCCCCAAATTCCCAATAACCACAAATAACTCCCATCCCAAAAAAGGCATCGACCCTGGGGGTGCTGTAGTAGGATCCTGCCTCTCATGCCACTGTCCCTGTGCTTTTTCAGGCCACCCTGTGTGCTCATCCTGTTCTCTCTGCGTTCCAGGTACATCCTGCAGCGCGAGAAGCACTTCCATTACCTGAAGAGAGGCCTCCGGCAGCTCACCGAAGCCTATGAGGTACTGGGAATGCCGGATATCCCACCTGGAGCCCCTGGCTGGGGTGACCCCCTCGCCCTGGGGTTGTTTGTCACCAGGGATTTGCCAGCCCCAGAGTGGCCACGGCGTTCCCTGTGTGTCTCCGCTCATCCCACGGCGATGCTCTGGGGATTCTCCTGCCTGTCCCCTCACTGCCGCCTGCTCCCGCCGTGTCTGGTGCCATTCCCTGACTGTCCCTTTTGTCCCCGCAGTGTCTGGATGCCAGCCGCCCCTGGCTCTGCTACTGGATCCTGCACAGCCTGGAGCTGCTGGATGAGCCCATTCCGGAGTCGGTGGCCTCTGAGTAAGTGGGGAAAGCTGGGGGGACCCCACCATGGCCGTTTTCCCCGCGGGCCACCCGCATGACTCCAGAGGTGCCACCTCCCGCTGTCCCCAGAGCAAAGGAGCGCTTTGTCTCCCTGCCACCGTCAATGCCGCCCATTCTTCCGGCGGCTCCCTCGTGACGACGGAGATGGGAGGGTGACACCCCCGGCTTCGACCTCGGGGGGATTCACGAGGCAGGGAGGGGACATATCACCCTGCCGGGGTGACACAGGTGACACCGAGCCCCTTCCCTACGTTCCCGCAGCGTCTGCCAATTCCTGAGGCGCTGCCAGAGCCCCAGGGTGGATTTGGGGGGGGTCCTGGCCAGCACCCCCACCTCGCCCCACCTATTGCCGCCGTCAACGCGCTCTGCATCATCGGCACCGAGGAGGCCTTCGATGTCATAGACAGGTGCGGGGTCGGGGAGCTGGGGGGAGCTGGGGGGAGCTGGAGGGGGTGTGTGTCCCTCCTCACAGCCCCTGCCTCCTGCAGGAAGAAGCTCTTGGAATACCTGCACTCGCTGAAGCAGCCGGATGGCTCCTTCCTCATGCACGTGGGTGGAGAGGTGGATGTCAGGTGGGTGAGGGCTGCAGTGGGGGGGGCTGTTTGGGGGGCAGCGGGGCATTTTTGGGGAGCCAGTGCTGGGAGCAGGTTCTGTGGTAGGGAGTTGGTGCCATTCTGGGGATTCAGTGCTGGGAGCTGGTGATGCTTTTGAGAGCTGCTATCATTTTGGGGAGCTTGTGCTGTGGTGGGGAGCCACTGTCAATTAGGGGTGTGATTTTGGGGAGCCAATGCTGTTTTGGGGTGCTGGTGCCATGGCAGGGGAACAGTGCTGGGTGCCGTTCTGGGGAGCCGGTGCCTCTTTGGGGTGCCAGTGCCACATCCCTGAGCACCCATCTCCCAAACCTCTGAGCACCCTTTTCCTGCAGGAGCGCCTACTGCGCCGCCTCGGTGGCCTCACTGACCAACATCCTGACGCCTGCGCTCTTCGCTGGGACAGCTGAGTGGATCGCCAGGTGAGATCTGGGGACCGGTGGCGGACGGGGGATGGCATTCCCGGCGTCCCTGCCGCCCTGACCTCGCTCCCACAGGTGCCAGAACTGGGAGGGCGGGATCGGCGGCGTGCCGGGCATGGAGGCGCACGGTGGCTACACCTTCTGCGGCGTGGCTGCGCTGGTCATCCTCAAGCAGGAGCACCGGCTGAACCTCCGGAGCCTGCTGGTGAGTGAGCCCTCGCCGGGATGCTGGGGGTCTCCTCCTGTCGGGGATCTCCAGTCCTAC
The DNA here is from genome assembly GCA_009741485.1 of Malurus cyaneus samueli. Taxonomy (NCBI): domain Eukaryota; kingdom Metazoa; phylum Chordata; class Aves; order Passeriformes; family Maluridae; genus Malurus; species Malurus cyaneus. The sequence continues at coordinate 450,477 of VKON01000114.1, read as the reverse complement.
ACTGGCTCCCATCACCCCGCAGCACTGGGTGACCGGGCGGCAGATGCGCTTCGAGGGCGGATTCCAGGGCCGCTGCAACAAGCTGGTGGATGGGTGCTACTCCTTTTGGCAAGCCGGGCTCCTCCCCCTGCTCCATCGGGCACTCCATGCCAGGGGTGAGTTGCCGTGGGCTCCCTCTGTCCCCCCAGATTGGCATCTGCAGGGATCTGACACCTTCACTGATGTTTCTCCTCTGTATATCCCTTGCAGGTGATCCGGCGCTGAGCATGGCACACTGGATGTTTGACCAGCTGGCACTGCAGGAGTACATCCTCCTGTGCTGCCAGTGCCCGGCTGGCGGGCTGCTGGACAAGCCAGGAAAGTGAGTCCAGTGGGGATCACGGGGCTGCCCAGCACCCCAGATCCCCCCTCAGCATCCCAATATCTCCCTGCATGCAGATCCCGAGATTTCTACCACACCTGCTACTGCCTGAGCGGGCTGGCCATTGCCCAGCACTTCGGAAGTGGAGACCTCCACAATGAGGTGGTCCTGGGTGTCCCTGAGAATTGCCTGGTAAGTGCTAGGCATTGCTGGGGTGCTCAGGGATGAGCTTCTAGGGCTCCGCAGCACTGAGAAAGGCAGATCCAGTGGCAGTGGGGAATTGGGGTTCGGTCTGGAGAAGGCTCTGAGGAGCTTAAAGCTGCTTGGAGAGCGTAAAGAGCTACAAGAGGGCTGGAGTTGGGCTTTAGACATGGGCTTGGAGTGATGAGGGGGAATGGCCCCGAACTGGAAAAGGGGAAATTTAGATGGAATATTGCAAAGAAATTATTCCCTGGGAGGCTGGTGAGGCCCTGGCACAGGTTGCCCAGAGAAGCTGTGGCTGCCCCATCCCTGAAGTGTTCCACACCAGGTTGGACGGGGTTTGGAACAGCCTGGTACAGTGGAGAATTAATTCCCTGTGCACAATGCGTTGGACTAGATGATCCTTAAAGTGCCTTCCCACCCAAGCCATTCCAGGAGTTTGTGATTAACACCCTCCATCCCTCTCTCCCACAGCAGGCCACACACCCTGTGTACAACATCGCCCCGGAGAAGGTGGCGAGGGCGGTGATGCACTTCCTGCAGTATCCCGTGCCCAGCCTGGATCCAGCATCTGCTGCCGAGTAGGGGGTTCCTGCTGCTGGCTCGGGGTGGCAAGCCCTGGGAGCTCAGGGTGCTAGCAATACCAAAATCCAGCCTGCTCCAGGCCCCGTGTCCCACTGCCGTCCTGGCCAGAGCCGAGGCAGGACACGGGCTGTGGCAGAGCTTTTTGGCATCAATAAATCACAAGTGACACCCGCCGTGTGCCAGTGGCCCCGGGGACGTGGGGCAGGAGGTGATGCCACGCCTGGCTGTGGTGGCACCGCTTCCCCCATTCCAAGAACACACGGTAACCACAGGGGAGGATAAAATAAGTGGAATTTTGGCTTTTTTTGTTTATTATTTATAGTCTTATAGTAAAGGGAAGCCTTAACTTGCAAGACAACTCTGGGCAGTATGTACAACATACCTTAGATCCATGGAATGGCATCAAAATGGGGGGAAAAGGGGCACCTACGGGGCAGGGACGGGCCACTGGAGTTTGGAAAATGCCATGGAGGTGGGGAAGGGTCAAGGGGAGAAAAGGAGGAGGAGGAGGAGAAGGGGGGAAGGAGCCCCCAAGCCTGGCTCTGTGCTCTGCCAACTCGGGCAGGTGGAGTTGCACACGGAGAAAATAAATACGGAGACCCCCCTCCCAGTGCTTGCTCCTTTTTTGGGGGGGGCTGCCCGGCTCCTCCCCGCTCCGGACTGCGCTGGTCCCCGGGTATAAATAGAAATGCTCTTAAAAAACCGGGAGGGAAGGGGAGGGGAGTCGCTAGCAGAGGGGAGTCAGTGGGGGAGTCTCCCTGACCCCCCCAAGTCTTTCTGCTCGGCCTGGCCGGCTTCCCCCAAGGCCAGCGCAGTGGGAGCAGGGAAGAGGCCAGGGAGGGCTGGGAAGCTGCAGTCCAAGAGCTTCTAGCAGCGGAGGGAGCGAGTCCTGCTGCGGGCCAGGGGGCGGCGGGAGGGGCCTAGCTGGCCTCCATGCGCAGCTTCTTCCTGTTCTGCGGCTCGTCAGGCTCCGAGTCAGAGCTGGAGTCGGAGCCGCCGTCGAAGGCGGAGATGGTGCTGCCCTTGGGGTTGGTGTAGAGGCTGTTGTCCGTGGGATAGCTGGCCTGGAGCTGGGCGCTGGATCGGGCCTTCTCCAGTGCACGCACTGCCAAGAGAGATGGCACCGTGTCACCCCCGGGGCCCAGCCCCGCCTGCAGCCCGGCTCCCACCAGATCCAGCACCCCAAACTCTTCTGGACCCCACATCCTGCCAGACCCCAGCTCACACCAGATCCTGGACCCTGCCAGACCTCAGCTCTTGCCAGATCTCAACTCACACTAGATCTCAGCTCCCACCTAATCCTGGATTCTGATGGATCCCATCTCCTTCCAGACCTCAGCTCCCAGTGGATCTCAGATCGCAAACCCTTCTGGACCCCAGCTCCTGATCCCTGCCAGAGCCCAGATCCCGAGTCCCAGACCCTGCCGGACCCCATGTCCAGCCAGATCCCAGCTCCCACCTTGCTGCTCCAGCAGCGCGTTCTGCCGCTTGAGGTCGTCGATGTCCTGCTGGTGCGTGTGGTTTTTCCGGCGCATGTACTGGATGTACTCTGTGGCTTTGTCCAGGATTTGGGCCCGGGATGCCTGTTGCAATAGTGGGAAAAGCCAGAGGCGAGATAAAGACCTAGTCCAGGGGGAAAAACCAGGATTTCACCTGCCTCATCCCACCCTGGTTCTGATCCTCGCTCGGGACTCCTGTGGCACAGGAGAACCTGGGAAACGTCCCAAACCAAGAAGCCTGGACCACGGGTGGGTGCTGCCCATGCTGCCAGCACGCTCCATAAATTCACCTTCTCTCCCTGGAGCGAGGGCACAGAATCCCGCAGGCTGTGGAAGCTGTCCTTGATGTGGTCCCTGCGCTTGCGCTCCAGCGCGTTGTGATGAGCCCGTTTGTCGGCCTGGGAGGGGGGGACAGGGGTGGCACCGGGGGGAGGCCACCACCTGCACCCCTAAAATTCTCCCTGGGAACTGCTGTAGGTGCTCGGCAGAACCTCCAGGGTGGCTCCGTGGCCCGTGATGCCTCCGGCTCGGCCGCGAGGGCGTGGGAAGGAGGCGGCTCCCGGTACTTTCGGTTTCCCCGGCTTCCTGCTGCCGGGGCAGCTCCGGGCCCCGGGAGGGCAAAGCATTTCCCCCCTGGAACACGGGCACCACCTCCTTCCCCGCCCCCCAAACCAACCAGGCACAAACCCCGCTCTGCCCTCTGTCATCCCCGTGCTGGATCCCCAAACACAGCCCCACGCCCCCCCAAAGACACAGCCCCACACATGATGCCCCCTCCGACACCCATGTTTACCAAAAGCCCCTCACTCCCCTCCCCTAAAGAGCCCCGGATCCTCCTCCACAAGAATCCAAGCCCATTGGTGAGCCCCGTAAGACCCCAGTCCCAAGGAACCCCCAAACACAGAGCCCCTAAAAAAACTATCCATGGATCCCTTCTGTGTCACAAGCTCCCAACCCAAATAAGACCCCCGACCCCACAGATGTCCCTCCCAAGCCCACCACCACCCCCCAAAAGACCCCGTCCCTACTGGTGCACCCCCATATCCCATACCCACAAGACACCACCAAAACCAGATTCCCCATAAGACCCCACCCATGGATCCCTCTCCATGCCCCCCACCAGACCCATAGAAGCCCCCCCCAGTAGACCCCGCCTCAAAGGTGTGTCCCTTCAAAAAAAACCCACCCCCCACCGGTGCCCCCAACCCCCAACCCCACGCAGCCCCCCCCCCCCACCCCCGGTCCGCTTCCATGTCACCCCTCCCCAAATCCCGCCCCCTCACACCCCGCCCACGTGTTCCCGATCCCGGGGGCGCTGCGGGCGGCCCCCAGCGACCTACCGCGGACTGAAACCTCGGCTGCTCCTCCTGAGGAGCCCCGACCCGGGCGAGGAGGAAGAGGAAGAAGATGGTGGGGGGGGGGCGCCGCCATATGAAGGAAGAACACATACAAACCAAACATTACCCCATTCCCAGCGCTCCTAAGGTGGGGAAGGGCCACGGGGGATTATCCCAGGGATTGTCCGGGGTTGGGGGCCCAACTCACGTCGCTCTCCACCTCGATGTCATCGTTGTCGCTCATCGCTCCCGCCCGGGTGAGGATTGTGGCTCCGCCGCCACAACAACAGCCCGCACCGCGCATGCGCGGAAGTGGGGGGGGCAATGATGGCGCCAGACGAGAATGGTTGCGGGAGTTGTGGTTCGAGTGGGGAGATGGAGGCATCGTCCACGTGGCGGGGACTACAGCTCCCGGCGTACACCGCGCGGGTGCGGCGCACGGCACGCCGGGAGCTGTAGTCTCCCCTGCGTGAAGGGGGCGCTGAGGGTGTGTGGCCCGAGGATGGAGGAGGTGAGGGCCGAGGAGATGGAGGGAGGGGGTTTATTGAGGAAAAATGGGACGGGAGGGATCGGGAAGTCCGCGGGCGGGCCGTGGGGCTGCAGGCTTAGCTAGCGGGGCTGCGGGCCAGCCTGGGGGCTGCAGGTTCTGCCTTGGGGGGCCTGTGGGTCTGGTCCTTAGGGCTGTGGCCCAGTTTGGGAGGTTGTCGATCAGGGTCGCCCTGCGGGGGGGTGTGGGGTCTGCCTGGGGGCCAAAATGGGAGGGCTGGGGGCCTGCCTGGGGTCTGCAGGACATTGTGGGGAGCTGCAGGCCTTGCTAGAGGTCTGTGCATCTCCTCGGGGGTCTGTGGCTCTGATCTGGGGGACTTTGGCCATATTTGGGGAGGCTGTGGATCTGCCTGGGGGGCGTGAGCCTGATCTACAGAGCTGTGGATTGTGGGGGGGGGGGGGGCGGGGACTCTGGGGCTGGGCTGGGGGTCTGCATGTTTGACCTGAGGGACTGCATCACACTTTGGGGGGCTATGGGCCTGCCTTGAAGACTAGACACCAATGTAGGGGACTGTGGGCCTGGCCTGGGTAACAGTGGGTTTGCCTGGGGGCTGTAGGTCAATCTGGAGGCTGTGGGCCTGACCTGGAGCATCTATGGGCTAATCTGGGCATCTGTCAGTCAGTGTAGGGGGCTGGGGGTGTCAGGTTTAGCTTAGGGGGGGTGCAAAGCTGACCTGAGGGGATCTATGGAATTTTGGGCCCACTCGGCAGGGGTGGGGGTGAGTGGTGCAGGACTCCCCTCAGGTGCCAAGAGCAGGATGGGGCCCAGACTGGGCTGCCCCTAACCCAGCTGCTCCCCATCTTCTTTTGGCAGCTCATTCCTGCTGGCAGCCTCGGCCGAGCCCTTGTCATCGTCCTCCTTGTCCCCATCGCCATCGGAGCCGGTCTCATCCGAGCTGTCCTCTAGGTAGCGGTATCCGTGCATTTTGTGGCGTGGGCGTGGGATGCGGGGCAGCCGGACCTCCACGTGCTGTGCCACCTTCCGCTCCATCCACAGGTACGTCCCCACTGCCACCACCAGGGTCAGCAGCATGATGGACAGCTTGGCCTGTGGCACAGGGAGTTTTGGAATTGGCGTGGCTCTGTGCCCTCAAAAAGCCTGTAATGTCCTAGACTGGGCTGGGGCACATCTGGGACTTACCTTCATGGGCAGCCCTGACCACAGGTAGACAGTGAAGATGGCCAGGGCCTGCCACCAGTGGTAGATGGTGAAGATGAAGTCTTGGCGCTCCTTTTTCTTGTACAACATTCCCAGGAGGACTGTGACAGAGACCAGTATCAGCGTCCCCTTCCTGTGCCACATCCCCTTGGGGTGGGGGACAATCACAGTGGCATCACAAAGCTGCAGTGCCAGAGGATACGAGGAGAGGATGTGTGGAAAAACTGGGGACAACACAGGCTATTTTGGGGACAATACAGGCTATTTTGGGGACTACCAAGGCTGTTTCCAGACCTGCCCACAACTCACTGCTGATTCCGGTCTTATTGAGGCTGCTCCCCGTGCCCCAGAGCGCAGCAATGCTGTAGAGCAGTGGTGCCTGCGCCAGGTACCGGGGCTCTGGTGCCCAGCAGAAGAGCGTCACCAGGAGGATGGCGTGGATGAAGGCTCCAGCCAGGAGCGGGACGTGCCGGCGCAGGCGCAGCATGCACAGGGCCAGGCTGGAGCACGCCGAGGCGGAGAAGCCATAGGCCATGAGGAGATACGCCAACTTCTCCAGCCCCAGGGCGCACACGCCGTAGTTCTGCAGCGAGCATGGGCTCAGCGTTACCTGTCCCCGCTCCGTCACCTCCCACCCCATCCCAGATCCTACCAGGGAGAATCCAGTGCAGACAAAGAGCACCTCGAAGCCGCTGTAGATGAACAGTGGGAAGAGGTGCCGCAGGCGATAGTCCCGCATGTGCTTGAAGGGCAGCTGGAAGATGTTGCCCCAGCCGATGCTGCGCATGTCGATCTCCTCCATGGGCCGGGACGCCGCACCGCACAGCACCAGCACCTGCGGAGCGCCTGTGGGTGAGGTCCTGCCATTGTCCGGCCCATCCCTGTCCCCACAGCCCCGGCGCTCACCACCAGCATGGCGAGGAAGGCGGCAGCCATCAGCACGCTCTCCACAATGATGAGGTTGACGCTACGGGGAAGGCTTTGCAGCACCGTATTGTTGAAGCCGGGCAGCGTGCCGTGGCTCAGGGTCCCTGCCAGGGGGACACAAGCCATGGTTAATCCCAACTGGGGGTCTCTCACTGCTGCCCCACAGCCCCCCTCGCAGCCTCACCGCAGTGTTTCACCGCGTGGAGCGTGTGGTTGAGTTGGTAGAGGTAGTTGTTGAGGAAGAAGACCATGGGCATCTGAGCGCAGACGAAGCTCAACTGCGGGATGCAAAGGGGTACACAGTCAGTACTGCCAATGCGACCTCCAACCCATCCCAGCCATCCTACCGGCACTCACGTGGAAGCAGGAGTAGAAGACGGTCTGGAAGACGATGATGTAGGTGTTGCAGGCCTCCCGTGGCACCTGCTGCTTCTTCTTCTCCTGCTCCTCCTTGTAGTTAACGTACTCGTAGTACTTCTGGCCCATCCTGCATGGAGCAGTGGGTCAGCCACTGGCAAGTCACCACTTGTGCCCCTCTTGTGCCCTCCTGATGCCTACTGTGTGATGTAGGTGCCCATGGAAGCCCAGAGTGGCACGATGACCACCCCGATGGCCACTGCAGAGGGCACCAGGGTGTAGTAGCGCTCCCAGTAGTTGCTGGAGACGAAGAGGGCGTAGATGCCCACTGCCAGGAACATGGCCCACTTGGTGCCGAAGAACCTGCCGGGGTGAGGAGCGGGAAGCATGGGTGGCCATGCTGGTGACCCATGCCGGCCAGGAGCACGGTGGGGCTGTACCTGATGAGGACGGGTGTGTAGAGCAGCGCCGCCACGGGTGTGACGTTGATGCCCATCAGCACCTTGCGGTCGATGTCCTCCAGCTGGATGTTGCTGTACTTCACCTCCCGGTAGGTCTCATCGTAGTGAAGGATCAGCTGCATCTGCAGCAGGCCTGGGGGATCCAGGGGTGGTCACCCCATGCCCTGAGCACCCCGAGTTGTTTTGGGAGTCCCAAGGAGGGCCCATACCCAGGTAGACGCCGTAAGTGAGGGTGCCAGCCAGGCTGGCGGCCACCACGTTCTTGATGACGCCGAGGCGCTTGCGGCGGAAGTACTTCTGCTCCTCCTCCTCCTCATTGTAGTCAGGGTGAGCACCCACAAAATCATCCAGCTGTGGATGACCCCTCTGTCAGCCCTTGGGGATGGCCACTACAGGCCTTGATTCCCCCGTGAGGGTGTCCCCCTGGTCTCACCTGTGCCTCCATCCCCTCAGTGCCCAGCCCAGCACCCGGCAGCGTCTTGGCCCCATCCTGGCAGCAATCAGAGTCCTTCTCCATTGCTGCTCCTGCAGGGCCCTGGATGGTGTCAAAGTGAGGGGGACCCTGTTGGCACTCCAAGTCTTGCCCCCATATGTTTTACACCCATGTCCTGAAGATGCAAACCCTGAACCCTCATGCCCAGCGCCCCCAACCCTTGCACCCCTATATTCAGCACCATGTTCCCACATACAGAACATCCCCAAGCCCTGAAGCCCTGTGCTCTGCACTCACATATCCTGCACTCGTGGTTTGCACCCCTGTGTTCTGCACCCCTACACCCCCAAATTCTGCACGCCTGAACCCCGCGCCCTCCTACCCAGCTTTGCACCCCCCAGAACTGCACCTCTGGGCTCAGCACCCCAAGTCTCCGAACCGCCCGACCCCAGGCCCGCTCGCCGGTGTCGGAGCTTCTCGGGGCGGGGCAGGCGCCGCTTCCTCTTTCGGTCGGGGCGGGCGGAGGAGGGTGGGTTAAAGGGCCGTTCCCGGAACCCCCCGCTTTCCCCCGGCTCCCAGACCGCCCCGGACCCTGCCCGCACTCCCCAGTGCCCCCCAGCCACCCCCGTCCTCAGCACCCCGAACCCCGCAGCACCCACCACACTCCAACCCGCACAGCACCCAGAGCCCGCCGCGCAGCACCCAGAGCTCCCACATTGCACAGCCCCCCCAAAAGGCTCCCACCCAGCCTCCCTGTGCCTCCCCAGCCTTCCCAGCGCTCCCACCAGGCCGCCAGCTGCGTGCTGCCTCGTCGGGGTGCCCCGTGGCACTGGCTGCTGGGCCCTGCTGCTTTCGCTTCCCCTTCCCGGCCCGGGGGATGTGCCAGGATGCCTGGGCGGGGGGACGCTCCGGTCTGGGGGTGCGGGGCATGTGCCTGCCCTGGTGTCACCCCAGGTGCGTGGCCGCGAGGATGCCCACGTGCGTGGCACGGCGGGGTGCCCCGGGGCAGGGTGGAAGGGGTGACACCTCCGGGGCAGGATCTGGCCCAGCCGGTATTGGAGGATTCTTGAGATGGGATTCTTGGGAGTGTGCTGGTTCCTGCAGGATAAGGGGATACACAGGAAGCAGCCCCAGAAGGGTCATGGCAGTGAGGCAGGGGCAACACCCATCCAGAGGGTCCCCCACACGCTAGACAAGGGGAGGCACCCTGGGGTGCTGGGAGAAAGGGCCCTTCCTGGGGATGGTCCTGGCAGCAGGATGAGTCTATTGGTCATGGAACCCTTGTGAAACAGGATGAGGGGTGTCAGTGGGACCCCATGACTCAGGGTCATCCTGGAAGCAGGATAATGGTTTTCTATTGATCATGGAACCCTTGCGAAACAGGATGAGGGGTGTCAGTGGGAACCCCATGGATCAGAGTGGTCATGGGACCAGGATGAGGGGTCTCTGTGGAGACCCCCATGGGTCAGAGTGGTTATAGGACCAGGATGAGGGGTCTCTGTGGGAACCTCACGGGTCAGAGTGGTCATGGGATCAGGATGAGGGGTGTCTGTGGGGTCCAAATGGGTCAAGGTTCATGATAGTGATTTGGTTGGTGGCTGTGGGAATTCCTGAGTGCCACCATCCCATGGGGGAGGTCCCATTCCATTCCATCCCATCCCATTCCATCCCATTCCATTCCAGACCTTGTCCCCACTGCCAGCCCCACAGAGGCGGGGCCCAATCCTGCCCGCCCCTGGCCATGGGGCCCAGCCCCACAGCATTTAGGGACCACCATCCCGAGCCTTGGCAGTGCCTGCCTGGCCTCGCGCTCCTGCAGCTTCCTCACAACCCTCCAGGTAGGCACTGCGGGATCCCCATCACTGGCACTCCCTGCATGGCACCCCTCTGGCAACCCCCACCTTAGTGAGGGCTGTGGGACACTGGAGGGTTCCCTCAAGGAAGGGTGGGTGGGCATGGAGAGGGAGAGGGTGACAGATGGGGGGGCTGCAGCTCTCCCCTGCAGATTCAGGGATGTCTTGTCCCTGAAGTCCCCATCATAAGGCCAGCATGGGCAGGTCAGTGTCTGGAGGATGGCAGTTATCCCGGGAATCCCAGGCATCTCCCAGGGCCTCTGGCAGCTGCCCTGGGCTGAGTCACCCCACAACCAGGACGGCCCCGAGCACCAAGCCGCCCTTCAAAGGTGCTGCAGGTGGCTCCTCTTGGGATTGAGCCAGCATCTCCAGCTCCAGCGTTACCATCCTGACATAACCCACACAGTATCTCTCCCCAGGGCCATCACGCTCTTCATGGAGACCGGCAGCTCCTTCCAACAGCTTGGTATGCAGCAGCACCTTGAGCCCCCCAGGCAGCAGCCCTCGGGGTATGGCAAGTGCAGCACCATGGGCAGTGATCCTGGCAAAGATCCTGGGAAAGCTGCTGTGTGCAGTGGAGGCAGCGGGACTCAGAAGGGGCCCATGCCTATGGTCTGCAGCTCTGCGTGGTGAGCCAAGGGGCTGGAGCAGGAGGGAGGGAGGTGGGCAGGGTGACGGGGGCTCCAGGTGGTGAAATGTTTGAGGTCTGTGTGCTGCCACTCCCCAGCACAGCCCAAGCGAGAAGACAGGATCTGCTGGGAATGGTGCTGTGTTGGGCTGCTCCCAGCAACGAGGGAGGGAGGTGGGTGTGTGTGGACTCCCTGCCCTGCCCCAGGGAACCTGGGGCTCCAGTTTGATGCCGGAATGGAACAACGTGAATCTGGGGTGACATGGAGCTCTGAGGAGGCGGAATGGGGCTGGATCCCCTCTGACGCCCCTGTCCCCACAGTGGGAACCCCTATGCGGGGCTGGTGAGCCACCTGCGGGCGTCCTGGCTCTCTGGGAAGACACGACCCTTGGAATATCGCGTGGCCCAGCTGGAGGCTCTGGGACGCTTTCTGGATGACAAGAAGGAGGAGATCCTGGAGGCCACTGAATTGGACATGGGCAAGGTGAGAGGTGCTGGGATCTGGGGGTCACTGGTGTCACGTGTCTGGGGTCCTTCATATACCCTTGTCTGAGTATCGCATCCTTGTGAGGGTCTGGGCATGGGGGTGTCCCTTCCTTGGGGTCCTGCTTCCCCCTTTCTGGTGTGCTCCCAGGCTGGTGCATCTATAAGTGCTGGATCCCTGCAGATCCAGGGATAGTGGAGGGACTGTGCTGTTTATCCCATCTCTGGTGCCCTGAAACCAGGCAAAGGCCTGTTGGCTGATACAAGGTGGAAGGGTTTCACACTCTGCACCCTGGGGATCTGTGTGGCTTCCAGAGAGGGTGACATCCTGGGGTGCTTCAGGCCAGCCCGGCACGCCTGGGATTACGGGCATTGTGCAATGTGCTGGCAGTGCACCTTCCTCCCAGGGCCTCCAAGGGACTGGTTTCACTGGCACGGTGGCATGGGCAGGGCCAGGGATTGCGGCATGCCAGGAGCTCCTGGATGATCCACTGGCAAAGCGGGAGCGTCCGCACTATGGATAATTCTAGTGGACTCAGCTCATCATCCCTGGAAGTGTTCCAGGCCAGGTTGGATGGGGCTTGGAGCAATCTGAGCTAGTGGAAGGCACCCCTTCCCCTGCTCATGACAGGTTGGAATTGGATGAGCTTTAAGGTCCCTTCCAGCCCAAACCATTCCAGGATTCTATTATATGATTCTCATATCTTTGTTCAGCACAAGTGCAGTGGTCTGTGCCCTCAGCCATGTCTTTACAAAATCCTGCCATCTCTCAAGCCTCCTAATTGTCTTGTTTATTGGAGGCAAGGCCTTCTCCTTCAGCCAGGCCTTGAGAGGCATCAGTGCTCTGAGTGTGTCCCTCATTTTTCCTAATTACACCTAATTAGATCCGGTTGTCCAGTAATGAGCTTGTTATGCAGCCGGGCCCTCATAGCTAGATGGACACTTCACCTGCTCTTATGTATGGTGCCTCACCTCCAGTGGTGCTGGTTCCTCTCTGCTGCTGATTACTGGTGGCACTTGGGTGACCTCAGTCTTAATGTCTTATCTCACAACCTTTGTATCCATCAAAATTCCTAATGAGCCATCACCTTCGTCATCCATGTGATGCCACTGTCATCCTGGGTTGAGAAAAGCCTCATTGCTTCACCAGATGATCCCCTATGCCTGCTGAGCCTCCCACGTCCAGGAAGGTCCTTGCACCTCCTGGCAGCTGCATTTTGGGTAGTGGAAGATCCTGGGAATCAGCAACCAGACTTCCCAACCCCAAAGTGGTATAGGGATAGGAGGAATGCCCCAATCCAGGGATGTTTTTGGGTTGGAGGAGTCCGAAATATGATGTCACAGCACAGGAGCTTTGCTCTGCCTCCTCTCCACAGTCGTTAAGGGGCTCCACTGAGCTTCTGCCCTATCCCTGGTGTCTTCAAACTTCTCCTGCAAGGAAGCTATGATCCCGATCTGTGCTCCACAGCTATGGAGAGGACCCACTTCACCATCACAAGGGGTTTAATTAAACCTTGCTTCTTATTGTTTCCCTTTAGTCAAGGCCTTAAGTGCAGCTTTTGCCCACAGGCAGTAGAAGGGAGACTGGGCTTTGCTCCCAGCTTGAATATCCGAGTGGTCAGGATACAGAAGCAGTGTGGAGCTGCCTCTGGGACCAGGAGCAGCTCTTCAGGAGCTCTGGTGACATTACTCGGTGTCTCCTTGGCTCAGGGCTGTGTTGCCAGCTCACAGTGCTGAGCTCAGGAATTTGTTAAATACCATTAAAAGGTTCAATTTTGTTTTTTTTTTTTTCCCTTCTGGCCAAACACCTATTTTCATAACATTTCTGGGACACTGATATTCTCTGGGAGTTACAGAAGGTGATGGAAACTTCTGCTTAAGAGATTCTCACAATATTCATGTTTGGAAGAGGGGAGAGATGCCTCCTGGGGTGGTGGGGATGATGTTGGGGGGATGGGGTCTGTGTTATAGTGACAGGGTCAGTGATGGGGTTGGTGTTGGGGTGACACTTCCCCTATGTCTGTCCCCAGCCATCCTTTGAGGCTTTCTTCAGCGAGATCCTGCTGTGCAAGAACGAGCTCAATGTCACCCTCAACAACCTGTGCCACTGGATGAAGGATGAGCATGTGGACAAGAATCTGGTGAGAAGGAAGCTCTGGGAAAAGGGAAGCAGGAGAGGGGTGTAGCTGGTGGGGAAGGCAGTGCTGAAGTCATGTTATTCCTTGCAGGTGATGCAGCTGGACTCTGCCTTCATCCGCAAGGACCCCTACGGAGTGGTGCTCATCATAGCACCCTGGAACTACCCCATCCACCTCTTCCTGGTGCCCCTCATTGGGGCCATTGCTGCTGGTGAGTCCCCTGGCCTGCAAGTGCTGGGGTTTCCCCAGGGGTGTCATCCCCAGAAGGGCTGACTGTCACCTTGTCACTGTGCTGATGTCCTGTTCATCTACCCCCAGGGAACTGTGCCATCATCAAACCATCTGAGATCTCCAAGAACACAGAGAGACTCGTTGCCGAAACGCTGAGCTGTTACCTGGACAATGTGAGAAGCACTTCTTGTCCTTGTCCCTTGTTCCTGGGCCATGGTGTTCCCAGCCCCGCCTCACACCCACCATCCACATGTGGAACCTCCTCTTTTCATGCTCAGTCAATGTCCCAGCCTCTCAGGATGCTGTTGGTGGGGACAGATGGTGACACAAGGGGATCTTTCTCATTTCCTTGCAGGATTGCTTCGCTGTGGTGACCGGTGGCGTGCAGGAGACTACCAGGCTGCTGGAGAACAAGTTTGACTACATCTTCTTCAGTGGTACGTCCCGTGGGACAGGACAGAGCCCTGCCTGGATGTGTTTGAGGATCTGGGATGTGTGGCTGAGGTCTGGTGGGACCAGTGCCACATCCCAGAGCCGTGCAATGAATCCCTGCCACAATCCATGTTTTCCCTGCCCGCAGGCAGCCCCCCGGTGGGGCAGATTGTGATGACGGCCGCTGCCAAGCACCTGACGCCGGTGACGCTGGAGCTGGGGGGCAAAAACCCCTGCTACGTGTCCGACACCTGCGATGTGACCAACGTGGCGCGGCGCGTGGCGTGGGGCCGCTTCTTCAATGCGGGCCAGACCTGCATCGCGCCCGACTACCTGCTCTGCAGCGTGGAGATGCAGGAGAAGCTCATGCCCGCCCTGCGTGCGGCCATCACCGAGTTTTTTGGTCCCAACCCCCAAGAATCCCCGGATTTTGGCCGCATTGTGAATGACAAGCATTTCCGGCGCATCCGGGCACTGCTGTGCAGTGGACGTGTGGCCCTCGGGGGACAGACGGACGAGGCCGAGCGCTACATCGGTGAGGGCCTGGGGGTCACACAAGCCTTCCTCTCTGCATGGAGAACATTTGGGGTTTGCAGGGGGTCTTCATCAAGTGGGGAGCCTCTAGAGGGAAAAGAGTTTTAGGAGTGTTTAAAAAGGTGTCTTGAGGGGAGGTTTCATCCCCGACCGCTGTGCCCGGCTGATGCTGTTGGGTTTCCCCTCCGCAGCTCCCACGGTGCTGGCTGATGTGCTGCCCTCGGACCCTGCCATGCAGGAGGAGATCTTCGGGCCCGTCCTGCCCATCGTTGTCATTGCCAACATGGACGAAGCCATTGACTTCATCAATGCACGGCCGCGGCCACTGGTCGTGTATGCCTTCTCCTGCGACAGCAAGGTGTGTCTGTGGAGCAGAAAACGTGGGGAGGGAAGTCAGGCACCACCTCGGTGACCCCCAGGATATGCTCTGAAGGGTCTTTAGAGCCCACACACTCAGGGAACATCCAGTGAGTGAAATGGGGGATGTCTGCCAAGTGCAAGTCCCCATCTACCTTCTCTGCTCCCTCCCAGGTGGTGAACCAGGTCCTGGAGCGGACGAGCAGCGGTGGCTTCTGTGGCAATGACACCCTGATGCACCTGATGTTGTCATCGCTGCCCTTCGGAGGCATTGGTAGGTCCAAAATCCCCAATCCTGGCCATTGGGAGCCAGGTGTGATGTGTGACCTGAGCCACAGTGAGGAAGGGTCTGAGGCAGGTGAGCTTCCTCCTACAGCCAGTGTTGTTCTGGGCAGGATCCCTTAATGTCCCTCAGGAGCCCGGCTGTACCTTCATTCCAACTTTTAGGACTTAATAGTAGGAACAAAACACTTAAGAATACTTGGAGAATCTCTTATGGGATCTTGGAGATCCTTCTTGGAGAAGAAAAAGATTTTGGTGTCCAGAGGCACCAATTTTTGCACTCTCAGGTAAAAAGTGAGCTCGCTGAGCCCTGGGTCATGGTTGCAGCATGGTCCAGGGATACAGGAATACAGGAATGTTGTTCCCCAGAATACTTCCCAATATCTCTCCCCAAAATATTTTTGGGATAAATCCCTTCATCACATCATCCCCCATCCCTTGCTCAGCATCTCCATCAGGCCTGGCACCTGAGTCAGAGACAATGAAACACACAGACAATTAATTCCTCACCTGCCTGTGGCTCAGGGAACAATTTTTGGTACTTCCCATTCCATAACTTATCTTAATTGGGAATGATTCAGACCAACCACTTCCAATTATCAGGTAAAGCTACCTTAGAGCAGGTGGAGGGGCTGAAGTCATCGAGGTGAGATGGCACCAAAGCTTCCCTGGAAGTCACTGGGTTCTTAACCTCCGGTTAAACCAGCCACAGGAACTGGGAGAACTGGTGTTGCCAATGTGGCTCCAGGTTTTTAGAGTTCTGGGAAGAAGATGGGACAGCTCCAGCTGTGGGGAGATATGGTGGAGTGTCATGGAGGGAAATAAAAACTTGTAGAACCCAGCAAAGCTTGTGTAGATAAATGGAGGTGGGTAAAAAAAAAACACTGGGGCCTCCAAACTGCTGAGCTGCAGCAGGATTGGCTGGAATGAGCATCCATATACCTGGAAGAGGCACTGGAAAAGGTGGAATTCCTCCACCATGTCTATGCTCCTCCAAAAATCTTGTGGGTGTTTTTTCCCCTCGTGTTGATGCTTGGAGAAGGCATCATCAGGAGCAGAGTCCCATCCTGAGCATGGATCTATCCTGTGTGTTCCAGGGAACAGTGGCCTGGGAAAATACCACGGGAAGTTCACCTTTGACACCTTCTCCCACCAACGGGGCTGCCTGCACCGGAACATGGGGCTGGAGACACTCAACACCCCACGCTACCCCCCCTACACCCAGCAGAAATTGGGGCTCCTCACAACCACCTTCGAGGTGAAGCGCAGGGGCACCTGCACCCTGCTCTGAGCCTCCCACCTCCTGTTCTGAGGGTTGCCGTGCACGGAGTCGACATGAAAATCTGAGACTGTCCCCCTCTCCCTCTGCATCACCGTCCCCAGTTCCTCACTGCGTCCTTTGCCTCGCCTGGAGCATGTTGGACAGCTGGGATGGACATCCCCTCCCACACCCTTGTGACCTCTGCTCTGCACCATTTTCCAGGACACGGCTGGAATGACCAAAAACCCTTCTTCTCAGTCCAGACTTCTCTTTCCGGTGGAGAAGCACTCCCATCAGCCCCATCTCCCCTCACACAGAGCTTTCCTTTGGAATGAACCTCTCTCCCTCCTCGCTGTTGCTCTTTGCTCCATGTAACTCTGCCTGTAGTAAAGACTTTGCATTAAGCTTTCTCCCAGCCTCGCTTTGTGACTCCGTCCTCTGGTTTTGGGGGTGCTGGGAGGGCTGGGGGGGTGCTTCCCATCCTGAGTGGTTTTAGCTGGAATGGAGCCAGCAGTGACGTGTGGCGGGGCGGGTGGCCAAAGGTCAGGGCTGGCAGCCAACGGGCAGGACCAGCGGCCAACGGGCAGGACAGGAAACAGGCGGCCACCCTGTTCGCTGGGAAAAGGGAAGTTGTGGTTGACAGTCCTGGTGTGACCATCCCACCCTGTGCCTGTAGGGCCATGGAGACCGGAGCTGTCCTTCCACAGCTCACCCAGGACGAAGCCAGGAGGGCCCCCAGGAGCAATGCTGGGAGTGGGGCTGTGGATGGTGATGCCACGAGGTGAGGGTGTGGTGGGACAGAAGGGTGGCAGGAGGGCTCCTGGGGCTCCATCCTCTCCCTGGAGTGGGAGCTGGATGGTGGGCTGGGGAGGTGAAGAGCTCTGGAAAGCTGGGATGGGGCTGAATCCCCTCTAACACCCCTGCTCTCACTGCAGGAACCCCCATGCGGGGCTGGTGAGCCACCTGTGGGCATCCTGGCTCTCTGGGAAGACATGGCCCGTGGAATACCATGTGGCCCAGCTGGAGGCTCTGGGACACTTCCTGGATGTCAAGAAGCAGGACATCCTGGAGGCCACTGAATTGGACTTGGGCAAGGTGAGAGGGGCCAGGAGTGGGAGGGCTTGGTGGCTGGAGGAGCTGGGGGTGCTTTGTCCTCCTTGGGTTCTCCAGCCCTGTATGGGCTCTGCCCTGGGCTCGCAGCCTCCAGATTTGGGAGACTGAGGTGGAGCATGTCCCAGTCACCTTCCTCCAGAGCCCATCCCTGCACTGGCACAGACAGAAGGGGCTATGGGGAGCCTCTCAATATCGATAGCCATTCCCACACCCACCAGCGTCAGTTCCCTCTTCCCTGGGCAGGTTAATCCCTGAATTCTTGTCCCTACTCCCTGCCCTGAACTTCCCATCTAATGTCACCCCCTTCCCTCCCTTGGGGCTCACCCAGGCTGTGACTCTCCGAGCCTGGATCCCCTGGCTCTGCAGCTGGACCCTTAACAACACACAGCGCTCATCGTCCTCTCTTCTCTATCCTAGTCCCTTTGGCCACCCCCCCATCTCATCCTCCTATTGTCTGGATGAATGGGATCTGCATAATCTTTCCTATTTTTAGGCAATCAGTGCTTAAAAACCTCACACTGCAAATAGGGGGGATGCTCAACACCCTTGGGGTTACAAATCCAGCATGGGATGTAGAGAGCCCAAATCTTTTTTTTTTTTTTTTTCCCAAATCCTGGGCAAAACACTGTGGAGTGTTGGGATGAGAGCTGCAAGACATGCCACAGTGACATGTTGGGTCCTTGGTGTCCACAGCCACCCTTTGAGGCCAAATTATCTGAGATCTTCCTGTGTAAGAACGAGCTCCATGAGACACTGAACAACCTGTCCCGCTGGATGAAGGATGAGCACATGGACAGGATGCTGGTGAGAGGGAAGGGCAGAGAGAGGATGGGAGGCAGAGCCAGTGGGATGGTGGTGCAGGATGGGACCTGACTTGGGTGTCCCTCAGGCGATGGGACTCTGCCTTCATCTGAAAGGACCCCTTTGGGGTGGTGCTCATCATAGCACCCTGGAACTACCCTGTGCATCTGTTCCTGGTGCCCCTCATTGGGGCCATCGCTGCTGGTGAGACCAACCTTCCAGTCCCCTGGCCTGCAAGTGCCGGGGTCTCCCCAGGGGTGTCATCCCCAGATGGGCTGGCTGTCACCTTGTCACTGCTCCAACATCCTGTCTGTCTCCCCCCAGGGAACTGTGTTATTGTCAAACCCTCAGAGGTGTCCAAGAAGACAGAGAGACTTGTGGCAGAAGCGCTGCCTGTCTACCTGGACAAGGTGGGACACTCTCCCCTTCCCTGTGGCATTTCTGGGGCTCTCCTGCACACACAGAGCTGTTCTCTGTGTCTGCCTCACATGCCATGCCTGATTCCATGTGCTGCCCAACTTCCTTCCTCCACACCCAGCCAGTGTCCCAGCCTCCCAGGATGCTGACATGATGACACAAGGGGATCTTTCTCATTTCCTTGCAGGATTGCTTCGCTGTAGTGACTGGCGGCATGCAGGAGACTACCAGGCTGTTGGAGAACAAGTTTGACTACATCTTCTTCAGTGGTACATCCTGTGGGACAGAGTAGAGCCCTGCCTGGATTTTGTATGAGGAGGAAGAGGGGTTCCCTCTAGGCACTCTTGCTGAGAAGGCAGGGATTGGCTGGGGGTGTGGTGGCAGGATCTGTTGGAGGATCTGGGATGTGTGGCTGAGGTCTGGTGGGACCAGTGCCACATCCCAGAGCCGTGCGATGGATCCCTGCCACAATCCGTGTTTTCCCTGCCCGCAGGCAGCCCCCCGGTGGGGCAGATTGTGATGACGGCCGCTGCCAAGCACCTGACTGCGACGAAGGTGTGTCTGTGGAGCAGAAAACGTGGGGAGGAAGTCAGGCACCACCTCGGTGACCCCAGGATATGCTCTGAAGGGTCTTTAGAGCACACTCAGGAACATCCAGTGAGTGAAATGGGGGATGTCTGCCAAGTGCAAGTCCCCATCTACCTTCTCTGCTCCCTCCCAGTGTGTGAACCAGGTCCTGGAGCGGACAGACAGCGGTGGCTCTGTTGGCAATGACACCCTGATGCACCTGATGTTGTCATCGCTGCCCTTCGGGGCATTGGTAGGTCCAAAATCCCCAATCCTGGCCTGGGAGCTAGTGTGATGTGTGACCTGAGCCACAGTGAGGAAGGGTCTGAGGCAGGTGAGCTTCCTCCTACAGCCGGTGTTATTCTGGGCAGGATCCCTTAATGTCCCTCAGGAGCCCGGCTGTACCTTCATTCCAACTTTTAGGACTTAATAGTAGGAAAAAACACTTAAGAATACTTGGAGAATCTTATGGGATCTTGGAGATCCTTCTTGGAGAAGAAAAAGATTTTGTGTCCAGAGGCACCAATTTTTGCACTCTCAGGTAAAAAGTGAGCTCGCTGAGCCCTGGGCCATGGTTGCAGCATGGTCCAGGGATACAGGAATACAGGAATGTTGTTCCCCAGAATACTTCCCATATCTCTCCCCAAAATATTTCTGGGATAAATCCCTTCATCACATCATCCCCCATCCCTTGCTCAGCATCTCCATCAGGCCTGCTACTGAGTCAGAGACAATGAAACACACAGACAATTAA
This sequence comes from Malurus cyaneus samueli, assembly GCA_009741485.1. Classification (NCBI taxonomy): domain Eukaryota; kingdom Metazoa; phylum Chordata; class Aves; order Passeriformes; family Maluridae; genus Malurus; species Malurus cyaneus. The sequence continues at coordinate 430,760 of VKON01000114.1, read as the reverse complement.
TTCCTCACCTGCCTGTGGCTCAGGGAACAATTTTTGGTACTTCCCATTCCATAACTTATCTTAATTGGGAATGATTCAGACCAACCACTTCCAATTATCAGGTAAAGCTACCTTAGAGCAGGGGCTGAAGTCATCGAGGTGAGATGGCACCAAAGCTTCCTGGAAGTCACTGGGTTCTTAACCTCCGGTTAAACCAGCCACAGGAACTGGGAGAACTGGTGTTGCCAATGTGGTTCAGGTTTTTAGAGTTCTGGGAAGAAGATGGGACAGCTCCAGCTGTGGGGAGATATGGTGGAGTGTCATGGAGGGAATAAAAACTTGTAGAACCAGCAAAGCTTGTGTAGCTAATGGAGGTGGGTAAAAAAAAAAAACACTGGGGCTCCAAACTGCTGAGCTGCAGCAGGATTGGCTGGAATGAACATCCATATACCTGGAAGAGGCACTGGAAGGTGGAATTCCTCCACTATGTCTATGCTGCTCCAAAAATCTTGTGGTGTTTTTTCCCTTGTGTTGATGCTTGGAGAAGGCATCATCAGGAGCAGAGTCCCATCCTGAGCATGGATCTATCCTGTGTGTTCCAGGGAACAGTGGCCTGGGAAAATACCACGGGAAGTTCACCTTGCACCTTCTCCCACCAACGGGGCTGCCTGCACCGGAACATGGGCTGGAGACACTCAACACCCCACGCTACCCCCCCTACACCCAGCAGAAACTGGGGTCCCTCACAACCACCTTCGAGGTGAAGCGCAGGGGCACCTGCCCCTGCTCTGAGCCTCCCACCTCTGTTCCGAGGGTTGCTGTGCACGGAGTCGACATGAAAATCTGAGACTGTCCCCCTCTCCCTGCATCACCGTCCCCAGTTCCTCACTGCGTCCTTTGCCTCGCCTGGAGCATGTTGGACAGCTGGGATGGACATCCCCTCACCACCCTTGTGACCTCTGCTCTGCCCATTTTCCAGGACACGGCTGGAATGACCAAAAACCCTTCTTCTCGTCCAGACTTCTCTTTCCGGTGGAGAAGCACTCCATCAGCCCCATCTCCCCTCACACAGAGCTTTCCTTTGGAATGAACCTCTTCCTCCTCGCTGTTGCTCTTTGCTCCATGTAACTCTGCCTGTAGTAAAGACTTTGCATTAAGCTTTCTCCCAGCCTCGCTTTGTGACTCCGTCTCTGGTTTTGGGGTGCTGGGAGGGCTGGGGGGTGCTTCCCATCCTGAGTGGTTTTAGCTGGATGGAGCCAGACGTCCCGTGGGACAGGACAGAGCCCTGCCTGGATGTGTTGGAGGATCTGGGATGTGTGGCTGAGGTCTGGTGGGACCAGTGCCACATCCCAGAGCCGTGCAATGAATCCCTGCCACAATCCGTGTTTTCCCTGCCCGCAGGCAGCCCCCCGGTGGGGCAGATTGTGATGACGGCCGCTGCCAAGCACCTGACACCGGTGACGCTGGAGCTGGGGGGCAAAAACCCCTGCTACGTGTCCGACACCTGCGATGTGACCAACGTGGCGCGGCGCGTGGCGTGGGGCCGCTTCTTCAATGCGGGCCAGACCTGCATCGCGCCCGACTACCTGCTCTGCAGCGTGGAGATGCAGGAGAAGCTGCTCCCTGCTCTCTGTGTGGCCATTGATGATTTCTATGGCCCCAACCCCTGAGAATCCCAGGATTTTGGCCGCATTGTGAATGACAAGCAGTTCCAGCCGAGTGCAGTGGGCATGTGGCCCTCAGGGGACAGACGGACGAGGCCGAGCGCTACATCGGTGAGGGCCTGGGGGGTCACACACACCTTCCTCTCTGCACGGAGAACATTTGGGGTTTTGGAGAAGGTTATGACAGGAACTGGGTGCTTGGCCAGTGTCCATTTGAAGAGGAGGTGCATCTGGGGAGAACGACCAGGGTGTCATCCCCGACTGCTGTGCCTGGCTGATGTCAGGTTTCCCCTCCGCAGCTCCCACGGTGCTGGCTGACGTGCTGCCCTCAGACCCTGCCATGCAGGAGAAGATCTTCGGGCCCATCCTGCCCATCGTCATCATCACCAGCATGGATGAAGCCATTGACTTCATCGACAGCCTCAAGCAGCCCTTGGCCGTCTATGCCTTCTCCTCTGATGACAAGGTAGAGCCCAGCCAGGACTACACCTGCCCTGTGCATCTCAGCAGGTGTTTCCAGCCTTGTTTGTGCTTCAGGTGTTTCTCTCAGAGCACACAGCCCTAGTTAGGGGGCATGGATTGTGGCTGGAAGTACGGGAATGGTGTGGGAGATATATGTCCCACCTTCTCTGCTCCCTCGCAGGTGGTGAACCAGGTCCTGGAGCGGACAAGCAGCGGTGGCTTCTGTGGCAATGACACCCTCATGCACCTGATGCTGACATCGCTGCCCTTTGGAGGCATTGGCAGGTCCAAAATCCCCAATCCTGGCCATCGGGAGCCAGGTGTGATCCCACCCGTGGTCAGGAAGGGTCCTGGGGGGAGCTCTTGGCTCCAGAGGGCTCAGTGGTCCATAGGGAAATTCTCTTCCAGAAACCCTTTGCTTCACCTTGGGCTCTTGGGCTTTGCTGGACACCCATGGAGAGCCCTGAAGTTTTTTCTCTCCATATCTCTCATCCCAAGCTCTGTGTTCCCTGGGTCCATGGAAATGTTTTGCTTAAAACAGGGCATCAGGGCTTGAAGCAAGCTGGTCTTGTGGAAATTGTCCCTGCTTACATCAGGGAATTTGGAAGTGGATAATCTTTAAGGTCCTTTCCAACCCAAACCATTCTGGGATTCCATGATGGAAATGCCTTCTTTTGATGGGATGGTATCCACTGCCAGCTCGTGTTTCACATTCCTGCTTTCCACCTGTTTTCCTGTCTTCCCACTAAGCTGCCAGTGGCAAGTGACAGTGACTTCCCTTTATCCTGGGGCTGCTGATGTGCAAGGTACTAAACCCAACCTATCACCCCAACCAAGGCTGGTGTTTTATCAGCAAGACTGACTGGCTCAGGCTGACTCATGGAATTTTATCCCATCTGTTATCAAATGACATGTGGGTTTCCTTATTTTTTGCCAGCCTACCTGGCTTTTCTCTGCTGGTTCCTGGCCAGCCAGCTTCCACCTCCCAACATTCATCCTTGGTGCTGTGTCCCACCTCACCAAAGCCACCTTGGACATCGTGCCTCTCTACTCCCAGAGTCTTGCTTGCAGCAGGGCTAGATCCAGCATGGATAGGATGGGTTTTGGAGGGTATTCCTGTGGTCCTGAAGCTTATCTGGTGGGAGCGTCTTGCTGCTGCCACCACCTCATCAATGACACCCTTCTGGTTGCTAAATATGTTACCTGAAACAGTGAAGTCCATTGATGAGAGGGTTTTTGGGAAGCTTTCTGCCTCCCAGGCTGATCTTCCCACTCCAAACATCCACTTGGGCTGTGCACTAGGCCACATTCCTGGGAAGCTCATCCATGGCTTGGAAAGCAGCTGGATGGAGTTGTGGTTTTATGGAGCTGGGAGCTTAATTTTGCTTTCTTTGATCCAAAGGATGGCCAGATCCAGTCATCCACCGGCGTCCTGTGTGTGTATTCCAGGGAACAGCAGCTTGGGAATGTACCAGGGGAAGTTCAGCTTCGACACCTTCTCACACCGCTGCGCGTGCCTGAAGCGTGGGATGGGCCAGGAGCCCCTCAATGCCCCGTGCTACCCCCCAGTGCTACAGCCAGCAGAAATTTGGGCTTGTCCAGGCCACTTCCAAAGTGTCACCTAAGAACGACTGCACCCTGCTCTGAGGGTCCCCACATTCCACTCGGAGCCTCCCCTTTCTGCGCATCGCCTGCTGCTGGTCCCAGTGCCCAGGTGCAATGAAAGGTGTCTCCCCATGTCCTGTGTGCTTCCCTTTCACCTCCCTGCTCACTGCAGAAGTCCCTCGTCCCCCCTTTCTGGTGCTTTGGGGCTCTATTTCCATTGGTACCACCACAGCAGAGGGGTCTCCTGTGTCCCCTGCATTGAGGACTCTGCTCTGAGACAGTCCGTGGCAACTCCCTGATCCTAAATCATTGATCTGGGATGATCCCAGTTTCCTTTGCCCTATGATCTCAGTGTCCTTTGCCCCATGTTTCCAGTTTCTCCTGCTTCATAATCCTAAGATTCCCTTGCCCCGTATCAGTGTCCTTTGTTCCACATTCCCATTTATCCTGGCCCATGATCCTAGTTTCCTTCACTCCATGCTGCTCCATTTTGAGGTAAAAGGATACCCATTCCTGCTGGGCTGTGGGTGGCCGTGGCTGAATCCAACAGGAGTCCCCCCGGGTGGGATGAAAGGAGAGAACTGGGCAACAGGGCTGAGATAAGGACAGTTTAATAGGGAAAATGAAACGCAAGTCCCTGATGTCCACCTCCAGGGACTGTACTGAGGCTCGGGGCCAACGCTGAGCCTGCCAGCGGCGGTGCCGGGCTTCATAGCGAGTCCAAGCGTATGGCCGCTCCAGCTTCGAGACCTTCCAGTCCGATCTGCTCCAGGAATCGGCTGGAAGGCTCCGGAGGCTCGGGAAGCCCCACAGAACCGGTGGGTTCTGGAAGAGCGGGCAGCTCGCGCCGCCACCGTAACCACGCGCCTCCGCCGCGAACACGCGCTTCCGCTTCCGCTTGCCCATCGGCCACGCCCCTCCTGCTCACCAATCACCGCTCAGCACTGCCGGCTCCGTCCAATCAACGGCTCGTCCGCCTCTTCCTTCCCACCTCCCGCCCGCTGCCAGACTGACCAATGAGAAATGCGCCTGCGGCCGCTCGCCCCGCCCACAGCTCACGGCCCGCGCGCATGCGCAGTGCTGGCGGGCGGCAGGGTCAAGGACGGCGAGGCCTTGGGGCAGGTGAGGGGGAAACGGGGGCCGGGGGCAGTCGGGGGCGGCCGGGGCTGGGTCGCCCACGGTGGCGTGTAGTGCCGCCCAGATCCCGCCTGGGCGGGAGGGCGGCCTGGCACTGTGCTACCCTGCGTCCCCCCCTCCCAAAGGGACACACGCAGAGGGTGAGCGGGGACTTTGAGGGTGACAGCAGGGGTCTGTCCCGCCGGGGGCTCAGGTGGGCGCTGAGGGAGGGGCCTTGGGGCGGTGCTTTTAGGGGACATGTGGGGTTCTCGGTGTCAGGGCCCTTGGGGGTGCACCTGGGTCCTTTGGGGTGGGAGGGGACAGGACACCTGGGTGCCCTGGGGGAGTGAGGCGGGTGGGAGCAGGATGCTCGGGTCCCTTGGGGACAGCTAGAATCCTTCTAGGGTGCAACAGGCTGCCTGGTCCCTTGAAGGGGTTGCCAGGGAAACAGGATGCCTGCGTCCCTTGAGGGAAGCACTTGGGGTCCCTTGTGGGTTGTTGGGACTGGGGTGCCGAGGGTTCCAGGTCTCTTTGAGTGGGGGGTGGGGTCGGGTGCCGGGTCCTCTTGGGAGTCGGGGGCCCTGATTGCCCAGTTCTTACTGTAGTCATTGAGGTTCCTTCTGCACCCCAGGACCGGCCATGGCAGCGCTGCGACTGCTGTACCGGGCTGCTCATGCAGGTGAGGCCAGCCAGGAACCCCAAATCCCCGAACCCCCCCAAATCCCAGCTTAACCCCCTGACCTCGCTGTTCCTCCCCAGGCGCCCCGGCCTCACTGTGCTCCCTGCGGCCTCTCAGCACCAGCACCCCCAGGGACTGTTACAGTGAGTAGGCCGTGCCGCCCCCGTGGGGGGCTCAGCTCTGTCCCCAAGGGCTCTGCGGGGTGGGCACAGCTCCTGTGAGGGCTCAGCTCCCTCCCCGGGGCCCTGTGGGGTGGGTACAGCTTCCTTCTTCCCACAGAGTACGTCAACATCCAGGAGCCGGCCATGGACATGCGATCCATCACTGACCGCGCTGCTCAGACCCTGCTGGACAGAGCTCGTCCGAGGTGAGACCCGCCACGCCTCTGCATGTGTGGGGTGACCCTCCCAGATACGCCCTAGCCCCTCTTTCCTCCTCGCAGGCCTGGCCATGACCCTGAGCTATCTGTTCCGGGAGCCGGCCACCATCAATTACCCGTTTGAGAAGGGCCCGCTGAGCCCGCGGTTCCGCGGGGAGCACGCGCTGCGCCGGTACCCGTCCGGGGAGGAGCGCTGCATCGCCTGCAAGCTCTGCGAGGCCGTGTGCCCGGCGCAGGTGAGCCTTCCTCCCCCTCCTCCTCCCTGCCTGGGTCCTTGGCCGTGACCGTGTCCCCCACCAGGCCATCACCATCGAGGCCGAGCCGCGTGCCGATGGCAGCCGCCGCACCACCCGCTACGACATCGACATGACCAAGTGCATCTACTGTGGGTTCTGCCAGGAGGCCTGTCCTGTGGACGCCATCGTGGAGGTGAGTGGGGCTGTGGGGACCCCCTTTTCCCACCACGGTGACCCCAAGGCTGACCCCAAGGCTGACCCCGTCCCATCCTTGGCAGGGTCCCAACTTTGAGTTCTCAACGGAGACGCACGAGGAGCTGCTCTACAACAAGGAGAAGCTGCTCAACAATGGCGACAAGTGGGAGGCTGAGATCGCGGCCAACATCCAGGCCGATTACCTGTACCGGTGACAGTCCCCCAAATAAAGCAGCTGTGGGTTCAATCCCCGTTGGCACTGGGGCTGCAAGTCCCTTCCCCTAACTTTGTGTCTTTCCTTTTCCAGCTCCTGGAGGGACCCACCCCTGTGTGTGTGGTTGTGTTTTGGGGAGGGGGATGGGGGTCCTGGGGGTGCTGGCACCGGCGTTGGGATGGGAGGTGGTTTGCAGGAGAAGGTGTGGGATGTGGAGTGGGGGTAGGCAGGGATAGAGGGTCAGTGCTGGCGGGATTTAGGGATCTGGGAGGGTCATTTCCACTTCTGGGGGCAGCCAGGTTGGGGATGGGCCTGGTGATCCTGGCAGGGGAGTTCTCAGTGGTGCTGGTGTGAGGGTCCCAGTGATGCCTGGGGATCTGGGTCATCCCAGCAGGGTTCCCAGTGGTACCAGTGGGAGGCCTCTTCTGCTCCTGGTGCGGGGATCCTGGTGCATCTGGCAGGGGTCTCCCAGTGTTTCCAGTGTGGGGGTTCCTGTGATCTCAGCAGGAAGATCCCAGTGCTATCAATTGTTAGGACTTGGCCCACAAAGGTGAGAGTAACCCAGGGGCTGATAAGAGTGAAACAACTCAATGTTGGGTGTTTGTAAATATGTATGTGTAGGGTTTATTTTAGAACAATTGGGTTGCAGGGTAATGTATTGTAACCGTTTGCGTTATTATCTACAGTGACAGAGCAATATGAAAGCATAAAAATGTTACTTTACAAAATATGTAAGGGAGAAGAGAAAGAAAAAAGAGCGAAAAGATAAGGTTAAAAACAAATCACCATTGGCAGATCTTGTGACTTGGTTGTTGCAGTTTAGTCATCCCGTGGTCTGAGTGATGGTCTTGATCTGTCAGGGGTGGGGGAAGAAGCCCACAAAACACAAAGTCCAACGGGTAGAAACGCGATCAGGCTCAGGGGGAAGGCCCAGATTTCAGCCCTCTGATGGAAGGCCTCAGAAATGAATCTGGAGGCTTGGAGGGGTAGGTGTTTGATGGTCTGTGATCCTGTGAGCCGCATGCAGCGGCCTCTCCCGGCAGCGCAGTTCAGCCGGTAATGCCGGAGGGGGAGTTTAGAGCAGAGCGAGTTGTGCAAGGCAGGGCCATTAGCATGACAAGAAGGGCCATCGCGCCCTGCAGGGTTCAGGCAGTGGTAGCTCACCCCCTTTGTTATTGGGGCAGCAGCACCCCAAACCTCTTCTCTCCGGGGATGGCAGCCTGCACAAATGGCCGATTGGTTTGGGCCATTACTCGCCAACAGTCCGCTTTCACACCAGTGGGGGGGTCCTGGAGTGATACTGGTGCTCGGCTTCCCGGCTCCGCTCGGCTCCAGGAAACGTGTCCCATTTCCGTTCTCCTCGGGGAATGTTGCGAGGGGTCCCGTGTCCGCGGGGCCGCTGCCCAGGCGGAGCAGGGTGCGGTATATCCCGGGGAACGGGGCTCCCGAGGGGCGGTGGGGCCGGGCCGGTCGGTCCCTCCCCGGGGCCGGGCTCTTCCTGGCAAAGAGGAAGTGCCGGATCCCGGCCCCGCCCCGCGCCGGGGGAGCACGGGCGGTGGGTCCGGAGCGGGTCCGGCCCGGGGGCGGCTGCCGGGGCGGGGGATGCGCTGGCCCTGACTCAGAGGCAGCTGAGTGGGGCGGGGTTGGAAGGGGAAGGGGGGGTTTCGAAAGTACTTTGCCAGCCCGCTGCTGGGCACAGCCGCGTGTGACCGAGCGGGCCGGTTCCCTACGGTTACGGCTCAGGGACGCCCCGGTTCCGTCGCCGTAGCCGCCGAGACCCCGGCGTGACCCCCTGTCCTGCTGTCCCCCTTTCCATCCCTCACCCTCCTTTCTCTCAGTTTCCCCTTCCCATCCCACCCCAATTCCCGTATTCCATCCCACCCCAATTCCCGTATTCCATCCCATCCCGTCCCCAGGCGTGTGCCCTGACGCCTCCGCACCCCGGGCCGGACTGGGGGTCTCAGGGGGCCATGGGGTCCCTGTTCCGCAGCGAGGAGGTTTGCTTGGCCCAGCTCTTCCTCCAGTCGGCTTCTGCCTACAGCTGCATCAGCGAGCTGGGCGAGCGCGGGCTGCTGGAGTTCAGAGACGTGAGTGCGGGGGGCTGGGGGAGAGTTTTGGGGTGCCTGGGTGCAGGGGGTCCAGCTGGGTGGGCCTGGGTGCGCTGGGGCAGGGGTGGTTTAAGGTGCTCTTTGCACAGGTGGTTTGGGGTGGATGTTTTAAGATGCCCTGTGAACAGGGAAGTTGGTCAAGGAGGATTTGGTTGTTTCTGGCTGCCTGTTCCTCCGGGGTGCTGAACCCCCTAATCCTGTGAGGCCATGCCTTGACTGTACCCCCGCAGTTGAACCCCAAAGTGAGTCCCTTCCAGCGGCGCTTCGTGGGCGAGGTGCGGCGCTGCGAGGAGATGGAGAAAACCTTCAGTGAGTGCCGGGGGCGCGGGGCTGACCTTGGGGGTGGCTTGTTGGGGGGACGCCCCGCTCGGCCCTCAGTCTGACCGCGCCCCCCACCTTGTCCAGCGTTCCTGCAGCAGGAGCTGCGGGTTGCGGGGCGGGTGCCGGGGCCGTGTCCCGAGAGCCCGCGGGCTCCGGTGGCGCGGGAGGCGCTGCGGGTGCAGGAGCAGTCGGAGCAGCTGGCGCAAGAGCTGCGGGAGGTCACTCGGAACCGCGCGTCGCTGCGCGGCCGCCTGCGGGACCTGCGCCAGTACCTGCACGTTCTGCGCGAGGGACAGCGCTTCACCAGCCTGCCGGTGCGTCCGGGTGTCCCCGCCGACCCGGGGGTGCTGCTTGCTGCCTCAGTTTCCCCCGCGCTCATCCCTCTGCTCCGCATCGCCGCAGGCCCCCCTGGGCTCCCCGCCGCGGCCACGGGCACTGTCGGACCGTGAGCCCATCCTCGACCCCTCCCTGCACCAGCACCTCGAGCGCAAGATAAAGTGAGAGGGGCTGGGGTGTGGGTGGCACGGGGCAGCCGGGAAGCTGTGGGATAAAGTTTGGAGATGACCTGTGGGGCAGCGGTGCAGCTGTGGGACGGTTTGCCCATCCCGTGTCTCCGCAGCTTCGTGGCCGGCGTCATCCACCCGTGGCGAGTGACCGCCTTCGAGCGGCTGCTGTGGCGCGCCTGCCGCGGCTACCTCGTGGCCTCCTTCGTGGAGATGCCTGAGCCCATGGAGGACCCGGCCACGGTGAGGCAGCACCCGGCGGCGCCGGCATGGCTGGGGGGGCCGGGACACTGGGGTGACACGGGCTGTGCTGTCCCCAGGGCGAGAACATCACCTGGGTCATCTTCCTCATCTCCTACTGGGGCGAGCAGATCGGGCAGAAGATCCGCAAGATCTCGGACTGGTGAGCGGCCGTGTGCCCGCCCAGGCGGAGCTTTATTCAGTAACACCCGCTCCGCACCCCCTGCGGGGCCGGGCTGGGATCACCACCCTGGCACCCCCTGACACAGCGATGTCCCTGTGTCCCAGCTTCCACTGCCAGGTGTATCCATACCCGGAGAGTGACGCCAGCAGGACAGACACCATGACCAGCCTTCACAGCCAGATCCAAGACCTCAGCGTGGTGAGCTGTATGCCATGAGGGGACCTGGGGGCCACGCTGGGGCCGCCATCCCTGACCAGGGCGCCTGCAGGTGCTGGAGGAGACGGAGCAGTACCTGGCGCAGGTGCTGGACAAGGTGGCGCTGGCGCTGCCCACCTGGCGTGTGCAGGTGCAGAAGATGAAGGCCATCTACCTCATCCTCAACCAGTGCAGCTTCGATGTCACCGAGAAGTGCCTCATCGCTGAGGTCTGGTGCCCTGTGCGGGACCTCACCCAAGTGCAGGACGCCCTGCGTCAGGGATCCGTGAGTGGCTCACTGTCCTGGTCCTGGGTGTGCTTGGTGTCCCCATGTCTTCGCACGAGGAAGTGTTCAGTGTCTCTGTCTCCTTGTTCTGGGGTTGCTCAGTGTCTCCATGTCCTCATGCCAGAGGTCTCTTGGTGTCCCTATGTCCCCTCATCACGGTGGGATATGAGTCAGGGCAGGGATTGTGGGGTGGGTGCCTGGAACAGGCTCCAGGTGCTGGGCTGGGAGCTGGAAGGGGGTTTTGTGGGGTGGGTGCCGGGGTGGGGCTCCCCGTGCCAGGCAGGATCAGGCTCCGGGTGCCGTCTCCACAGTACCAGAGCGGCTCCAGCGTGGAGTGCTTCGTGCAGCGCGTCCCCACCTCGGAGAGCCCCCCTACCCTCATCCGCACCAACAAATTCACCGCCGGCTTCCAGAGCATCGTGGACGCCTACGGGGTGGCTAGTTACCAGGAGGTGAATCCCGGTAAGGCACTCTGGCCCACCCTGAGGCCCGGGGCCGAGGGGGGACACCCCGTGTGACGCTGTCCCCGTGTCGCGCAGCGCCCTACGCCATCATCACCTTCCCCTTCATCTTCGCCATCATGTTCGGGGATGTGGGGCACGGGCTGCTCATGCTCCTCTTCGCACTCTGGATGGTGCTGTACGAGGACAGCCCCCGCCTGCGGCAGGGCACCAACGAGGTGGGGGCAGGACGGAGGGCTGGCACGGGGCTGGACATGGGATGGGCTGGGGGCACGGAATGAGGTTGGGGATGTGGGGCACGGTTGGGGATGTGGGATGGGGTTTGATGGTGCAGGCTGGGGATGGCGGCTCTGGACAAGGATGATACGGGTCAAGACTGGTGGTGTGGGGCAGAGGAGGTGGTGTGGAACAGGGGAGCCGCTGTGGGACACGGGAGCTGTGCTTGCCCCCCAGATCTGGCTGACGTTCTTTGAGGGGCGCTACCTCACCATCATGCCTGCTCATGGGCGCCTTTTCCATCCACACGGGCTTCATCTACAACGAGTGCTTCAGCAAGGCCACCGTCATTCCTTCCGTCTGCCTGGAGCGTGGCCACCATGGCCAACCACTCCTCCTGGAGGTGAGGTCCAGCCCCTGTCCCCCTACCCGGGTCCCCGTGTCCCTGCCGGCGCTGACACCCCTCGCTCTGCCCCCAGCTCTGAGTACCTTGCCACCCACCCTTCCCTCACCCTGGACCCCAACGTCACCGGCGTCTTCCGAGGGCCGTATCCATTTGGGATAGACCCGGTGAGTGTGCCGTGGGGGTGACAGCAAAATGGAACCCTCTTTGCTGTGGCACAGAGTCTCACCCACCTCGTTCCCGACAGATCTGGAGCTTGGCCACCAACCACCTCAACTTCCTCAACTCCTTCAAGATGAAGATGTCGGTGGTGCTGGGTATCGTGCACATGGGCTTCGGTGTCGTGCTGGGCGTCTTCAACCACCTGTGAGCGCTCGGGCTGTGCTAGAGGGGGGTGGGATTGGACTCACCTGGGGGTTGGGGTGGCAGCTGGGTCTTGTACCCCTAAACCTCGGTGGGTGCTGAGGACAAGCAAGTGAGGTGAGGGATAGGGCCGAGCAATGGTTCATTTCCCTCCCTCCCAATGAGCACTTCAGCAGCGCGCACCTAGCTCTTCCTGGAGTTCTCCGGAGGTGATTTCTCTCTGGCCCTTTGGCTATCCTGGTCTTTCCTCATCTTTAACAATGGATCAAAGTTTGGTGCCGCTGAGACTCCCGGGTGGGCCAGCATCCTCATCACTTTCATTGACATGTCCTTTTCAGCCAACGCGACTTCTCCGCCTACACCCGTCAGGCAGGACCACCCACTCTGGCTGGGAAGCGGTGTCGGGGGCCGCTGCCAGATCGAGCTGACCGACAGAGCTGTCCTGTGCTGCTAGGTGCCGGTGCAATGGTGCTGGCTGGTGCTGGCGCTGTGCATCGGTGCCGTTCTGGCTCTTGGGGACACCTGCTGTATCCGGTGGGCGGCAGCGTCCCGAGCACGGTAAAAGAGACCAGGGGCCGTGGGAGCTCAGTGGAGGGCTCTATGGGGGGCGTGGCAGGGTGGTCGATAGGGGAGGTCTTCACCCCTGGATGCTGTCCCGGTGGCAGCACGGTGGACATCCACACAGGGGAGAGCACCGAGCCAACACTGTGCAGAGGGGCAAGGAGCCGGGAAATCTGTCAATAGCCACCAAGGGAGGATGTGGAGAGTGCGGGGCATGGCCGATGCCCAGTGAGGGGCAGCAGCAGGCTGCTTTGGTCTGGTGGGTGGGGTGTCTGTGCCTCTGGCAGATGATCCCCATGCTCTCCGCCCCTACCCTGCAGCAGCTTGACTGTTGTCTGAATATCATATCAATATGCACCAGGCGACACGACACGAGTACTGGCCATAGCTTGTCGTGCCACACTCTTACTGTCCGTCACTACATGATGGCTTCCTGGAGCGAGCATCAGCTGGCGCACGCCCGTGGAGTCCCTTGGCCCTGCCGTTGTACCACCCTCAGAGCCGGCAGCACTTCAGCACTCCCCTCCAGCACTCACACATTCCCAGTAGCTCTCGAGAGTATCTGTGGACCTATGGGTGATGCACTGCAATGGCTTTTCGTGGTGGGCATGAGCTAGTGAAGCGGATCGTGGATGCTCGTAGCCGTAGTTTCGCACGCCTATCGCCGTGGCTCACCGTATGGCCATCTGCGGGTGATGGATAGGGGCTCGACTGACCTTCCTGCCATGCCTTGGCGAACTGCACTGGGAGAACAAGCCTCTAAGCGACAAAGGTGAAGGTAATTGTAGATGAGTGGGGTCCAGAGGGCCCGGAGAGTTGATTGGTGCACAGAGCACTCGGGGGGGGAGACTTGTGACCGGTGGCTAGTTGGGGGGGGAGTACAGAGAGCAGGGGGGGGGCAGCAGACCAGGAGGCGGGATGGGGGTTTTCCAGGTGAGAGTGGTGAGTATGACTAGTGGGAAGCGTGGGGGCCGAGGGGAGCGGGGCTCGAGGGGGAGACTTGCATGTAATGCTAGGAGAAGTTGAAGTAAAATTAGTAGGTATAATGTTTTGTGGTAAGTACGTGGAGGGAGTAGATAAATGGAACTGTGGGTCTTCGGGGGGGGGTATCTGTATTGATGCAGCGGCGAGGAAGAGGCTGGTGGTGGCAAAGTATGGGGTTGGCATGAGCGTAAGGGAAGAAGAAGCGTAAGGTCACGGCGGGGAGGGGGGGGGGGGGGGGGGGTGCAGTGCGCTAGTAGGGAAAGTGTGGCCCGGTACGGGGGGGGGGTGGTGGCAACGGGGAGGGGGCGGGGGGGGGCGGCCGGAGGGGAGGGTGCACGGCGGGTACATGTACAGTGAGGGGATACGTTGTGGAACGGATGTGAGGGACCATACACGGGAGGCAAATAGTAATGGGGGCACATTTGGGGACGTATGGGTATGCAGAAGGGCCGTAGAGGTTTGGCTGGGTCGTAATGTTAGGAAGCGCGAGGAGGGGCAGGAAGGGAGGTTACCGGGGCGGGTGCGCTGTGAATTGGGTTGCTGGGGGGGTCAGAGGCCTGTTGATGTGTTGGATTAGTATAGCAGCGGTGGGAATTGGGGGGGTGGCGTGCCTTTGGGCTGGGGCAGATTCTTGGGGTTAACTGGGGATACGGGGGTTGGGCTGGCAAGGCGGGGGGGGTGGGAGGGGGCGGGCCTGAGGTGGGGTGTGGGGGCTGTGTTTTAGAAACGGGGCGGTGAGGATGTGGTGTGTGGAGTGGCCGGTGGTGGGGAGGGGAGAATATTCAATAAGGTGCTGAGTTATCGAACTAACTGGGAATGATAGTTGGGTATCAGTTGGGCGGGGTGGGTGCTGTGTGGTTTCTCTTGCGGGTTGGATGGATAGTTAGATGCAAAGGGCGAGAATAGCCGGGGGAGAAGAAATAATGTTCAGTGTGAGACAGGGTGGGGGGGTGGGGGTGGGTGCGCGGGGCGTGGGAGTGGGGGGGGGGGGGGGGGGGGAGGGGGTTGGGGGGGGCGCGGGGGGCGGGGGTTGTGGGTGGGGGGTGGGGAGGGGGGGGGGGGTGGGGTGGGGGGGGGGGGGGGGGGGGGGGTGGGGGGGGGGGGGGGGGGGGGGGGGCTGATGGCTGGTGACCATCTCCTCGCAGGGTGGTAGTAGTTTACGTTGGTGCCGGGTACGGTGCCTTGCTTCGGGACTGGGTGGGTGCCGTGGGATGCGGGGGTTTGGAGCAGCGTGCAATTTCGCCGGGTCGGTGAATAGGTCTTTGGCTCGCAGCTGCGTTGATCTTCGGGGGAGGTGTCGGGGGGCTCGGGGGTCTCACGCGCGTGCGAGCGGGCTGCGCGGGGCGTAGGGCTGAGTGAGGGGAGGGGGCAGGGGATGGGCGGGTTGTTTGGCGTAGAGGGGGGGGCAGGCGGTGGAGGTGGGCTGGGGATCGGGGAGCCTGGGGGGTGCGCTGGCCTGCTGGGGGGCGACCAGAGCCCAGGGCACGTGGAGACGGGGGGCAGGGCAGCAGGGGCTCAGCCCATTCAGCTCTTTTCTGCTTCTGGCATCGGGGCCATGGGGCGGCGGGCGGGCTTCGCGCAGCAGGGACCCGGCGGTTCCGTCACTCTACCAGAGGGCGTAGGGGCGTCAGGGGGCGGCTCAGCTCTCGCCACATGACGGGGGGGCTCTCCGGGGTTCTCTTACACAGCGTCGGGGGTCGCCGTCCCCGAATCCTTGGCGATGGGTGCTTGGCGATCTCAGCTGGGTGATCTGCGGAGGGGAGCGGAGTAAGGGAGGTCCCGGGGATGCCCTAATGTCCCCCGGCCAGCACTCACCCGGTGGTTCTGGTAGGCCGTGACCGCATGAACTGGGTCTCGGGGAAGCTGAAGGACTTGAAGTTCTGGTGGGCGAAGCGCTCGCTGTCACGCCGCGGGTCCACGAAGACCACGTGGAAGCGGGGCTGGTAGCGGTGCATGGAGTTGAGGATGATCTGGGGGTGGGAAGCGCGAGGTGGTGGGACCCCCCAGGGCAGGGTCGCGCCGCGTCCCGCCCCGCGGACTCACGTGGCCGTTGTCGTCCAGAAGGTTGTTGGTCAGCTTGAGCTTGTCGAAGGACACGATCTGCCGCCATCACTGCGCGCCTTGGCCGCGGTCGGGTGGAGTGGACGCGGCCGGGAGCCGCCGGCTCGGCCCGGCCGGCCGCCAGCCAGGAGGAGCTGTGGAAGGCGTATCTGCGGGGCGGGGAGGGGCTCAGCACCCCAGATCCAGCCCCACCCCGTCCGCCCCTCCCACTGTATCTCTTGTCGTCCAGCGGGATGAAATCCATGAGCAGGACGTAGTCGGCTGACGGATCCAGCCCCGACAGCTTCACCTGAAAGGTGGGGAACATCCTCCTGCACGGAGGGGAGGGTAGGAAGGGGGTGCCCCCAGCCCGGCAGCTCCCCGGGCCACCGCGGTGCCCACCTGCCCGCCTTGGTGACGATCATCTCGGTGCCCAGACGGTTGAACTCTTCCCAGAGGCTGCCCATCTCCAGCCGTGCTGCAGCGTGGCACACGCGCTGGTTCTTGCCGCCGGCCCAGCACGGAGACCCCTCGGGCCCCCCAGGAAGGCTGCAGGGGGAAGGAAGGGGTGTCGGTCTGGGGAAGCGGACCCTGCGCGCGGCCATCCCATCACACCCTCCCTCCGTGCTGGCAGGATCAGGGTGTCATCCCCCCAAGGGGCTTCATCCGCGTCCCCGCCACACCCCAAAAGCAGCAGGACCCCAGTGCTGGGTGCGGGGAGCATTGTCCTGGCTGGGTTTTACCTGCCATGGCAGGGCAGGAGGTGTCCGTGGCTCCGTCCCCCGGCATGGTGGCAGTGTCACCCCTCGCGGCACAGCGCTGGCTCCGCAGTGTCCCCGCAGTCTGCTGGGGGTTTTATGCCCCAGCTCGGGGGTGGGAGGCGGGGGCTGGAGCACAGCCCCCTTCCCCGGCCTGCCTTCACACCTTGATGCGGTGATGATGGACGGGAGGAGAGCGCTGGCACTGCTGGGACCACCGCCGGTCCCCGGGCTGGGCTTGGGATGCCCCAGGCTGGGTGGGGACGTCTTTCCTGGGGTCTCCTTGTCCCTTTTTTGTCACAATCCAAGCGGGGGGAGCTGGGGGCTCCCCCAGGCAGAGCCCCCCTCAGTGTGTGGCTGATATTGAAAATCACAGCGAGGTGTTGGGGCAAGGAGCCGCCGCTCTGCCGCAGGCTCCGGGAGGAGGAACGAGCTGCCCCCTCCCCATAACCCACCCCACGGTGGCTCCTGTCTCTGCCCTGGTACCCCCCCACGCCCCTCATTGTGGTGACAGCGGGAGATGGATGGGGATGAGCTGGTGCCGTGGGCTAAGGGATATTTGTGGGAGGTGATGGACACCGGGGTGGGGCGTTACGGGGAAAAAGCAGGGGGATTGCTCCAGAGCCCCCCACTCCCCTCCAAACTGTCTCACAGCCCACCACGGAGTGTATTCCAGGATGCTGAGGCTCTGGGAAGGCTCTGGAGGACCAGGGGATGTCCTTTTTGGGGTGCTGGTGGCTTTCTGTCCCTGTTGGTGCCCCGGTGGCAGTGCACTGGTCTGAGCTCCCTGCTCCGCACGGAGCTGGGCATTTTCTCCCAGCTGGACTCAGCTTATGCCTTGCTTTGGGTTCCTGCAGGAATCCATTGTAGCACGGAGGGAACCCCTGGTGCTGTGGGGTGGGCAAGGGGGCATTTGGGGCCAGGGCTGGTGTGAAGCAGGGAGGAATCAGCTCCCCACGTTCCCCCAAATCCCTGTGAGTGTCCCTGCCCCGTGGAGCGCGGCTCGGCCCCATCCATCTCCGCTGTCAGCCGGGCCGATGGCCGCGGGGCTGCTGTCGGAGCTGCAGATGAGGAGGTGTGAGAGGCAGAGCTGGCAGGGGCGGGAGGAGGAGGGGGCTAGCCCGGGCAGGGTCACACCCGCCAAGGCTCTCCTGCAGCTCTGGCGTGCTCCTGGATGAGCTTTTCAGACCCCTTCCAACCTGGCCGCTGTAGACCACTGCAGGTGGGTCTCCTGAACCCGTTTGAAGCGCATGAACAAAATGGCTTTTTAACAATGAACTTTTTTTTGGCCCAAAACAGGCAGGTGGGAACAGTGGAAAACTTCAAAAATGGGAACAGCAAGTCTTTCTCATGGGGAATAATTGCAGGCTGGAGTGAGCTTGGAGTTGTGGTGGGCCACCAAATGAGCAGGAGAAGGTTTGGCAGATGTCAAATGACTCCTGCAAGAGCCCCTGACTCAGCTGGAATGGGGAACTGAAAAGTGCTGGGGGGACGGTGAGGGGAGAGAAGGAATCGAACCTCGTCTGCAGGGAACAGTGACAGCCGCACGGCAAGAGGGAAGGAGAGGGCAGGAAGCAGCAAATCATTTCTACAACCAGAAAGACAAAAGACAATGTATTTGTTAGGTCAGAGAGGGCACACGAGCAGCAGTTGCCTTCTTTTTTTATTTTATCTACTAATTTTAATTTATTTTTTTTTTTCGAAACCTTGAATTGAGAAAAGAGGAGGAATTTTAGGCGGTGGAAGTTCATACCACTGGGAGTGTCGGGCGCTGCGTTGGCCCAGCCAGCCTTGGAGCACCCTGGTTCTAAGTTCTAAACACGGTCCAGGGGTGGGACTGGATGATCTTGCAAGTCTCTTTCCCATCCCAACAATCCAGGCCTTGGATCTGCCCCTACAGACTGGTAATTATGAAAGAAATTGGTATTTAAATATAATTCCTTAAATAGGTCCACTACTGAGTTTTTTTCCCCTCCCACATATAATAATAATATAAAATATAAAATTAATCAATATAAATAAAATAATAATATAAATTAAATTATTATACATAATGAAAGATAATATAGAAATAGAAGTAATTTCAAAAACTCTTCAAATTCAAATCTTCAGCAAACCCCTTTGATTTTATTTCATTCCTGACACCGTTGTGTACACGAGGAGCATCGCTCCAGCCCTGCAGCCTGTGGGAATCCCATCCCTAAAATCCCAGACAGAAACCTCGGGATGTATCCTTGGGGGAAGGCTCATTCTGTTTCCAGGTGCCCCAGAGACCCTTTGGCCACTGCTCACGTGGGGAAGGTGTAAAACTTAAAATCTCCCAGCCACGTTAGAGAATGGAACGGGAAATGCTTCCTGGTTTCAGCAAGACCGATGGAGCTCGTGGACTTCAGCCCAAGGACCTGTGAGTATCTTGGCTCAAGCTGCCATTAACTAGAGGCTAAAATTTTAAGTGGTTTTGAGACAATTTTTTGCTGGATGGGGATAGTAATAAATCAGATTAGGAGGAGGTGGTTTTCCCTTGAAGCCACACGCAATCAGGGATGCTGGTCTCGTTTTAATTGATCCAAATTGGTTGGAAATCACCTCACTGGTGTCTGTTGTCAATGTAATGCAGCACTAATTAAGAAGGCAAATGAAGGCATGATGTTATTGTGTTTATTTGTCCCTAAATAAGAACATCTCCCTCCCCACCCCGTGAAATGTCACCATTTCCAGGGACGGGGCATCCACAGCTCCTCTGGCCCTGGCGCAGTGTCCAAGGCCAGGCTGGATGGGGCTTGGAGCAGCCTGGGGTAGTGCAAGGTGTCCCTGGCTGTGGCAGGGTGTTGGAATAAGATCAGATTTAGGATCCCTTCTGTCCCAACCCGCTCCAAGATTCTGTAATTCTGTATATTGTATTCAGACCACCCGACTCGTTCGATGCCTCCAGAGCTCCAGACCCACAATCTTCTCTCCAGTGTGTGTCTCTGTCCATCCAGGCCAGGCTGCTTTTCCATCCCAGCTGCAGTTTTCTGATTATTCCTGTTCCCAGGGTTCAGCACTTGAGTCACCTCAGCCCGGGACTCATCCTCGCTCCTCGCAGGCTTTGGATGAATCCACAGCTTCCCCTGATGGAATTAATGATGTGTTTGGGGGCTTTGACTCATCTGCTCCAGTCTTCTTATCCAAGGTTCGGGCATCACTTTTTTATTCCAGACAAAACCATTCTGTGCTGGTGGATGAGTTTTTGTGTTGTAATTCAATTTTCTTGTGAGGGTTCGAGAAACGTGTAAGTAAGACTTGGAAAGTATCTAATTTGTCCTTATGAAGTTATTGATAAAGGGATCACATCCAAGTAATTCTTGGAAAAAGACAACATAACCCTAGCGTGAAGAGGAGGACTCTCTCTTTGCCTTTTTTTATAAATAAGCACAAATTAGTTAAATAAACCTCAGTTTTCCAGAAAGTTAATTTACTTTAGATCCTTGAAGGAAGTGTTAATTTCCTAATTCTCACTTTATAATTCACTAATACTATTCTGATGTAAATTAATATTTCATTTAAATTTTAATAACTAATATAAAAGATTTGAGATGCGCAACTTACATTAGTTTATGTTGTTTATTTGAACCAATAATATACTAAGGACCTAATTTCAATTATATTTAATATAGATTAATCCAAGTTCGGGCTCACTTTTTCTTATTCAACAAACCATCTTTGCTGGGTGTGAGGGATCCGAGACGTAGAATGGAAATAAATTCCATTCTAAAGGGTCCCACAGAATACTGGAAAGCAGCTCCTGAAGAGGAGACCTGCACTGATAAATAAGCACAATTAGTTAAATAAACTCAATTATTTTCAGAAAGTTAAATATATAAACTTGAGGATTTATTTCCTAATTCTTATACAGAATTAAATATATATATGATATTAGACATATAAAGATAATTATATATTATATGTTATTATTTCAGTATTACTATTTAATAATATTATTATTCTTATTAAATATTATTATATCTTATATAATATCTATAAACTAATTTAATATGTATTTTAATATAGAAGAAATGTTTATACATCCTTTATATATAAAAAGCATTTTTTCTTAGAAATACACAATTATGTATCTACAAATTGATCTCTTGGAATATATAACTGATCTCTTGATATCAGAGGGAATTTAAAAGAACTCATGTAGGAAATCAAGATTTTGGGATTATGGGAGAGCCCAGGATTTGGAGAAGTGTTGCAGCTGCTAACTAGGATGAGGGGAAAACCCTTCAGGAACTCTTCTGCTGCAAATTATTTTTACATTTCCTGGTGATAATCATGAGCTGAATTTAAGCCTTTGAGGCTCAAACTGACCCTTCATGCCTGCTCTGGATAAATCCCACATTTCCCACATGACCCTTCACCAGCAGGCAGCAAGTGGAGAAACCCATGCCATTTTTCCATTTTTAAATGTTTAGAATGGAGCAGATGAGTCAAAGCCCCCAGACATCATTAATTCCATCAGGGGAAGCTGTGGATTCATCCAAAGCCTGTGAGGAGCGAGGATGAGTCCTGGGCTGAGGTGACTCAAGTGCTGAACCCTGGGAACAGGAATAATCAGAAAACTGCAGCTGGGATGGAAAAGCAGCCTGGCCTGGATGGACAGAGACACACACTGGAGAGAAGATCGTGGGGTGGGTCTGGAGTTCTGGAGGCATTGAACGAGTTGGGTAGTCTGAATACAATATACAGAATTACAGGATCTTGGTTGGGTCGGAAGGGATCCTAAATCTGATCTTATTCCAACCCCCTTCCACTACCCCAGGGCTGCTCCAAGCCCCATCCAGCCCTGGCCTTGGACACTGCGCCAGGGCCAGAGGAGCTGTGGAGCCCAGTCCCTAGAAATGTGACATTTCACGGGGTGGGGAGGGAGATGTTCTTATTTAGGGACAAATAAACACAATAACATCATGCCTTCATTTGCCTTCTTAATAGTGCTGCATTACATGACAACAGACACCAGTGAGGTGATTTCCAACCAATTGGATCAATTAACGAGACCAGCATCCCTGATGCGTGTGGCTCAAGGGAAAACCACCTCCTCCTAATCTGTTTATTACTATCCCCATCCAGCAAAAAATTGTCTCAAAACCACTTAAAATTTTAGCCTCTAGTTAATGGCAGCTTGAGCCAAGATACTCACAGGTCCTTGGGCTGAAGTCCACGAGCTCCATCGGTCTTGCTGAAACCAGGAAGCATTTCCCGTTCCATTCTCTAACGTGGCTGGGAGATTTTAAGTTTTACACCTTCCCCACGTGAGCAGTGGCCAAAGGGTCTCTGGGGCACCTGGAAACAGAATGAGCCTTCCCCCAAGGATACATCCCGAGGTTTCTGTCTGGGATTTTAGGGATGGGATTCCCACAGGCTGCAGGGCTGGAGCGATGCTCCTCGTGTACACAACGGTGTCAGGAATGAAATAAAATCAAAGGGGTTTGCTGAAGATTTGAATTTGAAGAGTTTTTGAAATTATTCTCTATTTCTATATTATCTTTCATTATGTATAATTATATTTTTATATATATATTATTATTATATATTGTATTTACATTATATATTATTTTATATGTGGGAGGGGAAAAAAACACTCAGTAGTGGACCTATTTAAGGAAATTATATTTGAAATTATCATTTCTTTCATATACCAGTCTGAGGCAGATCCCAGAGCCTGGAATTGTTGGGATTGGAAAGGAACTTCAAGATCATCCAGTCCCACCTCTGGGACACGTTTTAACTAGACCAGGGTGCTCCAAGCTCTGGCCAACCCAGCCCCGGACATCCCAGGGTAACTCCACCCAGCTAAAATTTTCCTTCCTCTTTCCTCATCAAGGTTTCAAAAAAAAAATAAAAAAATTATAGATAAAATAAAAAAAGAGGCAACTGCTGCTCGTGTTGCCCTCTCTGACCTAACAAATACATGTCTTTTGTCTTTCTGGTTGAGAAATGAGTGTTGCTGCTTCCTGCCCTCTCACTTCCCTCTTGCCGTGCCGGCTGTTCACTGTTCCCTGCAGAACGGGGTCGATTCCTCTCCTCCCCTCACTGTCCCCCATGCACTTTTAGTTCCCCATTCCAGCTGAGTCAGGGGCTCATTGCAGGGAGTCATTTGACCATCTGCCAAACCTTCTCCTGCTTCATCTTGGTGGCCACCACAACCTCCAGAGCTCACTCCAGCCTGCAATTATTCCCCATGAGAAAGACTTGCTGTTCCCCATTTTTGAAGTTTTCCTGTTCCCACCTGCCTGTTTGGGGCCAAAAAAAAGTTCATTTTAAAAAGCCATTTTGTATCATGCGCTTCCAAACGGGTTCAGGAGACCCACCTGCAGTGGTCTACAGCGGCCAGGGTTGGAAGGGGTCTGAAAGCTCATCCAGGAGCACGCCCAGGAGCTGCAGGAGAGCCTTGGCGGGTGTGACCCTGCCCGGGGCTGAGCCCCCTCCATCCTCCCGCCCCTGCCAGCTCTGCCTCTCACACCTCCTCATCTGCAGCTCGACAGCAGCCCCGCGGCCACGGCCCGGCTGACAGCGGGAGATGGATGGGGCCGAGCCGGCTCCACGGGGCGGGGGACACGTCAACAGGGATTTTTGGGGGGATTTTTTTATTTTTTGGGGGGGGCGGGAAAAAGGGGCTTGATTCTTTTTTTCCCTTGCTTTCACACCCCAAAGGGGCCCTTTTGGGCCCCCCCCCAAAAGAAAAAAAATGCCCAAAAAATCCTTTTCCCCTCCCCCCCCTTTTTTTTCCTTTTTTTTTTTTTTT
>VKON01000114.1:336376-403578 GCA_009741485.1 Malurus cyaneus samueli | reverse complement strand
CATCCCCCATGGATCCCATGAGCTGCAGGGGCGCGGCTGCTTCACCATGGTCATCAACACACTGCAAAGGAACCTCCTCCCCCTCCTTCACTGACCTTGGTGCTCCATGTGTTCTCTCACAATTCTCCTCCTCCTGTCGCCTAGAGAAAACTGTCCATTGTTTGAATTTCTCCTAAATACGTTATCAGTGGCTTACAAATCCCTAGTTGGCCCATGCCTGGCACGCACGTCCATCATCTTCAGAGACACCAAAGCTCTGCCGGACACGGTGGTGGCTTCCAGCAGCTTCGCACAGAGCCTACCACCTCTTGTGGCCGACCGCCACTAAAAAAATAAAAAAACGTGAAAAACAACCGAGCTGGGGCCGGGGCCTGCAGCGCGGCGCTGCCACAGGCGGCAGCACTGAGGAGAAAAAGCGCGGGGGGCGGACCAGACTGCGCATGCGCGTTCCCCCCTTTTATTTTTCGGCTGGTTCAGACAGTTCAATGCGCATGCGCGCTCCCTTCTATGCGGTACCGCCCCCATTGCGCATGCGCGGGCCCCTGGCTGCAGTACCGCGCTCCGCCCGCAGGCGGCACCAGCGCCGCCCCCGCGAACACGGGGGGAATTTGGGGCGAAAGAGGGAAAACCGCACCAGGAGAAACCATAAATAAATTGCTGGGCTTCCTCCTGGTGCTCCTCCAGCCATTCGTACAGAGAAGTCCACAGTTTTCCCAAGGAGCTGCTGGAAAAATGAAAATACCTCAAGTTTTTTGAGCGCTCCCGGTCCTGTCTCAGCACCTGAGGAATAAATGCGTGTTCCCCATGTGTCAGGAAGAGCTTTTCTAGGTGGAAGCACTAGGAATAAGAGCTGGGCTTTGTCTCGCCCCGCTGTGCTTCAGATGTGGAGATAAAAGATAAATTCAGGCTCCATCTCACCGGGGAGAGATCAGCAGCTCCTAAAATCCCACTTTGTGACAGATAAAGTAAATAAACATCGATTTTTCTCCTGGATAACATTAATCATGGCCTGACAGAGTTACACCAGAGAGTAAACCAAGAGTAGGCACCGCAGGCTCCTGCCAAAGGGATCCAAACCTAAAAATCATCATTATTGGATCAGCCTTGGCTGAAGGGCTGAGTTTCATCCCCAGAACCCAACATCCCATTTCAGACATCCCAGGAGCGACGTGTCTGCTCTTGTGGTGCTGTAATGAGGATTTAGAGCTGCTTTTCATCACCCCAGTCCCCGGGAGGAGCGGGGCCGGGCCAGGTGTGCAGGACCGGGCTGGCCCAGGTGCGCAGGGCCCAGAGCGGCGGAGCGGAGCGGGACCGAGGGGATTTAAGCCCCGGAAACTGGTCACGGTGCCATTTGCCCCCTCGGCACTCGGTGAGGGTGGCTGCGACTGGCTGGGCTCTGTGTCTCTCTTCCTTTCCTTTCTTCTTTTTCTTATTCTTTATCTATCTCTCTTTCTCTATACCGCTCTTTCTTCCCTCCATCCTCCTCGCCCTCTCGCTCTCACCGCTGGCCTCCGCTCTCTCTCCCCGGCCCGCTGCCCCCTAACCTCCCTATCCCGTACACATCACAACCTTACCCCTCCATCCTCCCCTCTCCTCCACTCTCTCCTTCCCCACACAGCTCCTCTGCCCTCTCCCCTGCTCTCCTCCCCTAACCCCCGCCTGCCTTCAGTCCTCCCCTTCCTTCCCCTCCCCTGCCCCTATTCCCTTCCTTCTCCCTCTGCACCGTGACCTCACTGTCTCCGTCTTATTAGCCCCCATCCTCCCTTCCTCTTCTCCACCACCTTCCTTCTCTCCCGCAGCCGCGGGGTTCGGGGCGCCGACAATAAAGCCCAGAGGGCCGGAGGCGGCGCCCGCGTCGTCCCCGCTCACGGCTCCCCCCATTCAGGTCCAATACACCGCCCGACCCCGCCGGGGTTCCGGCTTCCCGACATCACACTGGGGGCTCCCCGGGGCTGGGGGTGTGGGGGACCCTCCGGACTCTGCCCTCCTGCTCCGACTGCGAGCTCGCTCCTGCTCGGGATACTCATCCGACACCTGCCCCTGACACCACAGGCTCTCCCTCCTCTCCCCTTTCTCTGTGGCTTGCACTCTCTATTAAAAAAAAAAAAAACTCGGTTTAAAGAAAAAAAAAAACCCAAACAGTGAAAACTCTTTATTTTATTTTTTCCAGAGGACAGGATATTCCGATTTGGAACGGACACTCAAGTCACACATTGTTAGGGATTGCTTGTCTAGGGACTGAACTCCGTAACTATGGTGATGTTAGCACCCTGTTCCAACCAGTGGAGCCAACCTCAGGGTCCTGGGGAAAGCTGTCCCTGGGATGGCAGTGGCTGCTGCCAGCAAGGTAATTCCTATACCAATGCAGCTCCTTCTTTTTTCAGGCCAATACTGCTTTACACAGCAGCCCCGGGAACGGCTCTAGGGCACAACCGGCTGGCACCTGCCCTGACGTACACAACTCTTGCAACAACCATGATTTGCTGCCCTGGCCAGGATTTACCCAACAGCTGTCAAGGTGCTCGTGCAATGTCCCTTTCCAGGGAGAAGTGAGCAAGAGAAATGCTAAGGCTACAATTGGTCCGTGGCAAAAGTTCTGGAGAGTGTCAGGGCTGGTCCCGCCTGCAGAGGGGCGTTTCCCGCAGGTGAGTGTTTACAGCCCAAAATCTCAGCAGCTGCTGGGGCCGGGGCTGCTTTTCTGGCCCAGAATTGGACAGAGCCCTCGGTGACTCCGGCTCCCCGCCAGGAATGTTCCGTGGTGTTTCCTCTGTGTGTCCCAGGTGGCCGGGAATGCAGGGTGGGAGAAGGTCAGGAGCCACAGAAGGGGGGCCAGCACCTCTTGTCCTTCCTATTTCCAGGGGAGGAGCTGTGCCTGCAGTGTCCTGCCCGTACGCACACAGCACACAAAAACACATCCCGGGGATGGGCACTGGGATGCCAGGGCAGCACTCGGATGGACATGGATTAAGGTCTGCCCTTGGCCCCTCAGCCATGGGCTGCTCTGAACAGGAACCTGGAGCTGTTTCTCAATACACGCAAGAGGCAACAAATTCCTTCCCAAGGGCTCCAAGTAACCAAATGAGCCCATGTTACAGAGTCACAGAACATCCTAAATAATTTGGATTTTGTTTTCTGGTATAGGCAGGGAATTCTTCTTGAAAACTCGAAACTAAAGCATATGTGGTGTGAGAGGAGAGGGGTTCTTCTTCAAATTAAAAACACAGTGGGAAAAATAAATCTGTGGAACAGCTCCTTTCCAATCTTGGACTTGCTTTCATGTGATTTCAACTGCTTCAATAGGATTTTCAAGCTCTGAAGTTATGAGCTTCCAGCACGACAGAAAATTTTGGGAAAACTCTCTTGATCAGGCAGTGGAGCCCCTCCATAGTGTCCCAGTGCTCTGGCACTGCCCAGCAGGCCTGGATGGAATGTGGGGGTTCCAGCACAGCTCCCCTGGCACATCCCACTGCTTCCTCAAGTCCCATTTAAGCAGGATCATTTTTTGGGGTGGGGCACCCAAACCCAGCAAAATTGGCTTGAGCCAGTTTGGGGGGATCTCCCCTCTCCCCTCCTCACCAAATTCTTGCAGCCAAAATCCATCCAAAATCCCCATCCCCTCAATCTCTCCAAGGAATTGGATTTTTATTTCCCAATCCAGCAAGGCAGGAATGCTGTTCTCCTCAATATCTTAATTGCAGTAATTGATTAAGAAATATTAAAAGAAGTTAAAACAATGAGGAGAAAATGAAGAGCTGCCAGCTCCAACCAAGGGGTGCTCAAGCCCCTTCTCCATCATTTGCTTTAATTAACCAATGCAAATGAACCAATTAAAATCCCATCAACACATTATTCTTCTTATTAATCGAGTTATAGAGAAACATTGCAGAATATCAAAGAACCATTTGAACCCCCAAAACTCTTCTAGGAGATATCCAGGGCTGGGCTGCACTGCACCCTGAAACCAAGGAGAATTGGGAGAAAAGACAAACCCAGACTGAGACTCCTGGCACATCAGTGCTGACTCTGCCAGCCAAAACAATCCTTGCTCTGACCACACACCTGTGAATCCCAGCAATTTGGCAAGTCATCAATATCCTCATAGGCCTTTTTATTAAAAGCAGATTTCCATGGAGAATTAATGAAATACAGAAAATTAAATGAAAACATAAAGGAACAGCTCCCTCAGCCCGGCAGGTTGCAGCATCCAAAAGAAAATGAACAGAAAGATTATGGATTGGGACCATCACCAATCCCAAATCCCTCGTGTGTAATAGCACTCTGCTTCAGTTCAGAAATCCCCACTTCTCTTAGTGGGCAAACCCTTCAACTCTGCTTTCAATTTACCAAGTTCCCAATCAAGGTTCCACTTCACTGTGTCCATGGTGAGAGCCAGGAAAACACGCAGGGTATCATCCTCTGGGAATGTTGCTGAGGAACCACAGCAACCTCATCTGTGACTGCAGCCCAGAGGGAGATCTCTTGCCAACAGCTTTGGCTGTGCTTGGGGTGTCCTGACACTGCACAGCATCCTCTGCCTTGGGGAGTATCCCCAAGGTGCCAAGAAAGGAGCCTCTTACAGACACAGAGTCAGGGATTCAGGGGAAAAAAAGGAGTTTTCAGTCTTTAGCATCTCCCACTCCGTCAGCATTGATGGCAAACATGGCTTCAGCCTCGGGAAGACACGGAGAGTCATAGATTTTACAGATCCTGGTCTCACCTCGTCCTTTCCGCAGGTACAGCCTGACAGGGAGAGAGAAGGAAACTGGTAAGGTAGACAACCCACTCCCAGAAAATCATCATAATCCATAAAACATTAAATAGAACTGTAAGAACTTCCCAAGATGTTCACTGCCCTGTGGACTGAGGGCCCAGAGTGGCACTAAGCTGAAGTACGGGCTGGGCCTGCCATGGACAGACTGTGGAAACACCTGGAAGTAAAAGCTACTCAGCCAATCCCATAAAACATTCCCAAACCAGGCTCCTGGGATATGACCATCTCCTGTCTTACCTGGTGGTGGAAGCATGAGCGATGATATTGCCTCCAATGGGTTTTTTAGGATCTGCAGTGAACATGGCAGCTCCATCTACCTGTGCCACCACCTGATTCGTGATGACAACAGCCACGCCGAACTGCAGGGAAAACAACCAAAACCACTTTATTTCCCACCATCACATCAGAAAAGCAGGGCAAAGGACACAGGGCCACTCCTGGTGTCCATAACTGTGGGATCCAGCCCCTCCAAACCAACGGGAGCAGAGACAGAGACAAAAAAGCCCTTGGGACCAAATCACTGGGGTTTGTAAGAAGAGTTTAACTTTGACAACTGTATTGGGTTTGCATGGCCTGGTCTTTGGTAAGGGGGGATCACAGAGGTGGCTTCTGTGAGAAGCTGCTGGAAACTTCTACTGTGTCTGGCAGAGCCAATCCTGGGATGGCTCCAAGATGGATGTGCTGCTGGCCAAGGCCAGGCCAATTAGAGATGGTGGTAACGCCTCTGTGAGAACATATTTAAGAAGAAATCAAAACAAAGGTGCTGGCAGTTTTAATTCCAGCCAGAGGAGTGAGAACATGTGAGGGAAACATGCAGACATCAAGGTCAGTGAAGAAGGAGGGGGAGGAGGTGCTGAAGGTGCTGAAGCTGAAATTCCTCTGCAGGCTGTGGTGAGGCAGCCATGCCCCTGCAGCCCCTGGAGATCCACGGGGATGCAGACCTCCATTTGCAGCCTGTGGAGGAGCCACATGCTGGAGTGGGTGAATGCTTGGATGGAGGCTGTGGGAGGCCCATGGAGAAAGGAGCTCACTCTGAAGCAGCCTGTCCTTGGAGGACTGCACCCCATGGAAGAGTGACCCATGCTACAGCCACTGAGGGATGCTGCTGTCTGTGGGACAGACTCACATTGCAGCAGGGAGCTGCTGCTCATAAGAAGGAGCAACGCTGGAGAAATTCATGGAGAGCTGTCTCCCGTGGGAGGGGAAAGACTCCTCTCCCTCAGCAGTGGGAGAAACCTTGGATGAATGAACTGACCAAAACCCCTATCCCCATCTCAGTGGAGTAGGAGGTAGAGCCAGGAAGGAGGGAGGGGTGTGGGGAGGATGGATGTAAGACCTTATTTTACTTCTCATTATCCTGCTCTGATTTCATTAGTAATCAATTCACTTCAAATCTCCAAGTTGAGCCTGTTTTCCCCTTGATGGCAATTGATAAGTGTTTTCTCCTAGTCCTTACCTCAACTCATGAACCCTTCATTAAATTTTCTCTCCTCTGTCCAGCTGCAGAGGAGGGTGAACGAGTGGCTTTCATGGGTGCTTGGCATTTGAGCACCATCAACCCAAGGAGTGCTCACCTCGTCAGCCAGGCGCAGCAGCATCCTCAGGAACCTGGCCAGGTGCATCTGCCTGGCAGAGAGCTCCCCTCTTCCCGAGTAATCCGTACGGTACAGGGCCGTGGCACTGTCCACGATCAGCAGCGCGTACCTGCCAAAGGACAGGCAGGGCTCTAAGTCTCAGTTCCAACACCAAGCAGCCTGCACAGGAGCTTGGAAATCATCAGCACTGTTTCTAAACACAGTTCTAAACTGAGCTTCCAAATTGCTCCTCAGGCTGGGACTGAGGAAACATGGATTCCCTGTGTTTGTATGGTCACATCAGCTGGAGCCAGTGCTGGCACCCAGAATTGCAGCAGCAAGATGTGCACTGGCACCCAACTGCTGATAGAACAAGCTGGCTCCCTGGAGAAGCCAAAGGCTAATCCCATGTGGAAACAAAACTCATTAAATCAGTGTAAATACCGTGATTCAGCCATCATGGCTGAGGCCTGGTACAGCAGCTGGGTCTGGTGGTCGGTGTTAAAGCCCCGGGCATAGGCCACATTGTCCAGGACGTCGCTGCCAGACAGGCCATATCTGCAAAATCAGGGAAAATAAAGGGATGACCCTTGAGGGACAACTTTGTTCATAGGAATTAGCCAGGAGCTTAGCCAAAAGGCTGGAAAAAACCTCACATCCCTGGGAGAGATAACAGATGGAAAAAATGCCACATCAATGATGGAAAGAGAATGGAATAACTGGAACCAGTTTCAACAGGTAAGAGGAAATGGCCCCATGTGATACCAGGGAAGGTTTAGGCTGCATATTGGGAAGTCTCTTAGTGGAAAGGCTGTCCAGCCCTGCACAGCGGGCAAGGCCTCATCCCTGAAGGGATTTAAAACCATGCGGATGTGGCACTTGGGGACAAGGGACAGCGGTGGCCTCAGCAATGCCAGCAATGCTGGGCACTGTGATCTCCAGAGTGCTTCTCCAACCTGAATGATTCCACGGTTCCAAGGACACTCTACACTACCAGCACAGACACACCTGGGCCTGCTGCAAACACCTTTTCACTTCCTGTCCCTGACTTGGCTGCCAAATATTGCCTGGTGACAGGGAACTTGGGAGCTGTCCTTGCTGTAGGAGAAACCAGGAGGATTAGAACAAATTCCCTTCAGAAAAAGCTAACAGCATCCAGCCAGTCCTGTCCCCAGCTGCTTGGAAAGTTCCCAGTCCCTTCCAGTAGCAAAAGAGGGAAATCACCCTGTGCTGAGGGACAATGACATGAGAGCTGTGGGGACAGAATGGCAGAAATGGGAAAGGAACGGCAGCACCAGAGGTTTCCAGAGGGAACAGCTGCCAAATCACGCCCCCCCACGCCCTGTGGAAAACGTTTTCCAACTGAGCTGTGAGTCAATGTATTCCTGTGTTCCACTCACAGACCTTTCAGCCACTGCCAGGAGCCGCTCTGGACGGAAGGTCCCCTCTGTGTCGATGTACATGGCTTTTCCTTCACCACCCCCACGGTCCATGGGGAGCTAAAGGAGAAGGAAAGGAATGAACAGGGAATAAAGTATCCATAAATACAGCAGCTATTGCCCCAAGCCCTCACCAAGGTAATACAATAAATAATACCCCATGCTATTGTGATTAAAGTCCCATTTAGCTGGGAAAAGTGAGAGGAAAAATTCCTGGTCCCCATCTCTGACACCTTCCTTTTGTAGTACCTGTCACCCTGATCTCGCAGGACAAGGAGGAATGCATTCCCACTGACACAAGACAGGGATAGATGGGATATTGGGATAAAACTCTTCCCAGCGAGGATGCTGAGACCCTGGCACTGATTGCCCAGAGGAGCTGTGGCTGCCCCTGGATCCCTGGCAGTGTCCAAGGCCAGGCTGGAGGGGGCTTGGAGCAAGCTGGGATAGTGGAAGATCTCCCTGCCTGTGGAACAGGAATGGACTTTAAGCTCCTTTCCCACTCAAACCATTCCAGGATTCTATCATTCTACACAAGATGACAGGTCAGCTTTGAGCTGTGAACTCAGGGAGTCAACTAAATGATCAAATTAAGTCCAATCCTCTAATATTTTAGGGCATAACAATCTCTAGACAGTAACAAGCACTTAGAAAGATAAGGAAAGTGCCCACATGAGCAAATATCCCAAGGCTGTGGGGTCTGAATATTGGATAAAAATGAGGAGAACCACCCACCTGACAGGTGACTGCCAGGGTGTGACACAACTGCGTCTTCCCAGTACGGAATTCCCCGAATAACTCTGTTATGGACCCTGTTTCTATTCCTCCTGAAGGGAAAATGACAATATTATTGATAAAAAATTAAAGGGTCACATGTTACAAACAGGTAACTATGTATCTGTGTACCAATGTATCCATCCCACATATAAAATAAAACATTTATAGAGACTCAGTTAAACACTGAATTTGACTGAAAGTTTCAAGATTAAGAGGGAAAAATGCTTGTCATCCTGAGGCTTGTTCATGCTGTGGATAAGAAGTCCAGGTGTGTTTTTGAAGGTGCTGAAGAGCTGAAATTCCTTGTTTTCATTTTTGGATTAATTAACACAGGAATGAGGAGATGGTGATACCTGGTTTTGTTTTCCCTAAACATGGCACAGACTTAAATAAACCAGAAACATCCAAAAATGGACAGCTCTGGGTCTTGCATCATGACTAAAAGGATTAAAAACTATTTCTGCAGCTTTTAAACAGCAATTCAAGAGCAATCCTGGAGGTCTTTCATCCAAGCAGGACTTGCTATCCTTGGGCAGTTCCATGCAAGGATCACACTCATGGGAAAGCTTTACCCCAAGAACTGATGTTAAGCAGGAAAGAGAAATAATAAAATGCTGACCTTGAAGCAGCTTATCCAGCTCTTTGGAGCCAGTGGTGATCTGGATGATCTCCGACCGTCGCTGGTGGAATTCTGTGGCCGTGGTGAAACCCATGGGAACCAGTTTGGCTGCCTCAGCCTGAGGGAAAACCCAACTGAGCAGAGCCAGGAGACTTCAGGCTCCTTGTTAACCCCCCAGTAATTAGTATTTCCTGCCTTGTGGAGAGGTGCCTGTAGCACTCCATGCACAGTTCATAGACATTGCACGAGTTGGAATCTCTGAACAGAACTGAAATTCTGCTCTGAGAAAAAGCTCCAACATCTCTTTTGTGTGTTTTATGGAAATATCTTCCGCTTGTGCCCCACCCGTTCAGATCAGTCCTGCCCTGGTGCATTTTGCCTTTTCCCATCACATGCCATGTCACACTCCTAATCACCTTTACTGCCCTTTGGAGACCTTCCAAATTCACCACAATGCTTTCAGCCAGCAGAAATAAACCTGTGCAATAGCTTGAGTTAAAGTTCCAGAACATCCTTACCAGGATTTTGTCAGCTTTGGCTTCACTGATGCCTTTAATGTTCAGCAGCTCCTTCTTTGGTGCATAAGCCACGGCCTCCACAGTGTGAAATCCAGCTTCTTCCAGCTTCTTCACATCATTGGAATTTATGCCACATTGCTGGGAGAGAGGGAGAGGGGGAAAAGGACACATGTTGGTATTTCTGTTTTATTTTTTTAACAGAACACAAATAAGAATTTTGCAACAAGAGTTTTCAGATTAACCTTCTTTTTAAAGAAAGAGGTTTAGGTTGGATATTAGTAAGAAATTCTTTCCTGTGGAGGTGGTGAGGCCTTGGTGGAGTAGCTGGGGCTGCCCCATCTCTGGCAGTGCCCAAGGTCAGGTTGGATGGGGCTTGAAGCAAGCTGGGATAGTGAAAGGTGCCCTGCCCATGGCAGGGGATGGAACAGGATGGGCTTCTAAGGCTCCTTCCAACCCAAACCTTTACAAGATTCCATTCTAGGAAAAAGACCAGTGATCTATGGAAAGACTCCTCCAGAGGTAACTCCTCACTTACCTCCAACCTGGATATGAGCTGTGGCCCAAAGCTCTCCTCCTCTGCCGACGTGTCCACGCTGCCCTCGAGCTGCATCTGCATGGCCATGGCAGCGAGAGCCCAGGACACCCCCTGGAAGGAACCAAACATCTCAGTGTCCCCTCTCAGCAAGAAATTATGTTGTCATGTGAATCAGAATCATGGAGATACTAAAGCTGGAAGAGTGCTCTGAGTGGCCCCTGATGCTGAGCTGGGCTATGCCCCAGAGTCTGCCCTCAGGACTGCCACAAACACCTTGAAAAGGGCTGGGACACCCTGCAGAGGATGTGTGCCAACGGTGGGATTGCTGAGCAGGGAAGCAGGAACTGTCACTTGATGGATATTGAGAGTTCACACACACTCGGGATGTAACACACAATTTGGGTATTATAGTGACAGGATAAGGGGGAATGGATTAAAACTGATGGAGAGGAAATCTACATTGAATATTGGGAAGAAATTGTTCCCTGCGAGGGTGCTGAGGCCTTGGCACAGAGTAGCTGTGGATGCCCCATCCCTGGAAGTGTCCAAGGCCAGATTGGATGGGGTTTGGAGCAAACTGGTCCAGTGAAAAGTGCCCTTACCCATGGCAGGGGGTGGAACTTGATGGACTTTCAAGTCCCTTCCAACCCAAAACATTCCACGATTCCAACTTTACCGGGGACCCGGCCAGCAGTACTTCCCAGCTGCCCCCGCCGGCGATCTGGAACTCCTTGCGCTCCCCGTGCCGCGTCCCCTCATTTTGCCCAACTCCAGCCCTTTGTTCAAGGCCCCTCACGCCCGCCTCTCCAACGCCCCTCAGGCTCCGCGGCCGCTGCCAGGCGGGGACGCGGGGCGGAGCTGCCCCGTTCGCCCGCTCCCCGCACCGGGGAGGCGCCAGGGGAGCCCCGAGAGGAGCCGGGGGAGCCCGAGAGGCGCCGAGGGACGCGGCGGCCCCGTGCCCGCTCCACCCGCCCAGCCCGCCCGCTCCGGCCCCGCTCCGGGCCTCTCTCACGCGGCCCCGCTCCGGCCGTTCGGGCGTTCCCGCCGCCGCCTCACGTGACCCCGCCCGCCTGCGCGCGCAGGCATTGCCCCGCCCCCGGCGGCGCCTGAAAGGGAGCGCGGGAAGCGGCGGCATGGAACGGGGGGCGCCTTTCTTCCTAATTCCCTTTCCTTCCTCTCTCTTTCTTCTCTTCCTTTATTTCTTTCCCCTTTTTTTCTTCTCTCTCCCTTCTTTATGCCCTTCTTCTCTTTCCCCCCCCTTTTCCATTTCTTTGTCCTTTTCCTTTTTCCTCTTTTCCTTCACCTTTATCTTATTTTCTTTATGCCCTTCTTTTCTCTTTCCCTCCCTTTTCCATTTCTTTGTCTTTTCATTTTTCTTTTTCCTCTTTTCCTTCTCCTTTATCTTATTTTTCCTTTATTTTCTTTCTCTCCTTTTCCCTTTGAAGCACAACCCTGTGTCCCCCTAAATCATAATTCCTGAGCAGTGCCAATTCCTCAGCCACAACCCAGGAACAAACAGCTGGAGATCAAAACACATCTGGAGTAGAAGTTGCGAATCTGCACTGGAAGCCCCGTCCCTTGACTTTGACTGAATCCCTTTGCCTTGAGGCTTTGCTGGATATAGATTGGAGCTGCTGATTTTTGGCACATCGAAATGAAGTTTTCAATAATTTTTTTTAAAAGCTGGATAATGGAATAATTTCTGCCCAAGCCCCTTTTCCTACTAGAAACATGTGGGTTCACCTGCAACTTTGATTCAATATTCAGAGCAATAGAATAAGCTCCACCAAAAACTCGAGTCTTTGTAGTTGCTTTTGTGTGTAAATACACTGAAAGAAAAGAAAACCAGCCAAAATAGACAAAAAAAAAGAAGTGGATAATACTCCTGGATAACTGCTGCAGCACTCTCTGCTAGTTAGTAATGCACAGAGAATGGCCTGAGGAAATTCAAAATTCCAGGTATACTACCTAAGTTGAGAATGATTTGGGTGCTATATTCATAATTGAAGTAAAACAAATTCTTGTGAAGAGCCAAGGCATAGAAAACTTCAGGAATAGCACTAGTTAAGGCAAGGAAAAAAAATCATATTATGAAAAGTCCTCCCAAGTCTTTAACATAATTATTCCAATATTATTAATTGAATTTTGCATTTAATATTCAATCACCAGTTTAAACAGAGCAGCCCATAATTCCCACTTGAAGCAGAGTGATAAATCCAATCTTTATTAAACTTGCACTTCTCAAACACACAGAAACTCTGTAAAAAGATAAAATATATAAACACTGAAATAAAGGAAAACATTTTTAAATTCAACATTTTTTACAGGGTCCAAAGATTTGCAGCCACAGAACTAAGAGCTGAGCCAGGCCTGGTGCTTTGGCTTGGAAAAGCCAAAGGCAGGGTGAGATCAGTTCCAACAGCAAGACCCCCATAATACAATACACAAAACATATCCAAAACCAAGCTAGAGCTCACAAACACTCCCAAGCTTAAGGAGTTCAGGATCCTCCCTAAAATTCCTCAGCATTCCAAACTGGGACAGTACTCCAGCACCTAGAGATAGTCCAGCACTAAGACTAAGAGATAGTGCTGGACTAATGAATATCAGAACTAACTTCAGCCAGAGAATCACGGTGACGGCTTTGAGACTGTTGCATCTCAAAATCTGTGGGCAAGCACAGGGATTTTTAGTCTTAATTCCAAAAATATTTCTGACTTTGGCGACCTGGTTAATTGCTACAGGTTAACTGGTTAATTAATCAGATGCAGGGATATAGTGTCTGCCCTGAGAGGGGTCCCAGGGAATAAAACCGGATAAACACCGGACGAGATGGGATCTGTTTAATTGTGCATGGCATACATGAAATAATGACAGTGGAAGTAAATTCCAGGGGTAATGATTTAGAGAACACTCACCACTGCTTTGTCCAAGAGCTCTGTAAATGACCCCAGGACAAAATTTATGGCCTATGGCAGAAGAAAATTCATGCTTTGAATGATTATCCAATCATGACTTTGTATCAGAAATGACCACCAGTGACTGACAGAAGATAAAAGGCAACTTGAATTTATAAAGTACATGGGAATTCCTTCCTCCTATGCTTTAGACATCCCTGCTTTTGTAAAACATGTGTCCTACACCAAGTGTTCTACTTGGTCTAAGCCACAGTATCAAATAGGCAGGAATTCTAGAGCTGAGTGGGTGACAGCATTCCCATTCCAGGGAGACACAGCTGGAATTCTCAGAAGACTAAATTCACAGACTACCCATTCTGATGCTTCAGTCCTGCCCGTGGATCCAGTGGATCATTTGGGACCCAGGAGCAGATTGTGATTGATCGAGGCAACTATTCTCCGCAGATAGTGGTGACCAACTGGAACACTGGAGAGAACAGGAGCAATTTCCTTCTCCCTGGGGAAGATAAAATGATGACATGTGTTGGAGAGGCTCCGGAACATTCAATTCCCAATCCCTGCTTTGGAATGGAGCCACATGGAGTGGTGCTTTGTCAGCTCACCCGATATTCCCAATGCGGGTGTGGACACTGAAGGGAAGTACAGCAGATGGGTAATCATGAGAGAGAGCCAGAGTCAAGTCAAACTTCGCAAAAGCCGCGCTAGAGGAGAACACGAGCTTCACCCTGTGGAAATAAACACAAAGATCCATGCAAAATTGGCTGCCCCTGCTGTGGAATTAGTGCCAGGAGCAGAAAAAAGTCCTGTCACTGATACAATAAGCTCAATAACTTCTAAAGAGTTCCAGCATGGACCCAGAGGAACTTCAGGAATAAGACAAAATTGGGAAGTAGCCAGGGAAAATGGCAAGTAAAGATAGTAAACTTCAGTTTCAGTGCATCCCTCCTTCCATGACTGATCCTGCTTGACTAAGGCAAATAGAAGATTAAAGGAAGCAAAGCCCTAAGCTGCAGGTAAACTCTTGGCTCTGTTTCCTTTGTATTGTTAAAATTTGGCCTAAATATTTAAGAAAGGCAAGTCAAGCAGTAAAACAGCAAAGAAGGAGAAGCAATCTGATAGTCAGATAGTGGATGAATCCATGAACAGCTTAGTTTCCATGCACTACAATGCAACTGCATGAAAATAAAGGAAATCATTCTTAAAAATAGCTGCATAAAATGCCACTTTTAAGAAAACCAAACTGAAACGATTTCAGTGCTTTGCTTCTGATTATTTAGAAACTCCCTCTTAAGGCTGCTGTGAACTCCATCTTACAGAATCACAAAACACCCCGAGTCAGAAAGGACCCACAAGGATCATCAAAGTCCAGCTCCTGGCCCTGCACAGGACACCCCAACAATCTCACCACGATCATCTGAATTGACTCACTCTGTGTCTTTGATATCTGTCTCCAGGAGATGGAATTTTGCACCCCACCTCTTCAGAAATTCCAACTCATCTCCCAAGATTCTGCAGCGATTCACCACCAAGGAGATGTCAAACAGAGCCTGGGGGGGACAATCAGAAAAGCAATATCAGCATTCAGGGAGCAACCACGTGGTGCTTGAATACACAGCTCATCGTAGAAAGTATAAAAAAATACAGGTGATTTAACTGCTACCTCAGTTTGGACGGAAAAATGAAGTTGTACAAGTATAACAAATGTACATTTTTGGCCTTAAATTTGCCCCTTCAGCTTTGCCAACAGGCCCACAGGTACACAGGAACACAAAAATTTGGCTTGGCAATTTAAACCTACATTCTTTAGGAGGCAGAATGCCCTTTAGCTCAATTCTTTATTCTTTTCACAATTAAAAAAAAAGTTTTTTAAAATGAATTCCAGCTTTTAGGACTCCTGCCTTCAGAGGCAGGTATTTCCCCTCACACCTCAGATTATTACTGAAGCAGATTTTGGTTTGCATTTCTGAAGCTTTCATTAAGGCGCTTTGATTCTCAATTCTATTTTCTCTGTGGCAGAAAATAATAATTGGGTTTGTGTTAGAATCTTCTAAGTTTCCCTGGATGGTTACCCGGGACAAGTAGCACACTGTGGGACACTTTTCCTGCCAGTTTCCCCGACTTTCAATGAACTGGAAGATGAGTCTTAGGACTAAACACGAGGAGGGTGGAGCTTGTTCCTCTGCAACACAAAATAAAACCAGAAATCATTTAAAAGCCATTTCATAAAGCATTAGAAGATAAAGCATACATTTAGAATCTTCCCAGCAACAGGTTAGCAGGGCTGCTACTTTCACACTATTCAAAAAAATCTCACCATCCAGGCAGGATTCAAAGTCCAGGCTAATGATGTGTCTGGAAGGACGTGAAGCGAAAAGCTCCCCATCTGAAAGAGAATGTTCAGAATACCAGTTATTTCCATGCTTAATTCTGGACTTACAGCTCTTCATCTTCAGAAACAGCCATGCATTATACACACTTCTGAATTTTCATATGAAAAACATATTCAAAGCCACCTCTCTCAGCTTACACACTGTAGTGTATTTTGTATTTCCTTTTTCCTTTCAGCAGATCTTTACAAATATGGACATTTTGTTTCTTTGCTCTAACATTTCAACCTACCCATTTTGTGACTCACCTATTGGGGGTCCAAACACAACTGTGAGCATCACAGAATCATAAAGAAAATTAAAGACAGCTTGGTGTTCACTCCAATCGACCAACTCCCACTCAGTGAAGCTGAAAAGGGGAAAAAAACCCACTTTAACCTCAAGTTTCAATTAACCAACCCAAACAACTTCCTGAGGGGTAAACATCAGAGTATTAAATGCCTTAATGCATTCAGCCACATCATACACCAATTAAATCTTCCAATGCCAAAGAGAGTCTTTCATTCCAACAGAATGTAAGAATCTGTTGGGAATGCAAGCGTATTACTATAAATTTTATATAAATTCTGATTTGGGGTTTGAAGGAGAGTTGATGTAGAAACCCTGAACACAGAGTACCACTGCAAAGCTGTTGATGGAATAACTGCCTCACACGTGGAAGTTCTCCAAGGCTTTATTGCCTACCTTAGACTGCAAGGAGGTGGGCATCCCAAGGTTTCCCATATCAAATAACAAGGAAAACCAAACCTAAACACATTCATGTACAAATACAAGGCCCCAGAAATAGCTATAAACAAAAATAAAACCTGGAAGTGTTTTTCTTACTCATATTTGTTCAGGATATCCAGGCAGGCCTTTACAGTCTTCCTGTGCTCCTCCATCTCAGCCAAATCACGCTCCTCCTCAGCATCCATCTCTGACAGTTCTCTGCAAGGATAAACCAATCCCATGGGATGTGGTACAGTGGTTAAAAACAGACCAACCCTCTAAAAACCGAGTGTGCACCTGATTCTTAAATACTCTTTGACATCTTACCTCAGAAGTTCCTCTTCTTGCACTGTGACGCTTCCCATTTCTAAAGCAAAGGGAAAAAAGGAAAGAAAAGGAAAAAAAATGAGAAAAAAGAGCAGCACAGGAAGCCCTAATTTGCTGTGCAGTCACTGTTCTTATAGAGTTAAAGTTATAATTATTGGACAACTGAAGTACTGAATACGACAGCCAGCACACACTCCTCAGGCAACAAGTTCTAAATTCCCTTTTTCCCGGGGAAAAAAAAAAAGTCCTTCTCACTCTTTAACCACTATGTAATTAACTATGTGCAATGCAGGACAGACAGCAGCAGTGTCTGCGTGCCTCTCAGAGTTAATATGTTGGGATGGGGGTTGAGTATCACCCTCAGCAGGATCTAGAACAGCAGACAAAGAGGGCATTCAGCTGGGCATTCCGTTACCTTGCTGTACGTTCTGCCCTCCTGCCATTCCAGCACCGCAGCTGGCTTCTTCTTCATGCCAGGAATCTGTGGGAAGGAAGTGTCAGGTCTGTGCAGAATCCCAGATTCAATACTTAAGAGTTAATTTGGTTTGTCTGTGGGGTCTAGAAATCTCAGCACTTCAAAGTTAACTAAAAAAAATATGCAAAGGTATGGAAAAGCATCTACCAAAAACTTCATAGAGTGATCATTACAAGGAAAATCTCATTTTATTACACTGTTTTAGAGCTGCTACTGTGCAATTTGATTTCTGCTTAAGGCATTGGAAGAAAAGAATTGAAGCTACAGAGCATCATTACACAGTAATGCCAAGCTCTGACTGCAGCTTGTGCCAAACAAGCACAAACACAGAACCCTGAAATTACCTTTCCAATAGCAGCTCTGCAGAAAGAAAGAGAAAGCAGCATATTGGTCACCTGTTTGGAAACACATACCTGATTCCAGAGTAACCATGGAGCTGTCAGCCTCCTTCATCCAGTCATCCACCTTTTCTATTCTTGACTGGAGCTTTCTGCATTGTTCCTAAGATGGGAGAATTGTACTTGAGCCAGTGACATTACTTTAAAAGCTGAATTTTCTTCTGGAACTGCCATGGGACTCTTTGCTTGTTAATTAATTAAAGAAGCTGATAAAATCTGTCCTTAGAGGAAAGAAGCAACTGACAAATGGTGGGGCAGTAGCCAATAATAAGGAATTACTAAATGCTTACTGAATCTTCCTAATGAGGGATAAGATATGGACATAAATAAATCCCTAGAGCTTTAATATATCCAACTCTTTGATTCCTGTCACAATGTATTAATTGTGCACTTCCTTGTTACTTATCAGAGAATTCCTGAATGGGTTAGAAAAGGGTTTAAAAGGTCATCCAATTCCAATCTCCTGCCATGGCAGGGACACCTTCAACTATCCCAGCTTGCTCCAAGCCCTGTCCAGCCTGGCCTTGGACACTTCCAGAGATCCAGGGGCAGCGCCACCATCACAGAGAATTTCCTCCTAAATACTTGCTACTACTACTTACCTACTTAGTAATTCTGACATTGCTACAATATAAAGAGCAAATTTTTGGTGGCATTTCCTTTAATACTCCCATTTTTCACTCTGTTAATCACCAAAATTCTAAGGCATAAGGTTCCAACTGTGTGAGTGCAAGGAAGTCACTGTCCCAGTGCTATATTTGCATATAAAAAGGGAAATGCATTTGTAATAAAGAAACTTCCATGAGAGTGCACACTTAGAATAATTAAGGTTCCACACATGTAAAAACAAGAAATGTGGTAGAGGTGACTTTTTACAGGCCAATCCCTGCAGCCCTGTGGCTCCTTACCTCAGCACACTGCAGTAGTTTCCTATACAGTATCTCCTTCTCATTGTGAGACAAGATTTTAGCCTCCTTGGTGAAACAGGATTTCATCTTCTTCAGTTCTGCTCCAAAGTTCCTCAGCTGTGATGAACGGGAAATAGAGAAGAGAAAGTGAATGGAAATATAATCTTTCCTGACTCTAGTTCACTGCCTAACCTCAGTGATAGCCTATGACAAACTAATGATGAACTACAAAAAACACTGTGATCATATTTGACCCTATTTTCAAGGAATAGATCTTTATTCTTGGCATTGGAACCACAGAAAACAAAATATCTTGATCCACCTTCTCAGTTCTTGTGGGATACTTTTATAAATATTCTGGGTTTTATATGCAATGACTCTGGGTCATTTTTTCCCTTTTAATATATTTCAAAGCTCACATTTACTTGCATTCTCCTGACATGCTGGAAATTCTCAGCAGTTTTCCATTCAGAAAATATTTTGCCTTGTTTCACCTGCTGTTATTTTGTGACCATTCTGGTTCTTATTTAATGTAAATAAATAAATTAACCTAGCTTCTTCATTATACATGAACATTCTCTCTGTGCAGCATTACCTCTTCATCAGTGCAGGTTCTCATTACTTCCCACAAACTCCTGTTCACGTGCACCAGTGGCTGATCCAGGGTACTTACATGGGGTTTTAAACTGAAATATGGAAAAAAAATTTGAAAGTCTTGCTGCAATTGCACTGACCACATAAAGCAGCATATTGGTATTTATACAATTAATTTCTAAATCTGTAATAAACTACTGACTATATTTTTACTTTTCCTATATGTATTGTATTAACTTTCTTCAGGCTATTTCCATGAAAAAATGGAATTACTGATAAATTGTGTGACTGGAAAACCACTCACTCCACTGTTTTCTGAGACAAGTCCTGGCAATCCTCCTCGTAAATCCGCAGCTTGGGCCGGTGAACGTACTGGCTGTAGATGAGATCTTCTGCAGTGGGAGGTGCACTGGCTTCACACTGGGAAAAAACACAGGGAAAAGTAGTATGAAAAACAAAAGGCTATTTTTCAGAAATAGTTACTTCCAATCAGTTCAATTCTGCTTTCATGCCATGTGTTTCCTCACACCGGAGCACAGGCTTCCTTTTGGGATATGTGCCTCATCATTAGAGTTCAAAAAAATGAAATTAAGTATGACTGAAAGAGGTTAACTCCCTTTTGGATAAAGACTTGAGCGTAGTCTTGAATGCAGGTAACAACAGTGCTCCCCAATAAAACAATGATTAATTCAAAGTTATGCTTAATTCAGAAGGGAAGCCTTATTGAGCTTTATTCCTCGAATAAATATGAGGAGGGTATTTCAGCAAGCTGCTTGTATAGTAAAGCTCACAAACAACTGACATTAATTACTTCCACTCATTCAGAGAAAGTTTTCAGGGGCTTTTGTGGGGGTGGTGTCTGTTTTTTATCAGCCACTGGTACACAGTAGCAGCATTATTAAGCCTGCTGAATATTTAGAGACAACTCAGTATGAATATAAATTTGTAAATTAAACGGTAGCTAAGCTGGGAGAGTATTTTAAATAAAAATGGAAGAGATTTAGAAGACAGACATCTGTTCTTTATTTCTTCCCTATTCTTCAGGTGAGGAAATAAAGAGTCGCAATGTCAGGGTGAAGCATTTCTAAAGCAGAGAGTAGAACAGGCAGGAGTGCAGAGTAGCTGCAGGCAGTAGTGGCTGATGGACATGGTGAGAAGATCAAGTGGAAAGATCAGACTGAGCTTTTCATTCTTACTTTCAATTTGATTGTCCTTAAAACCAGTTAAAAAAGCAAGAATTAGTGTATTTATACAAGAACAGTAATATATATGGTATTCAGTGAGGAGATGGAAATCTATTCTGGTTTTCATTTGAAGATGTTTGAGTTGCTAAGAATTGAAACCCAAAACAAAACAGGAGTATTATTTAAGGTCAATGATATTGTTCCACTCACACTGGCTGGAAGCTGGCTGTGCCGGGGCTTCTGAATCACAATATGGACTTGAAGAAGGGTAAAAAATTCCCCAACCGTGATAGTACCACTCTGAAATTTCTGTACATTTGAGGAAAAACATGCAGGTAAGTCCATTTTTCAAGACAGAACACTCACTGGTGCATACACACAGGAGTTTTTTCCTGTTAGGACAAGATGTTGCTGTTTTCCAGCCCTATCCATACCTCCCATAAATTTTCTTCACAAATGCTGTCCATGAGAAGCTGGGACTCCAACTGAGTGCTGCGCTGCACTGGGAAAACAAAGCAGAAAGGGAGGGGTATTAGTGGGGTTAATTATACTCTTATAGGGCAAAGAACACAAAGTTTGGGACTCTTGTCACAAATGGCCTCTCACATGTTAACTCTGTGTCAGCCTTCACAGAATCCAGGGAGCTGCTGGTGCTGGCATGAGGACACTCAGGGCTTTTAGCAGAGAGATTTGGAGATTCTACACCTTCACCAACTCCTGCTTGGTCCTGAGGCACAACATCAAAAGTCACCTGATATCAACAAATAAAAAATTATATGAAACAATTTAGTGGACCAGTGGTTTATTGTAGCTGTCCCTTGAAAGGATTAAAGGGATACCACGCAGAGAATAGTTTAAAATTGGCAAATCCCTGATTCTGCCTGGCACGAGAATGTTGCGCACATCAACCTGATTCCTCTAACTTGGCAAAACTATGAAAACCACAAGGAACGACACAGGAAAATGACAGCAAACTGGTGGTTATGAAAAACAAGGAAATGTACTAATAGATCCACTTACACCCCCAAAATTGAAAGCCCTGGTGGTGTTCCCTATATCCTTACAGGCTCACCTCCAAGTCTTGACAGGTGCCAGCATCCACATGTTCATCCCTCTTGGCCTTCTTTGGGCTTTGAAGATCCTCCTCATTTTGTTCAAAAGCCCTTTTTGTGTTGTGAGATTTTGCCTCTCCAAATGCCTTTTCAGAGTGGGGGATTTGTTTTTTGTTTTTATCATCCAAAGTGTTTTCCACGAGTTCAGAGATGAGAGAGTCGTTGGAATCTGTGTCCTCCAGGCACACAGGGAAAAATTCTTCTGCTAGGAACTCAGAAGGGCTGAAGTTCTGCCTACCGGACTTGTTACCTGGGGTTTCACTGGTGTTTGCTGGAACTGGGGCTTCTGCTCTGTCTGATTTTGTATTTGTGTCCTGTACACTGGAAACAGTATTTCTCTTGTTTGGTAATTTAGGCTTGAATATACCCAGAGGGATATTTATTCCTGGATATTTATCCTTAGGTGCCATTCCTATGGGAGCAGGTCCGGATTCCAGACATTTGTTCTCCTGCTGTTTGGTATCAGAGAAGTTATTTGCTTCACTGACAGTATTTTTTCCCAAACTCAAGGCTTCCTCTGGCTGAGCTGAGGAACTGGGCAGCTGGTCAGAAGCAGCTTTGGAAACGGAAAGAGATTTGTTTGTTAGATCTTTCAGTTTTGAACAAATACCCAAAATACGCGAAATTGGTGGTGGAAGAGAGGGATCTGCCTGATCCCTTGAA
Organism: Malurus cyaneus samueli; assembly: GCA_009741485.1. Lineage (NCBI taxonomy): Eukaryota > Metazoa > Chordata > Aves > Passeriformes > Maluridae > Malurus > Malurus cyaneus. The sequence goes on along the minus strand of VKON01000114.1, from coordinate 381,671 downwards.
CTGTCACTGACCAAAGGTTGCTCAGTTTGTTCAGAGTTTACTTGGAAGTCTTTTGGAGGTGCCTCCCCTTCAGCTGAGAGCTCCTCATTTGTCTTGGATTCCTTGTTAGCAGCTGGAATGGGGTTTGCTCCAGCCAAGCCCAAAGCTGATTCTTCATGCTGAGATGAATCCTCTTCCACTTGGTTTCTCTGAGTACCAGGGGCATATGAAAGACCCTTCCAGGGATCTGATCCCTTCATGGGAAAGGGAACACAGGATCCCAAACTGCTGCTTTCTTCGCTGGGATCCACAGGGCCCTTACTTGGGGACTTGAAAGACACTCCCTTTGACTGCAGTTTTTCTGGTGACATGAGATCCTGTTCCCTGCCTACAGGGACAGAATTATCCATGGGAAGGCCATGATCCCCTGGTGCACCCACATCTGTAATATTTTCTCGAAGTGAGATCGAATCAACAGACTGTGGTGTTGTGCCACTGGGGCTCTTGGTGGCTGCCTTCTCTCTAGGAAATGCTGAGGCTGATAAAACAGAAGAGGGAATGCTGTCATTAAGTTTTGTGGCACATTGTGAGGAATCTGCTTTAACTCTGCTGGACACCAACTCATTGTGCATGCTCTGTGGTGGCTGCTCTGTGTTTGTGTGGGGCATCTGCTGTACCTCAAATCCACAGATGTTCTTACTGACGGTAACAGTGTGGGATGCAGTTATATCCATGTCCTCTGGGTTCTGGACAAACATGATGGTTTTGTCAGCAGGAAAGGATGAGATATGCTGTCTGTGCTGTGCTGTGTGAGTTGTGGTCATCTCCATGTCCTGAGGCAGAGCAAAACTGACTCTTCTGCCGACTGCAGCAGCCTCCTGCCCATCCTGCTCTGCCGCTGGTGTTGCCATGGCCCCTTTTTCTCGAAGTGAGACCAAATGAACAGACTGTGGTGTTGTGCCACTGGTGTCCTTGGTAGCTGCTTTCTCTCTAGGAAATGCTGAGGCTGATGAAACAGAAGAGGGAATGCTGGGCTTGTTGTTAGGTTTTGTGGCACATTGTGAGGAATCTGCTTTAACTCTGCTGGACACCAACTCACTGTGCATGCTCTGTGGTAGCTGCTGGGTGTTAGTGTGGGACATGTGCTGTGCCTCAAACCCACCGATGTTCTTACTGACGTTAACAGTGTGGGATGCAGTGATGTCCATGTCCTCCTGGTTGTGGACAAACATGATGGTTTTGTCAGCAGGAAAGGATGGGATAGGCTGTCTGTGCTGTGCTGTGTGAGTTGTGGTCATCTCCATGTCCTGAGGCAGAGCAAAACTGACTCTTCTGCCACCTGCAGCAGCCTCCTGCCTGTCCTGGTCGGCCATGGCCCCTTTTCCTCGAAGTGAGACCAAATGAACAGACTGTGGTGTTGTGCCGCTGGGATCCTTGGTAGCTGCTTTCTCTCTAGGAAATGCTGAGGCTGATAAAACAGAAGAGGGAATGCTGTCATTAGGTTTTGTGGCACATTGTGAGGAATCTGCTTTAACTCTGCTGGACACCAACTCACTGTGCATGCTCTGTGGTAGCTGCTCTGTGTTTGTGTGGGGCATCTGCTGTGCCTCAAACCCACCGATGTTCTTACTGACGGTAACAGTGTGGGATGCAGTTATATCCATGTCCTCTGGGTTCTGGACAAACATGATGGTTTTGTCAGCAGGAAAGGATGNGTAACAGTGTGGGATGCAGTTATATCCATGTCCTCTGGGTTCTGGACAAACATGATGGTTTTGTCAGCAGGAAAGGATGAGATATGCTGTCTGTGTTGTGCTGTGTGAGTTGTGGTCATCTCCATGTCCTGAGACAGAGCAAAACTGATCATTCTGCTGCCTGCAGCAGCCTCCTGCCCATCCTGCTCAGCCATGGCCCCTTTTTCTCGAAGTGAGATTGAATCAACAGACTGTGGTGTTGTGCCACTGGTGTCCTTGGTAGCTGCTTTCTCTCTAGGAAATGCTGAGGCTGATGGAACAGAAGAGGGAATGCTGGGCTTGTTGTTAGGTTTTGTGGCACATTGTGAGGAATCTGCTTCACCTCTGCTGGACACCAACTCACTGTGCATGTGCTGTGGTGGCTGCTGGGTGTTTGTGTGGGGCACCTGCTGTGCCTCAAACCCACCGATGTTCTTACTGAGAGTAACAGTGTGGGATGCAGTTATATCCATGTCCTCTGGGTTCTGGACAAACATGATGGTTTTGTCAGCAGGAAAGGATGGGATAGGCTGTTTGTGCTGTGCTGTGTGAGTTGTGGTCATCTCCATGTCCTGAGGCAGAGCAAAACTGACTCTTCTGCCACCTGCAGCAGCCTCCTGCCCGTCCTGCTCCGCTGTCATTGTTGCCATGGCCCCTTTTTCTAAGGACATAATTTCATTTCCACCTTGACCAAAGCATCCAGGTGCTGCGTTATTCTGTGACAAAGTAACGTTGATGCTGTAATCTGGAACCATCACCACACAGCTGCCAGTTATGTCCATGTTTTCACTGTGGAGAAAGAGAGCAGACTTTTCTTCAAAGGAAGACAAGTGGGAACCCCCATTTGGTGGCTCAGATGTCCTGGCCTGCACCGGCTCTTTCGCACCCCTTCGGAGCAGCCCAGGAGCTGACGGGGGAGTTTTTAAATCTTCTCTCGAATAACCAGTTTTGCCCATGGAAAAATGTCTCTCAGAGTCTCTTTGGATTGGCAATACTTTGCTTACTGCCCTCAAAGGCTGGGGTTTCTCTTGCCTCTCTGAGTTTTGGCCATCTGCATTCCTTTCCATAGCCTGGCTCCTTTTAATATTCCCATCAATATTCCTCACTTCAACATTTTCCTTGTCCATATCTACAGAATATGCACCCTCGGTGACATTTCTGTTCTGGGTCTTTCTTGAAATGATTTTACAGGGTGTTTGTTTCGGTTCTGCTGTTATCCCAGTGCTTCGACCATCAAAGACAACAGTGTGGCATCTTGTAATTTCCATTTCTTCCTGCTCAGTTACATTGGAAGACATGGATCTGTCACCCAGGAAATGAGGCTTGCAGGTGACAGAGGTGAACACCGCAGTGGGATGTTCATTATCGACACTCTTTCCAACATCCTTAACAAACCATGTTTTAGCCTCGTCCATGTCTTCTCCTGTGAATATTACTGTCTTCTCACCTGAAAAAGCAAGCTGGGGGTTTGCAGAGGGATGAAACCTGCTCTTCAGAACACCACAAGCTGCAGAAGGCGTACATGAGCCAAAACCAGCACTGCCTGCAGCAGTGCTACGAGCTTGGGACACGTTTTCCGTGTGTCCACCTGAGGCTGAAGACCATACATGTGCACTGATTTTATAGGGCACAACAGCAGGATTATCTCCAGGTGCCAGACCCTTTGGGATGTCCCCACATGATGAGTGTCTGCTCCCTGGGAGCCCTGGGTTGGTACTCACTGGCCTTTCACAGGTTTTATGGCATGAACTGTTCTTTTTTTGGTAATTCTCAGTTATTTCCATGTCATCACACTCAGAAAACACAACAGTTCTGTCCTGTCGGAAGACGATCTCAGATGAAATGGATCCCTGGATAGCAGACACTGTCCTGGCCTCCTGTTTCCCAGCTCGCAGCATTGGCGGGTCTCCTCTGTCTTCATCATTTGCTCTTTTTCTGTCTGCACAATACTGAAGGTCCTCCTGAACATTTAAGTCCTGATTAGATGCTCTCCTTAACACAGAATTATCTAGCCCTCTGGCTGAGAAATCCTTTTGAAAGTTGAGATTTTGGCTCCCAACAGTGGAGAGAGCAAAGGACACCTTTGCGGTATGACTGGTGGTCACGTCCATGCCCTCGTCTGCAAATGCCTTGGTGACATCTGCACACTCCCACTGCTCTGGGGGAGCCTCACTGATGCCAGGGAATGGAATTTGAACATCAATTGCCTCATATTTTGTCATCTCCATCCCACCCTCTTGGCCTCGAAATACTTTTGTCTCATTGCAGGTGTCCAGTGGCTCACAGGAATAGCCAAATTCCCTGGATGGTTGTGCCACATCTCCCGAGCCTTGGGAAGGGACACAGCAAACATTCTCCTTGTCAGGTCCCTCAGCACAATTGGGTCCTTCCTTGTTTGGCTTCAGTCCCAGCAGAAATTCACCTAAATCTATTTTTTTCGCAGTAGTGGCCTCCTCCTTCTGTTCCAAAGACAGGCCTGGATGGCTGGTGGGGTCAGAGAGCAAACTCAATTCCTTGCTGCTTTCTGCCTTTGCCTGGCTGGAATGTAACTTAGCCAGGAAGGAGGTGAAGTTTATTTTCTCGGGTTTGTCAGGTTGCTGGGATCTGAGGTTCCTTTGTATCATGGCTGTGTGACTGGCTGTCATCTCCATCTCGTTCTCCTCTGAGAAGACGACGGTGGTGTCCTGCCTGTCTGTCCTTGGAGTGGCACAGTCCACATCATGCCACTGAAAAACAAAAAAAAAAACCAGTTCAGTGACTGACACTTAAAACAAATGATCAATGGTTTACTCTATTTAAAACAGAAGTAAATTAATATTGACTAATGTGAAGTCCTAAGGTTTTAACTCAATAAATCTTAAATAAAACCCAACAAACCTGTTGATTTCAGGCCTCTCTGATAAGCAGTAACATATTCAAGGAAAGGACAATGAATTATATTTAAATGGCTGTTAAGGAAACAGGAGTGCCAATCCTCAGCTGAGCCCTAGTTACATTATTGCTGGGAATGAAAAGGCACATTTTTTAATCGGTACAGGAACAACTTGTTCAGTACTGAATACGTGCAGAAGAAAACTTAGATCAGAACCTGTAAGCGTTGTGGGTGTGACGACAAAGAGGAAAGAGAACAGGCCTTTTTAAAAAAAAAACTATTACTATTTAAATTAAGAGAACATTGGAGGAAACACCAATTTGTATATGCCTGAATGCTCAGTGCCCTTGACGGGGAGACATATATTGGGAAAATTGGATAACTTGCTAGGATGGTGAAACACAAATTCAAACACTTTCTGGGATGGGGAAATACAAATTCAAACACTGGGATCAAAAGCCAGAGAGGCAAAGAATTCATGTTAAAGGAATCAGAAGAGTTGGAAGAAATCTCAGAGGAGGTAGAGAACTAACCCTGTTGGTATGAGATGCCTGGATGATCAAAAGTGGCCTGACTGGTAAGGATTACTCTCAAACCTGAAGCCAGACCAGTAAAGCAAAACCAATATCCTATTAAGTGTGAGGCAAGGAAAAGTTGGAGAAACTTAAAATTTTTTTTTTTTAGATTATGGGTTATTGAAAGAATATGAATCAACACACTAACATTACCAGTTATAGATTAATACAAGATTTAAGGCCCATTAATGTTAAGGACCAGTAGTATTTAATCTGATCTGTACACACTTCAGACAGCACATTAAAAGAGAATACAAATGGCCCATGGTTCTTGATCTTGAGGATGCCTTTTTCTGTAATACCTCTTGACTCAGATAATTAAAAATTGTTTGCTTTTCAGAGGGAAAATCCAAATACTGGGTGGAAGGCACAGCAAACATGGATTGTGAAAGAAAAAAAAAGGAAAGTATTCTGCCAGCAATCAAGACGGAAAGTAAGTGCCTCAATGCATCAATGCTACTGCAAGTCTGTTACATTTCTTAGAACAATCTAGATTCAAGAAAATGGCTCAAATAAGCAAAGAAGCAGTAATTTATTCTAGTTTTGAGACCTCGCTGGAGAAAAGAAGCTTGGGAAGCAACTGAAAAGAAGCCATTTGCCAGACTCCAGAGCCAAGGACTACATGCTGCCTTAGGTAGGGCTGGATGGTGTCGAGTATGGATTGCCAGTTATGGGGTACTGGCAAAACTGCATGGTTCTCCACGGAAAATACTTGGTATGGATGCCTGAGAGTCAGAGGGCCTGAAAAACCCTGAAATAACCTGGAATAATAACATCCATGGAACCATGTGGAAGAAAAGGTGATTGTTATCAGCACAGGGGGCTTCTATTAAGTATGAAGTAGTCAGTCAACTACTATAGAGTGTGCAAAACTGAAAAAAGTAGCTGTGATGCCCTTGTAATGCCCATCAGCTTGGAGACTCCCCCAGTAATACAGGGAAGCAATTAGCTGACAAAACAGCTAGAGATTGCACTAATACCTAGCAAAAAGTTGGATGTTTGGGAAGGAACAAAAACCAAATCAGGACAATTGGTCCCATCATTGGAAGTTACAGAAAATCCCAGCAAGGTATTGGTAAAATCATGTAGGTGAGTAACTGTACCTCCAAATTAATGTATAAGGTAACAGAAGCAAAAATATCAAGAAACTCATTAGGAAATAAAAAATATAGTAACTAATTTACAAAGGAATGTAGTAAGCGCAGAGAAGACAGAAACCAATGGATGAGTTATAAAAAAGAAGTAACTTGTTTTGCAAAATAATCTCAAGGAAGGAAGACCACCACCAAGGTTAGTAAAACAGAGGAATTCACCAGGTGACTCTTGGCAAACTGTTACATAACCATGGTTATTTGAATTTAAACAAAATACTTATTGTGTGCACATCCCAAACGGTATTGCTAAATTAGATGATCAAATAGGATAAAAATGGATTGCTGCATCTAGCAGAAAATTAAGGGTAGAATTAGAAAGTAAATGATTAAATAAAATATTTAAAGAATTAGAATTTTCTCTGACTGGTTAACTGGCCTCACTTTTGCAAAGTATAATTGTGATCATAGTAATAATTGTGATTATTACACTTGCCTTAAAAACTTACATAATATTAGTAAAAAAATTAAGCGAGGCTCATGAAGGCTTGCAAAGGAGACAAGAAGGGAGGAACTAGCTAACAAGAGTTATTTATGTTGCAGTCTAATGCCTATGAGATTAGGAAACACTTCAAAGTATAGAATATTCACTTTCAAAAGAATTTTATGTGAATACAAAGGTTTATTTTTTAGGCAGTTAACATTTTAAATCTTTACTACACAAACTCTATTTTGGACACTGGTATTTTCAATACCAAAAGACTAAAAGCCTTCACATACCTCCATCTGCTGCCCCAAGGCCTGGATGGGAGCATGAAGCAAAGTGTTCATCCCTGTGGAAAGAAAGGGAATACTCCAGGTTTTGTGCTATTTGCTTATTATTTTATCCACTGAGCTGAAGATCAACACACTGAGTAAATAAATACAATTAGACCCAAATACATGCTGAAAAATATTTTCATTACTCCCTTCAGCACCTCAAAGGGCCACCCAGATTTCCATAACAGGGTCCTATTAAACAACTTCATGGCACAAAGCCTGCTCAAAGAGAGCTCTCCCAAGGCAGGGAAATTGCTGTAGGTATGTTAAAATTACTTAAACACAATCAATAGGTTTAAATAAACAGTCATTTTGTTATTAAATCTTGTTTCCAAACTCACCAGTGATCTCACACGAAACAGACCCCAGGTCTTCACTCCTACAAAAGGAAGAAACAGTTTGAGAAACAATTTGGTAAAAAGTTTCAAAGAGAAGCCTTGATGAATAAACTGAAGAAGCAGAGAATTTGTTGCACAGAATTCCATGGCAGAGCTCATGTGGCTCTGGGCAGCAGATGCCAGACACCGCTTATTTGTCCTCAATATATTCTAATTTGAGTCACAATCTTATTTTTCCCATGAAATTAGCTATTATGCCACAAACCACTGTTCAACATATAGGGGCAATTTTAATTCCACAATGACAAGAGATTAATTCTTTATTTTTCATAGAATCTATGGTTCTGTGAAATTCCCCTTCTCACATGCAAAACGTCTTAGCTCTTATTTTACCACCAAGTCAGTTTAATTTTTCAGATCCCATCACCGTGTTTTATCTACAAGAACTTTGAGGCCAGACTAACACTTTGTCTTTTTCTGAGGAAAAAGTTTGGTAACAAACATTGGATAATAACAAATATCTGTCAGACATGACACTTACTGATTAGTCAAGATACCATCCTTCTCATCTGCTGAACACACTAAAAATAAGAAAACAACACAACTACAATGTGAGAAGCATAATCACATTTGGACTTGGTCATCTTAGAGGTTTTGCCTGACTCACAAGATTCTGATTTAACAAAACATTGAGACAAGAGTGAACTGCACAGAAAAGAATGTTTTTAAGTTCTCACTCTTGATGTGTCTTCTCATGGCAAAAACTCTGTGACTATGGGGTTTTTAGCCAGCCCAGGGTAAAGAACTGATCATGTTGTTCCTTCTCCAAACTGAAAAGTTCTGATTTCTTAAATTCAAGCTACAATCTGGTAGCTAATAGTATGGGAACCCTGTCAGGAAAAGAGAAAGGAGTTTTACCTGTGTTTTCTGTCTCTGACGAGCTGTTCTTAAGATCTCTCTGGAAGACTCTGCAGCTAAGAACAAAACCATCCATTTTTAAAACACAAAACCATCTCCATAAGCAAATTTTAAAAAATCTGCACTATTTTCAATCTTTTCTACATGTTCTGAAACGAGATACCAAAAGCCAGAAGTGTACTGAACCCAGCTGCATTCTTCAGGGAGAAGATACCATCATGATACTTATGATGAAAATCACTAAAAAAATGTAATGGAAAAGAAAAATTCCTAATTATATTAATTTCATTGAACTAGAATTTTTTTTTCAGCTGGTTAGAGAAAACAAATAATGGCTCTCAGGGCTCAACCCAACTAGACATAACAATCTTCCTGTTGCTTGCAGTCATTTGTGAYTCCTCAGGGAGGACAGTTTTAGGGGGAAGGATTATTCCCTGCACTTTTTGCCTGAGGAAAGGATGCAGCTGTGCACCCTTCAGCTCACTCACTCGATGGTGTTGGCGAAGCTGACCCTGCGCGAGCTCCTCCTGCGTCTCTCTGTGTTGATGTCCTGCCAATAAAAAACACAACAGCCTGCTACCCATGACAGGTACAGCACTCCAAGAAACACCAAACCAAACCAAAGTGGTGTGTTAATATTATTAATATTGTTATCAAAAACAGTGCATTAAAACCACCTGTATAATTCTTAATCAGAAAACACTGAGGACTGGTAGGAAAGGGCTTGACAGACCTACCTGTGTCATTTCATTCCCATGTCCCAGATCATCCAAAGGATTTCGTGGGACCTTTAAAATCTGAAAGAAGACACAATAGTTGAGAGATCAGCTCCAGCTCCAACAGCTGGTTTCTTGGTTGGAGAGAATTTTTAAGAGCCAGCAGTGTCCCAGTCAATCCTCTCAGTCTGACAGGCTCCTTTGAAATGCTTTTCTTCAATTCCCAAAAGAAAGCAAGTTTCTCTTTCAGCTTCCCTTGGCTCCTTTCCCCCCTCACACAGTTTTATTTCGGGGAATGCTGTAAGTTACTCACGGAGGACAGTCGCTTCCGTCTGATGTGCTCTGTGTTATCACTGCAGGAGAAAAAGGGAAACCAGTATTGAAGCCTAAAGTTTTTAGCCTTTATGTATTTTCATGTATTTGTAGCTTTGTAGACTGTTAAATGCCTTGGTATAGCTTCTAACACTTTCCCAGCTTTCTTTCCCACAGTGCTTATTGACACATTCCTGAAATTTTGTTGTCTTGCCTGTTACTTTTGGAGGATATTTTATTTTTACCATGCAATCATAGGTATAATAAAGGTAGGGTGGGAGATGACCTAACCAACTGCTCCTCTAATTAGGCAATATTGGCTAACTATTCTAATTGCCCGATTTTATCAGTTGTAAGGATCTTATTCTGAATGTGTTTTTTTGACATGTTGTATACCTGAAGGCTTTCAAGTAAAGTTTTGCTTTTATGTTATCATTATATTGTCTGGAAAAGTTTGTGTTGTGTTTCCAGGCATTGGTATGAAGGCACAAAATTGCATCAAGGTGTGTTTCCTGAATGGTACTGCCATGGTCTTGAGGTTAATAAACAAATTTCTCTGTTAATTTTACAAGTGTGAAATTAAATAAACAGTGTGCTTGGAACAGATTGATCATTTCAGCACTGGTGCCCAGAACAAGCTTTGGAAAACTCAGCAGACTTCCCCCCCAGTACCATGGTCAGTTCATCTCCTGACAATCCATCACAATGAAATCCCCTCACCAAACACCAAAGACACTCCCTGCTCTTCTTCAACATTTCATTCAAGGTATGTTGAAGTGCATTAACAATTTTTTTGCCTCTCAAGAGCAATATTTATACCACAGTAAAATTCTTAGATGGTTTCAACTCACTTTTCCACGTTGGGGTCTGTGTAAATCTTGTCCATTGCTGAAGGATGTGCTTCTCCTATGAAATACAACACCAAAATTCAAAACCACTAATGAACCTCAGCAGGAAAACTGCACAAACCCACGAATGGCTATTAGCTTTTGATGCTGTGTTTTTCTCTCTCCATTCTTCTCTAGTCACAGAAATATTCTGAAGTACAACAGGCCCCTCAAGTCCATGTTCTCCTGTTATATTCACATTAGATACACATTTCCTATTGTATATCACATTAGAAAACAGTTGTGCTAACAGTTTACATATTACTGGTTAACTGGCTTTTTATTTAAAGTTAAGATTCTGGTAAATACTGGGAGATAAATGAGATCAAACCTTATCCAAGACAAAGTTTGCTCTGACACACACAAGACACTTTCCCTCTCCTTCTAAACTGAATTTCTGGTATTTCAGCTTGTGCCTGATGTTTCTTCTTCCTTCTCTAGATACAACCTGGCTCCATTTTCTTAAAACCCTCCTGAAAGGAATAAGAAGAACGTGTTTTTACAAACAAAAAGTGGGTTTGCCTAAACCAGAGACTGATAGGTGAGACAGGCAACAGAATGTTACTCATTGATACAAATTGTTAGTTTATCCAAGGCTGTGCTAAATTCCTGGACTCCGAGAAAAAAAGAACAAAGAACACAAAAGGGAGGGGGGGGGGGGGGCATATTAGAAAGGGTAATGTATGAGGCGATTTGACTTAAAGAACAGAGATAAAAAGAAAAGGGGAGAGGGGGCAGGGGGATGCACATTAGAAGAGTCTGTATTAGACGATTTGAGAAGTTTGTACCTCTCAAGTACCTCAGCCAACGGGGAGAGAGAAATCAGGATAAAAAGGAGGCGGTGTTCTCCACCAACTTGAGAGACCCCATGGCCTCTCCATTATTAATGAATTAAGATACGGGAGTATTCCGTCTCCTTCTTGGACTTAACTTCGGTGTCGTGAATTATTTTTCCTAACAGAGGGAACAATATCTTCCCAATATCTCATCTAAACCCACTCTCAGACTGAACACACAACGGAGGGACACCGAAGATCAGCTGGAGCTATAAAAACCCCGATCACTCTCCTGTTGGGGATATTATTCTTTTCCCCATTAGGATGAGCCGACTTAGTCTCTTTTTCCGTCCCTTTTTGTCCCCGTGCCCTCGCATTGACGCCCTCACAGCCCAGGCGCCAATCACTTATCAATCACAAACCCCGATTAATCACCTCTATCATTAATTACACCACATTAACCTGCTCGCCAGACATTAATCGCCCCGGATCGATACGCACTGCGCTTATCGGGGGGTTCCCCACACTCTCCGCGCCCACCACAGCCGGCACCGCCTCAGCCCTCCTTCCCTCCAGCCGATCCCGAGGCCGCTCCCGGAGCAGCGCCGACCTCCCCGCGCCTTCTCCCGCGCTCCCTCCCCACACGACTCGCCCCGGCCACCGGCAACGGCCGCCGCCGCTCCCGCGCTGCCCGGCGCGCCTCCTGCCCTCGCTGGCCCGCTCGGCCTCTCTCACCTCCCGCTCGGGGCCCTGGGAGCCCCCGGTTCCCGGTTCCCGCTCCCCGGCCGCCGCCGCCCGTTCAAATCCAGCCGCCCGCCCCGCGACCGTGACGACACATTGGCGCCATAGGCGATGGCTATCCCCGCCCGTACAACATGGCGCCCCCTTGTGCCGTACAACATGGCGGCCTCCGCCGATCGCACCGCAGCTGCCATTTCGGTATCTCCCGCGTCCCGCACGCCCGCAGCCGCGGTGATGGTGCTGGCGCGGTACCGCACGGGCTCCGTGGGGTGCTCGGTCGCTGCGCGGTGGCTTCGCTCCGCACTGTGCCCGTGCAGGGCCGCGTAACCGGTGCTGCCGCGGAGAAGAACGGCGGGCGGGAAGAGATGGTGGGGGTGGTGGGCGTACTTCCTTATAGGCCCAGTGAAGATGAAGTCGCTGTGACGAGGTGGCCGAGTGGTTAAGGCGATGGACTGCTAATCCATTGTGCTCTGCACGCGTGGGTTCGAATCCCATCCTCGTCGGGAGAAAAACCTTTTATCCGACATCCAAAACAATTATTTTTTTGTCCCACATTTCTAAAGCGAGCCTCTTCCTCCCGCCTCTCCCTTCGGCTCTTGTGGGGAGAAGAAGCGGAGATCGCGCCCGGAACAGTAAAGGATAGTGCCCTGAGGGATTTAAGAGTCACATAACATGACAATGTCCCAATGGAATTTAGGGGTCACAGCCACGCTAGAGTGTCCCGAAGGACCCAGGGGGTCTCACCGAGTGTCCAGTTTCCTCTGGTCCCTCTCCATGGGGTAGCCTGACTCACCTCCTTTTCCTCAGAACCCAGCTCTGCTGTGGAGCTTCCAGTTGTGACAGCACTGGAAACAAATCCCTTTTAATCTCAACCTCCTCCAGAATCCCAACCAAATGTTCTGTTAGGGCTGGCCGGGTCCTTGGTGAAAGCTTTGTGTAAGAATTAGGATGGATGAAAGGTCTCTGCCATGAGGAAAGGCTGAGAGAGCTGGGGTTGTTCAGCCTGGAAAAGACTCCAGGGAGCCCTTAGAGCTCCTTCCAGTCCCTAAAGGGCTTCAAGAGAGCTGGACTTGGGACAAGAGAGAATAGCTCCCAAACAGAATGGGGGACATTTAGATGGGACACTGGGAAGAAATTGTTCCCTGTGAGGGTGCTGAGAGCCCGGATGTGTCCAAGGCCAGGCTGGACAGGGCCTGGAACAATCTGGGATAGTGGAATGTATCTCTGCCCATGGCAGCGGGGTGGGACTGGATGGGCATCAAGGTTTTCAGATAAGTAATTTCTGCACTTGGCTTTGTTTTCCATCAAGTTATGGCAATTAACAAAAGCATAAATAAGCCTATTGACAAGATACAGCAAATTTTTTTCCCTATGCCTAAGCCATCTGTGGCTCACTTAAAAAAAAAAAGATCTGGAATTAGAATTTAATGAGACACAGAGCTTCCAGGGGAAGGATCATCTCACACCTCTGCTCTGACAGCTGGGAACGGTCCCCACACACACTGCCATGGTTTTAACTACACTTAAATCCTTCTGGAAATTAGATTATACCAAATCCTTGCAGAGAGAGTGGCCAGATCACAACTGTGCAGCCTCACAAGAGGCTCCCAGCCATAACGGACCAGGTGAAACACAACTGGACAAGTGTTACTCTGTGGAAGGTGCGTGTTTTAGGGGCTTATTCCAGTCAGTCCTGCATAGGGAAGTTTGCCAGGAAGGTTTATTTATATGGAAAAGTGCTTTAGCACAGTGAGATATACATTCTCCTGATAAAGACAGAACTATAGAATTGTTCAGGTTGGAAAAGACCTTCAAGGTCAAGTCTGAAGCCTGACCCAGCACCGTCAAGGCATATCCAAATAAAGCTGTAATAAAGAAAGAAATTCTTCCAGGACCTACACTTTGTATGGAAAACTTTATGCCCACAACCAGGACCCAGTATTTACCTCAGATCCAATATCAGATGGGAATTTATAAAAGGGCATGTCCAAGAGCAACATTTCCCAGCTAACAAAACATCAAACACTGTTTTGACTTTGAATAAAATAAAGTGCAATTAGAGCCATTATTGTGAAATAAATCCTAATTTTCATTGTTCAAAGAATCTTGGAAACAGAAGTCCATGGGTTTCTTGACCAGGAAAAGTTGCCAACTGCAGCCATTATTCCAAAAAAGGGGAAAAGCAGTGCTGAGCTCCAGTTCCTCATCAGGCCCTTTGAACCCAAACTCAGTCAGGAAAATTCCTGCCAAAGGTTTTTTTTTGTAACAGAAATTTTTTACAAAAAAAGAAAACTCCCAACACAACTTGTACACTGAAGGTGCCCAAGCTCCATTTATTTCCAATGCATGAAAAATTTGGACAACGCTGATTTTTTGCATCATCTCTCTAAATATCTGGAATTAAATTAGAATCACAAAACCCTTGGCAGGATGTAGAAGAACAAAGTTCAAACCTGAGTGAATTTTTATGGAAATATTCAACATCAGCTGGATGGTTCAGCAGAGAAAGACATCACTTGGCTCCTTTGAACTACTGGAAGCAAGCACTGGTTTGTTGTGGTTTGATAGCCACATCCTGACCCTTGTGACATTATCAAGAGATTTAAGGAGGAAGGTACTAATTCCTGTGGGTGGGCCAACCTTGAAATCTCCAAAATCAATATAAAAACCCTCCCAGAAACCAAGAATCAACTGTGTAAACACTGATGAAAACAAGACCTACAGTGATATATATCAGTCTGGAAATATAGTGATAAAAAGTTATTTTTTAAACCTCTTCTGCTTCATAAAACAGCTTTTGTTTTTATTGAAAGCCGATTGTCACAATGAATTGATATTAAAAATTCTCTTCAAGACAAACTCTGGGGACTAGTATCTCCAACACCAAGCCCAATATCTGTGCCAAGAACTGCTAATTTGAAGTAATTATTTGAATGAATATTGGTAATTTCAAAGGCAAGTGTGTCTTGCTGACAAACAGCAGGCACAAAACAGATCACAGTGTTCTGGTTTTACCTCACAGTGTTCTCAGGGATAATCTCAGAGTTTTGAAATCAATCTGACAATAAAGTTCAGTAAAAATTGTTTTTTTATGACATGATGACATGACATCTAGCAGCTCTTACTGTAAGACACAGGAACACAGAAAGCTGGAAGAAAAATCAGTTATTGACTTTTAGTGCATGCACTTCATTATCCATGTGGATAATTGATCCAGAATCTGTCAAGTTGAAGGCAAAGCTGTTCATGCCGAGTGAAGTTTGGTCCTTGTCATCAATTCACTGGTGGGCAACATAAAACTCCTGGTTTCCCTGCTCATCTTTTGCAGCACCTGTGGGAAGCTGAGATAATTCTCCAGCCCCACTGATCCCTCCCACCCCAGCTCGAGGCATGCTTTGTTCACCTCAACCACAAAGAAAAGTCAATCTTTGGTTTTTCCCTGCCACTCTCCTGGCCAGCAGTGCCTGCAGGTGCTGGGTGTCCTGGTCACTCCTCCCAGTCCTCCATGGCCCACTTGGGCATGCTGGAGCAATACTCAAAGTCCGCTCCCTTGTAGCGCAGGGCGTGCAGGAACATCACCAGCTCCTTGGGAGATGGGTCCCTCCTGCTCATCCTGCACTCCACACACAAAGGGTCCTTCTCTTCCCAACCCTTCTCCCCTGTTTGCCCATCCTGATTCCCACATAAACTGTGCTCTTTGTCTTTCTCAAGTGTTTCCAGGTTGATATCAGAGTTCAGTGGATGAGCTGCTAAGTCCTTCTTCTCGGGATCCTTCACATCCTCAGCAGGGCAGGAATTCCCATTTATAGGATCAACCTCTGCAGGTTTTGTGCAGTCACCTGCATTCCCACAGTCTTTACTTTCACCACCGGGGCTCAAGTCCTCCTCCCCAATACCCAAGACGTCCAGGCTCTGTTTGGAACGATGCTCCTCCACCAGTGCCTTCAGGAGCTCCTCATCCGTCTTGCCGATGTTGCCACCCTTGCCCCTGTCCGGGCCCCAGGCCTCCATGTTGTAGATGGGGTCGTTGACAATGGGGTGCCCCAGGAACTGCAGGTGCACCCGGATCTGGTGCGTGCGGCCCGTGCGCGGCAGACACCTCACCACGCTGCTGCTGCCGTTGTAGCTGAGCCTCTGGAAGAGCGTTTGGCAGGGCTTGCCCTTGGGATCCACGCGGCACACGCCCACCTTGTAGGAAACCACCAGGATGGGCTCCTCGCAGACCACCTCGTGCTCCGGGAACTCGCCCACCACCCGGCACACATATTCCTTCTCCAGCTGCCAGGAGACACAGGAGGAAAGGTCAGGAAACACAGCAGAAAACACACCCAAACACATCCACATCCTCCTCCCTCCCTCCTCAATAAAATACATCCAACGACAGCATTTTATTACAACAGGAAAGAGAAAAAAATTAAATCGGCTACTTAAAGCCAAATTCCCCCTCACATCGAAATCAAGAACAGAAAGCCTGGCCTATTTTCCTCATATTAAATTCAGAAGCCATCTCTCTGCAGCCATTGGTTTACACCCCTGAAGCCAATCCTGGAAAAAGTTCTGTTTGGATCAAGAGAATCTGGAAAAATAGGAATTTTAAAATTGGAAAAATAGCGGATGACTGACATGTCCACTAACAAATAAATCTGCATTCTAACTGGTTTGCATGATCCCAGTCAGTTTGCACAATCCCATAGGACAATCCCTTAGGGAAGATCCCTTTCAATCCAATATTACCAAAATAATTTAAATTTTTAGGAGATCACTGTCAATCTAAAATTACCAGAATCCACTGAAGTTTTAGGAGACCCTTTTCAACTTAATATTACCAAATCCAATTAAATCCGTAGGAGACTCCTTTCTGTCCAATATTACCAAATTAAATTAAATTCCCACACTGAACTAATTTTTCAGGTGATCCCTTCCAATCCGATATCTGCAAAAGCAGTTCTGTTTTTTGTGTTTTCGATCTAACATTATAAATCCCATATTACCAACTTCAATTTAATTTTTTAAGAGCCGCCTTCCAATCCGGTATTACCAAACTCGATTTTTGTTCTGTGTTTAGTCTGTTAAAGACGAGAAGCACCAACAAGATAAGAACAGCAACACAACCATGAGTTGTCTAGGGTGCTTGAGTTCATTTAGATCCCAAACCTGGACGACTTTGGAGCACACCTGCTCCAGGAGAGCACAGTACCAGTGGTTCCAAGCGCTCACCTGCCTCTGCCGGACCTGCTCGTCAATGCGCTTGGACACGGCGGCGGTTTTGGCAAACATGAGCACGCCGGAGGTCATGCGGTCCAGGCGGTGCAGGGTGTGCAGCTCCCTCAGGCCGTGCTCCTTGCCCAGGATGAAGATGACCGTGTTGTGCCGGAACCTGCCGCAGGGGTGGACAGGCAGGGACGAGGGTTTGTCCACCACCACCACCTCGTCGTCCTCCGCCAGGATGCGGATGGGCTGGGCAGTGACCGGCGGCTCGTGACGGTGCACCGTGTTCCTGAGGAAGTCGTTGTTCTGGAGGGGATATGGACAATTAGCCTAAGTCTGTTCTGGAGGGGATATGGACAAATAGCCTGTGTAACCACCCACCCACCCACGAACAACTGAGACTTGGTATTGTGGGAGGAGAATAAAGCCCCTTTGTCCTGGAACCCTGGATTTAGGATAACTGTACATGTCACCACGCAAATCCAATAACCTGCCCATAGTACGTGCTGCTTCCCAGGTGCCAAACAGAGCATGTGTGGGGCTGCAGGATCCACATATTCCCGACCCCAGTGGGGCAGGGATTTCCCAGGAGCCCCGATTTCCCCTTCAACCCCTCCACAGGGTTCACACAACGGTACAATATGTCGAGTTGAACGGAACCCATCAGGATTATCGAGTCCAACTCCTGGCCCGGAGGTAGCTCATGGGGTGATGCTCATGGCTCGGACAGGCAGGGGTCTCCCACCAGACCACGATCCCCAGCGGAGCGCCCACCTTGAGCACGATGTCCAGGTCGCGCACGGGCTCCTCGTTGAGGCGCAGGCGGCCGGCGCGGGCGGCGGCGCGGTAATAGGAGAGGGGCTGAGCGCGGAACTCGCTGCCGAACACGTGCAGGAGGCTGCGGCCCACCCAGCGCCCCTTGCAGTAGGTGCGGAAGTCGAAGTAGTAGGGGCGCACCTTGCGCAGGCCGCCCTCGAAGTAGTACGAGGTCTCGGCGAAGTGCTCGGCGCCGAAGCTCACGCCGGCGTTCAGCTTCCGCGGCGGCGGCACGTACCGCTCTCCGCCCGCCAGCCGCCGCTTCTTGGCGGCCGGTGCCGCCGCCTCCTCCTCCTCCTTGTTGGCGGGGTCCGGTTCCTCACCGCAGCTGCCCCCGGTGCCGGGTCCCGCCTCGGCCATGTCCCCACACGGCGGCGGCGGCCGGACCCCGAGCAGCGCCGCGCGCACCCACAGCACGCACCGCCCGCCGTGACGCATCACACTGCGTGACCAATCAGCGCGGCCCAACGCCGCAGGCCACGCCCCCGGCGCACGGGCTCGTTCCCGCCCCGCCCCGCGCTCTGAGGGAGCGGGAGGAGGCGGAGGCGATGGAGGGGCGGGAGTGCCTTTATTTATTTACTTCGGAGGAGTTCCCCGCTCAGAACTGCTTCACAAATGTCCCTCGAGCCTCACCGCAGCCCGCCTGCCCCTCCTCGGTCTCCGCCTGCAGGAGGGACGCGTCAGGGAAAAGGCAAAACGTGAGCGGTTTTTATTAACCCCAACCAGAAAAGCCAAGAAATGAGCATTTTTCAAAACCCCAAACAGAAAAATAAACCTTCAAGAAACGAGCACTTTTCACAACCTCAAAATCCACTGTTGCTGCCCTTGATGAAATTAGTCGGTGTGGGCAGGAAGAGAACACGTTCCCATATTTAAAAAACATTGACAAATCAGGGTACATTGCTGCTCCGAGACACTAATTGCGACTTATTTTCGCCAAGCATTAGGCAGGAGTAGTCGATATTAAAGTGGCCTTAGTGAAACTTTAAGGATTCCTGTCTGCTTTCAGAATTCTCTGTGAACTGATGTTATCTAGAGTTTATCAGCGAGGAGAGCTGGAGTTGTCTGCATCCACTCCCTGGAAGCTGCCACAGCCTCCAAGAGCCTCCCCCGGTCCTGCCCCTGATCTCCATCCCTCTGGAATGAGCTCCTCTGAAGCAGAACTTCCCTTTATCCATTGTTGAAACTTCCATTAAAATGCAAAACCATACTAACCATCTACAGGCCTAAGTCCCACTCCTGAGCTTTCAGAGGTGCCTTTAGAGATGTCCATACGTGTGTCAGAGGTCATCCCTGAGGCAAAGGAAAACCAACAGTTACTATTTCCTCAGTTCCGTGCCAGCATCACATGGAATTTAAAAACACACACAGGCTCCAGAAAAAGAGGAAATAAAAGTCTGCCACAGAAAACACCCCCTGCTTTCCTGCTCTGCCAAGCTGTTCTCTGTTTTCCACAAACAGCATCTGCCAGGGATCCAGGACTCAGTCAGCAAAGCCAAGGAGAGCAAGCACAGAAGGAGAGGAAGCGGTGTTCCTCAGGGAAGAGCAGGTTTTACCGAGGCCACTGCTTTTCCTTGTCTGTGAGAGGGACGTAGATGACACCCATGAGCTGGGTCTCGACGATGTGCCCGTCGCTGGTCTTGTCATACTGCATCAGCACCTGGTTCGCTCCCTCGGGCCCCACGGGCACGATCAGCCGCCCGCCCGGCTTCAGCTCCTTCAGCAGCTGCAACACGGAGAAATCCCAGTCAGCAGAGACAAAAAACCCCAGCAGACAATGGGAATTATCCGTGTGTGAGGGTCATGACAGAAAATAAGCTTCCAGTGGCTCCCTAATTTTTTCTAGGGCCACTCTTACCTCCTTGGGGACGGTGGCTGCGGCCGCTCCCACGTGGATCGCGTCGTAAGGGGCCTCCTCGGGGTATCCCTGCCTGCCATCTCCAACTGCAGAGGGAAAACACGCAGGAAAGACTTTTGTTGTCATAAGGACAAGAAGCATCAATGCAAACTGGAGGGACTTGGAGGAACAGAGCCGAGGCATTCCTGGAGGGAACAACCCTGGGATAGCAGGGAGCTCACCCACAAGCTTCACACGGCCAGAGCTGAGCAGTGTCGGATCATCCTCTTGGACGTTCCGGATGGATTCGTACACCAGCTCCTTGATGTGCTCCACACCCACAGCTTTTCCTGTTGGGCCAATCTGGAAAAAACACCAGGAAGAGGTGTTTGATAGCGCAGGTTTCAGTGGGAAGTGGGAAATTTCCAGGAAGAAACTTCAGAGCAGAGGTTCTGAACAGGAGGTGCAAACGCTGTGCCCCTTCCTTGGTTTGAAGGCTGGGCAGTCCCAATTCTAGGGGCTAATTAAGGGATGTGCTTTCCAAGGTGGGAAGGGATTGCCATGAGCTCACCATCCTGGCGAAGCATGCGGTGAGGTATCCGCTCCCAGATCCGACATCCAGCGCCTTGGCTCCTTCCACCAGCTGGTCCTTGAGCAGCTCCAGCGCATGGGCGTGCTGTGGGGACACCCAGGACAAGGAGGTGGGACACATTCCAGGTTATCCTCCTCTCCCAAATCTTATTTCCTTATTCTCTGACTTAATCACAGCACACCTGGCCTCGTGCCTGACACTTCCAGAGCGAAACTCAAGTGTCAGACCTGGAAGATCTTTTGCAGAACATCATTTAGGTAGAGGCTCAGGAATTGGATGTGAAACAGCAGGAAAAAAGGTATCATGAGAAAAAAGGGACAACATGGAATTCCCATCTAAGCACACTTTTAAAGAAAGAGTGTAGGAGAAACTCTTCTTAAAAAGAAAAATCCCTAAGGAAAGAAGCAGGATAATCATGCCCATGGGATGTTTCACTTCTCTACTTGAAGAAAAGTTAAATATAGAAAGAGAAATAAAGAATTCCCTCCGTTTCTGTTCAAAGTGGGAATTTCAGCTTACCATGTGCGGGGCACTGATCGTAGCCTTGTAGCCTAAAAGGAAATGGGTGACACAAGTTATTTGACAAGGAATAAAATTCCCAAGAGGAACAGTTCTTAATTCCCCCCCACCTTCCCCTAAAGATGGAAAACACTAGAATCCCAGGATGATTTGGGTTGGAAGGGACCTGCAAGCTCATCCAGTCCCACCCCCTGCTATCAATAGGGACACTTTTCACTACACCAGGTTATTCCAAGCACCATCCAACCCAGCCTTGGACACTTCCAGGGACAGGAATTCCACAACTAGAGCATGGAGCACTGGCCAAGGCAAGGCAGATGCTTCATCCAGAGTGACTCACCAATGGATTGAGGAGAATCCATGTACGGGAAATACTTGATGTAGTGACCTCTGTCCGTAGCCAACAGCACATCGAAGACTCGCTGAGACTTAATGATCCCTTTTTCTGGGAAAGAGGAAAAGAGAGACAGGCAGCACCGAAATCCTCAGCATTCCATCGAGAGGAGAAGTGAAAGGGAGTGTATGGATCTGGGGGAATTAATGAGGCATCTGAGCGAGAGAGAAAACAAAAGGCTGGTGGAAGGGCTCAGAACACTGAGCCACAGCCCTTTATGCAGCTTATATATGTCACACGCTTCCAGAGGCAGGGAAGGAAGGCGTGGAGAGGCTTTCCTGCCCCTTCTGGCATAACACCTTGTTTCCAGCTATAAATAGAACGAGTTCAGGCTGGGACAAATGGCGAAATTCAAGAATATTAACCCCAACCTTTCAAAGTGAGCAGTGTCATACTATGTGACACTAAATACCCACACACAGTCATTTTATATCCGTACACTGACATTCCAGCGGATGCTGCCGGGACTCACTGTAGAGGTTGTTGACCAACTCCGAGTGCGTTTTCCCGCTGGACGTCCAGGCCATGGTCCTGGCGAAGAGCAGCCCCATGAGTGCCAGCACGGTGCCGGGCTGCAGCTGGCTCATCCCACGGACACGGCGGTGGCCTGCGCTCAGAGGGCGCTCAGAGCCACGCCAGAACTCCCCGTTTCCCGCAGAAACACATCCCGCCCTCACTGAACCGCGCCAGGTGTGACAGAGCCTCGGGGATGTCGCCTCCACCGCACCGTAGCACTTCCGCCCTGTGCCAACATGGCGGCGCGGCGGCTTCAACAGCCCCCGCGCTGCGGACCAATGGGCGCGCTCGCTCTGCCGGGGTCGCTCGGTGATTGGTCGGGATCGGGCGCGGGGACGGCGGTGATTGGCCGGGATCGGGGCCGGTGAGGCGCGGGCGGAGCTGCGGCGGCTGCCCGGGACTGTGGGTGCGGGATCGGGATCGGGATCGGGATCGGGATCGGGATCGGGATCGGGATCGGGATCGGGACCGGGACCGGGATCAGGGCGGACCCTCCCTGTCAAGTCACGCCCTGGTGGGATGAGAATATCCCCGGAATGTGCGCTGGCGTGACTCGGGCGGAGGGAGGGAGGGAGGCCTGGGCG
Source organism: Malurus cyaneus samueli (assembly GCA_009741485.1). Taxonomy (NCBI): domain Eukaryota; kingdom Metazoa; phylum Chordata; class Aves; order Passeriformes; family Maluridae; genus Malurus; species Malurus cyaneus. The sequence goes on along the minus strand of VKON01000114.1, from coordinate 359,448 downwards.
GGCGGGTGTGCTCGGTGCTCACGGTGCGTTCCCCCCGTCCCAGGAGCCCACGATGAAGATGATCGAGAGCGTGGACTCCGCGGTGACTCGGTCCAGCGAGGATCTCTGGGCCGAGATCTGCTCCTGTCTGCCGCATCCTGAGCACAAGGATGCCGGCGATGCTTTCACAGACTCCTTCACGGATTCCTACGCGGAGGGCAGCGGATCGGGTGGCTCTTCCCAACCCACCCCGAAGCCCTGGGCACCCCTGAACGACTCGGAGGTGTATTTAGCATCCCTGGGTGAGTTTCTCCCGCTGCTGAGGCAGCTCTGTTTATGAGGTGTCCGTGCTGTGGTCAAAAAGTCTCCCAACTATTTAACAGAAAATCTAACTCATTTTCTTCAGCTCTGCCACAGAAAGGAACTTTTTGTCAAGTAAAAGCTGAAAAGATTGTTTTTTACCGCCCACCATGAGTGGGAAGCTGCACAAGGCAATAGAACAGGTGGCAGAAATGGCTTTTAAAGCTTTTATTTCTACCAGAACTTTCATCTTGCCTTCGTTGCTGTTTCGCGAGAAGTGCAGTGAGAGTGATTTGTATTCCAATTTGCATGGAAATTGTGGAACTCAGAGCCTTCGAGATCTGTGCCCTCCTCTGTGATTTCACAGAAACTGAGCAGTAAGTGTGAAAGTTATTAAACCCCAAAATGGGCAGAGTTGGCTGATTGCACAAACCTTATTTCCTTCAGAAACATTGCCTGAAAAATATCATATAAGGAAGATTCATGCAGGCTTGGAATACAGGGGGAAAATTATTTTTAAAATAAAAATTAGTCTTGAAAAGTTAATTTCACTTACTTTATGGTAGAGAAGTCCAGATCCTTCTCTTCTCTCCTTTCAGGAAAAACCCTTAACAGGGTGTTGTCGTTTGAATGAATTCAATGGGAGCAAAACACTCCCAAGTTCCAGCAAACCCCCTCCCCCCTCTCTTTTCTCCACCGGGTCCTAGAGACAACCTTTTCCACAGAGAGGAAAGTGAAAAGAAAAGGGGAAAAAAACCCTATTTATTTAAAAATTATATAAACACAAAGGAAAAAAAAAAAAAAACCTGTGGAATCAGCTGTTAGATCCCAAAGCCTTTCTCTTCCCTCCTGGGAGTAGCTTCCCCTCCGGGCCCCCAGAGGGGTTCGACAGAGTCTCTCTCTGGTGGTTCACTGAAGGATCTTTCTCCCTGCCGTGCCACGAGAATCCTCCCATTCTCAGATGACGAAGAGGAAAAACAAATTCGAGGAAAAACAAGTCCAAAGAAAGGCAGAAAAAAGGAGCAGTCCCAGGAAGAGCAGCTTCTTTTTCCACCGCTGATCCCGAGAGAGCCTCCCCAGAAAAAAAAGTCTGTGTCTTGTCCCTTTCTCTCCCATTGTCCTTGAAAGGAGGAACATCACCAAACAAAGCAGAGCAGTCTCGACTATCATGTATAGTTACAGAAGGGTTGTTTAACTTTCCTCTAGCATAAGCAGATGATAGGAATACAATACTCAGCTAACCTAGGACGCAGGGATAACAAACCCCTCTGTTCTCCTCACAGAGAGAAGGCTGATGAGGATCAAAGGGCTGTCAGAGGAGGTGACCTCCAAGGACATGCTGCGCACGCTGTCCCAGGCCAAGAAGGAGTGCTGGGACCGCTTCCTGCAGGAGAAGTTTGAGGCAGAATGTTACGTTGAGGGCCACGATGCTGACGAGAGGTAACGAGCAAGTCAGAGGGAAGGGGTCACCATTTACCTCTTAAAAGCCAGAAAAAGGTTTTGTTGGGACGTGACACAAATACCGTCTCCCTGCAGCTTGGAGAGCCTGCTGTGGGATTCCTGCAGCTTTTTGGGAATGCTCCTTGGGGTTGTGCTAGAGGAACACACAGAGCATGTAGGGGTTGAGCTTGCAGTGCTCTTCCCTGATCTTTACACCCCTCAGACAGCAAGGAAGCAGCTCCTCAGTGATTTCCCTCCTCACACTTGGGGCAGGAAAGGAATGGAACAGAGGAGGGAATGTCCAGTGTGTCTCAGATGGGGGTTTGGGGTTGGTGCCAATCCTGGGATGAGATTTCCCTTCCCTGCCTCTCTTATAGCCCTTCTGCTCTCTCCCCCATTGCCCTCTCACTGGTGATGTCAGAAATAAGATGGGAGCCCTTTTCCTGAGCAATCTCCCATTCCCAGTCACTTGGAACACTCTCCAAATTCCTCGTTTCTCAGCTGACATTTTCCATGATTGCTTCTGGCTGACAAGATGATTATTTCTCTTCCTTGAAAAAAATCTACTTAAGCCAGAACTATGAAAAATAATTCCTGTTTATAAGGAGGCTTCAGATGTTTTTTTTTGGTCTCCAGTTAACTTCAATGCGATTTATATTCAAAACCAAGCTTTTATGTGCTCTTTCTCTGTTTTTAACGGGTGAGGATGTTATCCATGAAGGAATTTCATTCCCTAGAATCTGACTATGAAGTTAGAATTCACTCCTGAATGGCGCTGAAGTTTTAAGTCTCATCCACCAGTATTATCAAAAAAGCCTTGAATTTCAAGTGCACAGAATTATGATGTTAGGCTTTTAGAGTTATACAGGTTCTTCAACCTTCCAGTGCCATTAATGCTCACACATTTTGAGATGTTCCTCCTGCTTTGGTTTTGTTCCCTTCTCTCTCCACCCTGTATTCTCTGATCTTCATCACAAAGGAGGGAGTTGGGCGTTTGGTCTGTTTAGGCAAGAGTTTTTTTACTCAAAAAAACAAAGCTGAAAACTCCTGGAATCATGGACTGGTTTGGCTTGGAAGGGACCTTAAAGCCCATCCAGTTCCACCCCTGCCATGATCAGGGACACCTTCCACTGTCCTGGCTTGCTCCAAGACCTGTCCAGCCTGCTCTTGGACACTTCCAGGGATCCAGGGGCATCCTCAGCTTCTCTGTGCAACCTGTGCAAGGTCACAGGGAGGAATTTCTTCCAAATCCCATCTAACCCTGCTCTTTGCCAGCTTGAGTCCGAGTCTTTGGCTGATGAGACAGAAAGGGATCCTATGCCAGTATTTTTCACTGAGAGAAATCAGCATAAAACGTGTTCTAACCACAGTTTAAAGGGCCCCACTGCAGGAAATGGCTTTGTGGAATGGCACAAGGATCAATCCCATGCCTGACCTCACCTGTGGGAGTGGCAATGCCTGCAGAAGGGTGGGAAATACCTGTGGAGGCTTTTCCTGTTGCCTCTCTCTTCTCTGTCCCCCTCTGGTCTCACAGTGTCCCTTTGCTGTCCCCAGCACACTGGAGCACCTGAAGCGCTGGCTGCAGCCTGACAAAGTGGCCATCAGCTCTGAGGAGGTGCAGTGCCTCATCCCACCCGAGTCACAGCCGGAGAAGCCGGAGACTGAGGAGGAGCCTCCAACTGCAGAGCAGTGAGAGCCCCCCGTGCCCGGGGCTGCCTCTGCTCCCAGCCCCCAGCAGGTTGGACCCAGACACAGGAATAACAGGGAGATGGGCACAGAGAAATTATCAGTAATTGAAAAGCAAATTTTAAAAGAAAGAAGCCCCAAGGCAGCAAATTCTAGCTCTGGAGCTCTGCAGACAGTGACTGGCACTGGCAGGGATGAGAGGGAATGCCTGTGACACAGCTGAACTTTGCACTGACCTTCTCCCATCCTGCAGCCACCTCATCATTCCATCCTGGGTGTAGATTGTCTGGAATCCATCAGGAAACACATTAAACAGCAACAACAAAAAGCAGCAGCTGTTGAGAAGCACCAGAAAACATCACGGCCTTGAACAGAGCAGAGAAACCACTAAATCACCTTTTCTTCCTGTCTCCTACCTTTTTATTACTCAGTTGGGCATTTTTTCCTCCCCTGCCAAGTCCAGTGTGGTGTTTGTTCCAGATGTTTACTGTTTCAGTCTGACTTGGCCCCAAGACGGGCCAGGAAGAAGATGGATACTTCTCACCTCTGTGAATTTGGGACCCTGAAGGAAGCTCTCACGGCAGTCAATAAATTAATGGTATCAGTGACTTTGTAGCTATTTCACATTCCTTTCTGTAATGTACCCCCTAATATCCCACCTTATTCCCCAACTCTCTGTTATAGACTAGAGAGGGAATATTTTTCCTCTTCCTGGTCATTTTGTACCTGTTCTTTGTCCCTTCAGCCTCTCCAGAAGAAGATCAGGTGAGATTCTGCATTGGGAAACAGAGAGTGGTAGCCAGGGAGGCTACAAACAACTTGTTTTCATCACAGAATTGCATAGAATTCTCTGACTTGAAATATATTTAGTATTTAATAGTTTTGTTCACCATGCTTTACTCTGCAGAGAGTTATTTCCCTTTATTAATCCAAGAACCTGATTTTGTGTTGATTTTTTGTTGATCTGTGTGTTCTACCTTGGCGCCAACACTGGAGGTCGGTAGAGGGAAGCAGCACAGTCTGTCAGAGCTCCTTAGGAGAAACTGTGGTTCTAGGAGTTAATCCACACAGGATTCCTACCGTGTTCATTGATGTATCTGTTTGAAAATACATTTTTAGGAGGAAATTCTTGCTGTAGCCTCCTCATTTCCCATCTCTGTACCCGAATAGAGGTGCTGCACTCTCAGTCACTGAGTCACAACACAGAGATTGCTTCCACCATCAGCTTTCCCAGTGTGATTCCCACCCCAGGCTCACCTCCCATTCTCCATTAAAACAACCCCTTGTTTTTTTAAACCTTGAGAAATGTGGTGAATCATCTGAATGCCAGTGATGCACGACTCGAAAGCCTCATGTCTTGCTGGTTTGGTCATTAAATGTCCCTTTTTTAAATTTATCCTTAATGTCCCTTTTAATTTATCCTTAAGCTGTCCTTTATTACATTAAGTTTGTGTTCTTGTGCAAATCCCTCTCACCTGTGATGTTACAAAGCTGTGACAAAGATGCAGAACTCTGAGCCGTTCCCAGAAATGGTTTGTGCAGAGAAAGAAAGCAGCAGTTTCTCTGTCCCCAGCCAATTTCCCAGTCAATAAAATTCCTCCTTGTCGTTAGCAAGTACTGTGAGGATGCTTTGTATTATTTTATCTATTGTTACACACATCTGAGGAAGAAATGTATCCAAAAGAACTGTAGTGAAATAATTTCACAAATGTTTGCTTTAGAGAAGAGATCTGAGGGAGCAGTTCTTACCATTTCACTTGTAAAAATATTAACCATTCCAAGATTCTCTGACTTGCTTTATGGAAACATATAGGGCAAAAGAAAATCCAACTGATCATTGTGAAGATTGAGCCATAATTTCTTTAAATTAATCCATTAGATGGAGTTAGCTTGTTTTTCCCCTCCCGTATATAATAAATATTGTAATATGCATATAATTATTTATAATTAAATTATAACATAACTTGGGCTGAGTCTGTACTTTAATCACCATAAAAAAAACCCTTTAAAACTTCATTACAAAATCACTGAGACTGTGAATAGGATTGTGTTGTATCCAAGCAGTGTTGCTGCAGTTGCTTTGAGTAGAAAGGGCTTTACCTCCCAATATTGGGGTTTATTTTGGGAAAAACATTCACCAAACAAACTCCAGACCGTGAGGCCCAGGCACGGAGCTGCCAGCAGATACAGGCAATGACTTTCAGGCATGAGAAATGAATAATCACAAAGGAAACAGCACCCCCTTCCCCTCTGTACCTTTTAGAGACAGCATTTTACCTTTTTCTCTGCATGAAACAGCATTTCTGGACCCCTCAAAGCCTGCAGAGACCGAGATCTCTTCCCTGTGTGGTGACACAGCCCTGAAAGGGCAGGGGTTTACTTTCAAAATGGGGCAGAATAAAGTTGTACCTAACATGGTTCACCTGCTGCCTTCTCAGAGCCAGGTGAGGGCAGGGAAAGGCTCCCACCCCCCAAACACCAGAAATGTGGTTCTTCACAAGCTTGGACTGAAGGGATCGATCCCACTGAAGCAGGAGCTGGCAGCACCCTCTGGTGATGCTGAGAATCACAGAATTCCGGGGTGGTTTGGGTTGGAAGGGACCTCAAAGCTCATCCAGTGCCACCCTCTGCAATGGGCAGGGACAACTTCCACTGTCCCAGGCTGCTCCAAGCTCTGTCCAGCCTGGCCTTGGGCACTGCCAGGGATCCAGCAGCAGCCACAGCTTCTCTGGGCACCCTGTGCCAGGGCCTCCCCACCCTCACAGGGAAGGATCTCTTCCTGATATTCACTCTAAACCTTCCCTCCTTCAGCTTATGGCCGTTAAGTATTCCATCCTCCTTTGATTTTGACAGTCTCTCAAGGATCTGGGTTATTATTTCTAATAACCACCCTGGTGACATAAAAAAGAATAAAAATCACATCAAACAGATTTCTGTGCGAGATGGGAGGGACACTGGGATGCCAGGGTAGATGCCACCAGCACCTCCAGCCCTCCCATCAGGGTCCATCGGGCTGGGCTGCAGCTTTCACACCCATCCCGGTACCCCTGAGCCTGGGACCTGGCATGGGACAGTGCAATCTCTGGGAATAAGAGTGATGCATCCTGCAGGCTCTGGAAGCAGCAGTGATGATGTTTTTCCAGGATAAGCCCATGCAGAGGGAAGAGCTGCAGCCAGGTCACCCTGGCCATGCGGAATCTGGGCCGGGATGGAGCCTGCAGTGTCCTCAGGGTGGACTCATCATCCTCTGTCAGCTCCAAAGCCCAGCTCTCCTCTCAAACCAGCCTCTGGCTCTCCTTATCTGATTGTTCTGCTCTTTAAAATTAACAGCAGCTCTTGTCGGGCGCTGATACGGAGACAAAGATGATTTTCTCCCTGCTGATTATTTGGTAGGGGTGAGCACTCCCCTCTGGATCAGCTCAGCCAGCTTTAATAACCAGCCCAGCTCCATCAGATTGAGATGAATTAATCACTGTCTCGCACCAAAACTCTCCATTTTGCAGAACTTCTGTGACTGCTCTCAATTTCCATTCCTCTTATCCCCCCCAGTATTCCAGCAGATGATCACTACTTACCATTTTCCCTTGTTTAACTAAGGCTGACTCTGGTACCCTTTCTCATTTGGGCAATTCCCAATGGCTGGACCACCCCCATCCCATCCTACACTTGCCCCCCAGCTGGGGCACCAACACCCCACTCATTCCTCACTCCACTCTGTCCTCATCCCACTTTCCCCCGCTCTTCCCTCGCCCCCGGGCCGGGCGCTGCCGAACCCCGGGAGCTCCGCGCGGTCCCCGCCGCTCCTTCACCCCTTCCCTGCCGGGGAAATGTCCCCGGATCCGGCCCCGAGGGCGAGGGAGGGGCTCTCGCAGCCCCGGTGCTTCCCGCAACCCCCGGTGCTCCCCGCAACCCCCGGTGCTCCCCGCAGCCCCGGTGCTCCCGCAGCCCCCGCAGCCCCCGGTGTCCCCGCAGCCCCCGGTGCTTCCCGCACCCCCGGTGCTCCCCGCAGCCCCCGGTGCTCCCGCAGCCCCGCAGCCCCCGGTGCTCCCCGCATCCCCCGGTGTCCCCGCAGCCCCCGGTGCTCCCGCAGCCCCGGTGCCCCCGCAGCCCCCGGTGTTCCCCGCAGCCCCCGGTGCTCCCGCAGCCCCGGTGCCCCCGCAGCCCCCGGTGTTCCCCGCAGCCCCCGGTGCTCCCCGCACCCCTGTGCCCCCGCAGCCGCCGGTTTCCCCGCAGCCCCCGGTGCTCCCCGCAGCCCCTGGTGCCCCCGCAGCCCCCGGTGTTCCCCGCAGCCCCCGGTGCTCCCCGCAGCCCCCGGTGCTCCCCGCAGCCCCGGTGCCCCCGCAGCCCCCGGTGTTCCCCGCAGCCCCCGGTGCTCCCGCAGCCCCGTGCCCCCGCAGCCCCCGGTGCTTCCCGCAACCCCCGGTGCTCCCCGCAGTCCCCCGGTGCTCCCGCAGCCCCCCAGCCCCCGGTGCTCCCCGCATCCCCCGGTGTTCCCCGCAGCCCCCGGTGCTCCCCGCAGCCCCTGGTGCCCCCGCAGCCCCCGGTGTTCCCCGCAGCCCCCGGTGCTCCCCGCAGCCCCTGGTGCCCCCGCAGCCCCCGGTGTTCCCCGCAGCCCCCGGTGCTCCCCGCAGCCCCTGGTGCCCCCGCAGCCCCCGGTGTTCCCCGCAGCCCCCGGTGCTCCCCGCAGCCCCTGGTGCCCCCGCAGCCCCCGGTGTTCCCCGCAGCCCCCGGTGCTCCCGCAGCCCCTGGTGCCCCCGCAGCCCCCGGTGTTCCCCGCAGCCCCCGGTGCTCCCCGCAGCCCCCGGTGCTCCCCGCAGCCCCTGGTGCCCCCGCAGCCCCCGGTGTTCCCCGCAGCCCCCGGTGCTCCCCGCAGCCCCCGGTGCTCCCCGCAGCCCCCGGTGCTCCCCGCAGCCCCTGGTGCCCCCGCAGCCCCCGGTGTTCCCGCAGCCCGGTGCTCCCCGAGCCCCGGTGTTCCCGCAGCCCCCGGTGCTCCCCGCAGCCCCTGGTGCCCCCGCAGCCCCCGGTGTTCCCCGCAGCCCCCGGTGCTCCCACCGCGCCCCCGGTGCTCCCCGCAGTCCCCCGGTGCTCCCGCATCCCCCCGGGCAGCCCCCGGTGCTCCCGTGCTCCCCGCAGCCCCCGGTGCTCCCGCAGCCCCCGGTGCTCCCCGCAGCCCCCGCAGCCCCCGGTGCTCCCCGCCGGGATGCGGCTCCCCCGGCGGTGCGGGGCGCTGGGACACCAACACCGAGCGCCGTGGATGGGAACGTCTCGTTCTTCCGCTCGGGCAGCGGGGAAAACAAAAATAGAGGAAGACAAAGCGAGACAAAAGAAGCCCAAGACCACAAAAACCGGCTGCGAACGGCTGTGCCGGAGCCTCCCGGCGAGCGACAGCCTGCGAAGGGAGAGCGCTCCTCCTCATCCTCATCCTCATCCTCACGGGAGCAGCGGCGGGCAGCGGGCGGCTCCCAGTCCTGGGCATCCCGGACCCCTCGGCAGGTAAGAGAGCTCCGGGACCGGGGATCCTTCAGCCCTGGACCCCCCAAAACCCAGCCGGAGCCGCGGGGTTCGGGATTTACCAGAGAGGGAGCAGGACCCTGGCGAGGCACGGAGGGGCTGATTTGACTCTCGTGGGGACACAAAGCAGAATTAAAGAATTTAATTTGGCTTCAGAATTTTCGTTCTGTAAGTTAATGAGCATTTTGGCTCCTCGGCTGCAAGTTTCCTGGTGGATTTTGTGTTCCTGCCTCAGGCAGGGCACAGGGACCTGGAGCCACGGTTTTTACAGCGTGCGCCCTATGAGTGCAGCTGGGATGTAGAAAACCACAGTATCTCCAGGGATAATTGCATGGGATTCTTAATTAATGCTGGTCTGACTCTCCACTGGGGGAAAAGACTGTCCAGAACCTGCCAAGGGGGATCAAACAGTAATTTTGAGACTGTGGGGCTTGGAAGGAGCATCCTGCTGGAGAACTCTTAATTCCCATACACTTTCTGCTGGAATATATTCTACCTCATCCCCCATGGCTGCTGGGAGTGGGTTTGTGGAGGTGCCCAGGGAGCCAGGCACTCCTTCCTTCCCTCCCTCCCATCACAGCTGCTACAGAGAAAGGCAGGAGAAGCCGAAACTGTATGGGTGGTGAAGAAATAACCAAGGGGGTGAAAGAACCCAGTGGGAAAGGGTGGGGTGCGGTGGCAGGGAGAGATGAGGGAATGCAGGGGATGGAAAGGATGCTCCTGCCCAGCCAGGTGGCCAGGAGCTGGTGTGTCAGGGTGGAATTAAGTGGGAAAAAAATAAAAGCAAGAAATGCGGGAGTGTCCTTTATTTTCCCCTGCCTTACGTCAGCACAGCTCCCAGGTCACTCTCTGCGAGGCTCTTTGAGCTGATTTCCAGGTCCTGCTGCCCCAGGCTGGCAGCTCCCCACAGATCTGTGCTGGCTGCTGAACCATTTCACAGCCAGCTCCCGCACTGTGCTCCCTACAGCAGCTCCTCTGCATCTGTCACAGAGCACCTTCACTCCTTCACTCTTTAAGACAGCCAGTGCCTCGGCGCAGGCCCCTGCAGAAGGCCTGGACTCCGGGGACGTCTCCTTCTGCCCAGAAATTCAGCCAAAGCGTGTTTGTGTCCCCTGCAGGGCTCACGGGCTCGTCCGTGCTGGGCTTGGAGCTGTGGAGAAGCCGCAGGGTCTGCCATGGCTCAGCCTCCCAATGGCTCCTGGCACAACGGCTCGGCCCCGCTCTTCACGGGCCTGGAGCTGCTGCTGGAGCTGAAGCCGCTCTTCATCCCGCTCTACGCCACGCTGGTGGCGGTGGCGTGCGTCGGGAACCTCTTCCTCATCCTCCTCATCGCCCTCACCAAGAAGCTGCACTGCACCACCAACTTCCTGATCGGGAACCTGGCGGTGGCCGACTTCATCATGTGCCTGGCCTGCGTGCCTCTCACCGTGTCCTACGCCTTCGAGGAGCGGGGCTGGCTCTTCGGTGCCTTCATGTGCCACTTTGTCACCCTGCTGCAGGCCGCCACCGTGTTCGTGTCGGTGCTGTCGCTGACGGCCATCGCCATCGACCGCTACGTGGTGGTGGCGTACCCGATCCGCAGGCGGCTCGGCCGCAGGGCCTGCCTGGGGCTCGTGGCCACCATCTGGCTGCTGTCGGTGGCCGCCTCCGTGCCCACCTCGCTGCACACACACTACCTGGACCTCAACGCCATCGGCCACGACATGGTCATCTGCGAGGAGTTCTGGCAGCACGAGGAGAGGGAGCGGCTGCTCTACTCGTGCCTGATGCTGCTGCTGTCCTACGTGCTCCCGCTGCTGGCCGTGTCCGTCTCCTTCTGCGCCATCACGCACCGCCTGCGCAGGAGGAACGTGCCGGGCGCCGCCCTCCGCCGCCAGGACAAGTGGACCAGGACCAAGCACAAGACCTTCCGCGTGCTCACCGTTTCCGTGGTGTGCTTTGCCGTCTGCTGGCTGCCTCTGCAGGTGGTCAACTTCATCCGCGACATCGACCACGAGTTCGCCATCCTCGACAAGAGGTACGTCAACGTCATCCAGGTCTCGTGCCACCTGATGGCCATGAGCTCTGCCTGCTACAACCCCTTCATCTACGCCTCCCTCCACAACAAGTTCTGGTTCCACCTCAGCAGCTGCTTCTACCGCAAGAAGAGCTCCCGGGCCCTGTCCCGCAAGGTTTCCCGCTTCAACACCTGCTCCACCCTGGCAGACGCTCCCACCGGCGCCTCGGACAAGATGGCTTTGCAGTCCAGGTTGCCTTAGCTGGAGGGCCTTGAGGGATTGGGTTTGCATAGCCCCATATCCCAAACCATGTCTGGGACATGTCCCTATATCCCAAACCATGTCTGGGACATGTCCCTATATCCCAAACCATGTCTGGGACATGCCCCTATATCCCAAACCATGGCCAGGACATGCCCTGATATCCCAAACCATTCTGGGACAGATCCTTATATCCCAAACCATGGCTGGGACATATCCCTATATCCTAAACCATGTCTGGGACAGATCCCTATAGCCCAAACCATGGCCAGGACGTATCCCTATATCCCAAACCATGTCTGGAACATATCCCTATATCCCAAACCATGTCTGGGACAGATCCCTATATCCCAAACCATGTCTGGGACATATCCCTATATCCTAAACCATGTCTGGGACATGCCCCTATAGCCCAAACCATGGCTGGGTGTAGTAGGGGCTTCATTTGGAGCACAAAGACTTCACCCCACGCTTTATGCAGGAGGCGTGTCAGCATCTGAGCAAACACCCATTGTGTGAAAAACTCTTTGGAGAGCGCACGTCTTGGCCGTGTAGGATATAGATTGTTCCTAAGCAACAGGCAGCACTTTGTGCCACGGGAAGAGGTCGGCTTGCACGGGGAGCCACGAAATTGCTGTGCATTTATCCTTTTAAATTATGGCTTGTTGGTGAAGGGACAATGTGGGCTCGGAAATGTGCGGATGGGTGCACGTGGCCGCTGACAGCAGGCGGCTGGTTTGGGGAGGGAGTGACTTTCACAACCTGCTGGAGGAGCTGCCCCCATAACCAGACAGGGCATCCCAGTTTGTGCAGCCAGAGGTGCAGATGCAGCTGTGCACATCCTTTGAGTCACCGCCGCTCTTCATGGCACTCAGAAGTGCTCAAGTGACAAGTTTGCTGGGAGTGTTGTCTCAAACTCTGCTTCCAGGGCAGTGGAAGTTGCTGAATGCCCACGTTCAGGATCCTGCAGTGCAGGTGGGGATCCCGGTGCCAGGCTGCTCCATCCCAGCTGGGTGCAGGGTGGGTTTGCTGGTCAGTGCTCCTCCATGTCTCAGGTGCCTCTGTGGCCCCTCAGGCTGCTCTGTGCAAGCAGCACATGCAGAAGGCAGCGTCTCCTTGCACCCAATGCCCATCTGGATTTTGCCTCTTGATTTCCCAGAAGAAACCCTTGGGAACAGCCCACAGGCACCACGTCCCATGGTGTGGCAGCTCCTGGTCACCTGTGGCCATGCCTTTGGCTCGCCATGAGCTGCCGTGCTCTGTGACCTGTGAAGGGACAGGACCTGAACCCCCCAGGTCCTCAGCCCTGTATGGAGCCTGCCCGTGGCACTGGCCAGCATTCTTGCTTCTGCCAGCGGGTGCAGACACGGTGCTGAAGGTGGCCTCTGTCACATTCCCACAGAGCAGCTCCCTCCTCATTTTCCTGCAGCTTCCCTGGGCCTGGGCTGCCCACCCCAGAGAAGCCAAGCAGGGCAGGAGGTGCCTGTTTGTTCTTCCTGGAATAAAGGCTTCCAGAGCTCGGGCTGTGTGTGTGTGCTGATGTGCATCCCACAAAAACCAGAAACCCTCGCGTGCAGCTCGGTCTCTTCCTGGGAAGATGGCACCTCTGGTGTGTGGCAAATCCTCGAGGGTCAGGCTGGGATCAGAGCTGGACCAGGCTGCTCCAAGCCCTGTCCAACCTGGCCTTGGATACTTCCTGGGATGGGCCAGCCACAGCTTCTCTGGACACCCTGTGTCAAGGCCTCCTCACCCTCAGAGCCAAGAATTTCTTCCCAGTATCCCATCTAACCCTGCCCTCTGTCTGACTGAAGCCATTTCCCCTTGTCCTGTCACTGCCAGTATTGATTCCTTCCCTCTTAATTTCATTCATCCCAGCCTCTAATACCTCATTCTTTATTAAAACCCCTAAATTACTCTAAATTACTCTTCTTGCCTTTTTTGTCTGTGCAGCTCCACCACACACTCACCCCCACCACTGCAACTATTTATTTGCAGTACCATTTAAAAATCCATATATCCATCCTGGACAACTGATCCACAAAAAGGACGAGGTTTTCTCTCCCAAGTTTCCAGACTGAACTAGAATCTGCAGTTATTGAGCACCAGGAGAGCAAATCCCCACCCTCAGGTCCCCTTGCTGAGATGTTTGCTCATTCCCCAAATTACCTGCAGGAAAAAGGAAAATACTATTTTGGGAGGGTGAGCTAAAAGCTGAGTGACTTCTGAGAATAAACACAGAAATCCCGGAGCTGCAGCCTGTGATTCACAGAAACTGTGATACATAATGGAGAACATGGTTTGCGTTCTTAATGAAAGCAAATTAATTAGATAAATGAGAGAGGAAAACATGTTTGAAGGCTGATTCTGCAGAGCTTTCCTCAGGAAGCTGCTGGAAGCTTTTCTCCCAGGAACCAGTGGGTATAAAGGGATATTTTGATATTCATCATCCTCAGTTATCAGGAGTTTAGCCCAATATTCTCCCTGAGGCCGTTTCTTCTTCCCAAACTCTCTTGTTGCATGAAATGTGGTTGATAACGGTTGGAGTCAATGATCTTAAAGGTCTTTTCCAACCCAAACAATTTCAGGATTCCATGACCCTCTGCTCCACCGGGATTTGGTGCCTGTAGCTCTCCGATCTGCCAGGACACAGCAAGCACTGTTTGGGTGTTTACAGCTCTAAGGGGCAGATAATAGAATTCATTACAGCACTGTTCTTTCGAAAGCACTCGAGAGATGATTATTTGGAGGAGCTTACCTACAAGCAAGGTATTATTCCCATTATTTGATCTCCATCCAGGTTTCTCCCACAGCTGCAGATGACGAGGCCCTTTGTCCTGCAGAATGAATGGAGATGAGCATCAGCTCTAAATGCACACCAAGGATCAAGACTGTTTCTATGTGTACTCCTGGAAATTTCCTCCTTTGTCTCCCAATCAGGCACAGCAAACAAAATTAGCTTGGTAATTTTCCACTGATTTTAGCCCCTCTCTCGCTGTGTTTGTTCTGTCTGGATGTCACCAGTGATGACAAACAGCCAGGAACAGAGAAGCTCCTCCAACTGAGCCAGGATCACAGGGCAAATTTTGTTTGTGGAGCTGGAAAATGCTTAGAAAATGTTGATTCATTTTATGCTGTTATTATTATTATTATTATACAAATCTATGTGTCCTGCTGTCCACGGTGCACATGTACATCCCCTATAGTCCTTCTGAAGTCATCAAAATACCNATTATTATTATTATTATTATTATTATTATTTCCTGGTTTATTGAGAGCAATGTTCTGACTCAAGCCACCGCTTCTGATGTCCTTGACAGGTCTTGCTAATATATCTTTTGCGTTTCTCTGAGCAGCTTCCACGGGATGTACAAACCATGGGCAACTCTTTCTTCCCAAATCTCGGCTCCAGCTAAAGAGGCAGGTGCCACGTACGTGAGGAAATTGGGCTGATTTTCACTTCTTTTGGCTAAAAGCAATATCTTTTGGCTAAAAGTTGGTACAGCTCAGGCTCACAGCAACGACCCTGGAATGGTTTGGGTTGGAAGGTACCTTGAAGCCCATCCAATTCCAGCCCCTGCCATATGGGTGTCACCTCTGTGAACTGCTGGATTTTCCAGCACTGGTGAATTATTGAAAGCAGCACATCTGATTTATGGACGGACCCGCTTCCGACTCATCCCGAATTCCCCCGGTGCCTTTTCCTCCTCTGTGGCTGCGAGACGCTTTGGAGCGCTCGTACTTTAATTTCTGTGAGCGTAGCAAGCCCTCGCCGCAACAAATTAACCAAGATTCCCTAAACCCCAGTTTGCTCCTCGTTCTTTTGCTTTCTCCGTCATCCGAGACGCAGAGAAACTCTTCAGTCACCCGCCACGGTCACCGCGCCCTCGCCCGGGAACCAATGTGGCGTTTGCCAGATGGAATTCAGCATTGTTCCCCGAGGTGATGATGAGGGAGGGGGTGCCTTGTACCAGTTCCCAAAATCCTACAGAGACATCTCTGGTTCGGTGCCAAGGATGGAGCAGGGCTGGGAGACACCCCAAAATCCCCACACTCACAGCATCACTTCAGTGCACGGTAATGTCGCATTTCGGGAGCAATGCGGGAAAGCCGGGCATTTCCCGCAGCGGGGATGGGGTCACCCCGCAGCCCCTGGCAGCACAGAAGGTATGGGGATGCTCCAGCCGGATCCCCCGCGCAGGGGGTGCTCGCTTCCCCCCGATGCTCCATCCCAGATCCCGGTTGGGACGAGGCCGACGGGCGCTAATTCCGTAAATGAGGCGAGCGCTGATTGCCGCGCGGGGAAGCGCTGCGGAGCGGCTCCGCGTTGCCATAGGAACCATCCAAAACCCCCCCGGGAAAAGGCAAATTGCCGGATGGAGGCGGCTCCTGCGGCGGGGGCACCGGGGGGCTCTGCCCGGTCACACCCTCCTGCTCCAGGAGGGAACCAGGGCAGCCTCGGGAGGTGGAACACGGCGGCGGGGATGCCTACGGCTCCAGGGAGACCTCGGAGCCCCTTCCTGTGCCTAAAGGGGCTCCGGGAGAGCTGGAGAGAGACTTTGGACAGGGGTCTGGAGTGACAAGGAGGAATGGCTTCCCACTGGCAGAGGGCAGGATGGGAGATTGGGCAGGAATTGTTCCCTGTGAGGGTGCTGAGGCCCTGACACAGAGTGCCCAGAGAAGCTGTGGCTGCCCCTGGATCCCTGGAAGTGTCCAAGGCCAGGCTGGACAGAGCATGGAGCAAGCTGGGATAGTGGAATGTGCCATGGGGGACAAAGGGTCCCTGCAGATTTTCTCAGGGCTCTGAAGGGAAAGTCTGCGTTGCTGACCATACGCGTGATGCTGATAAAGCTCCCAAGCTCTGGACCAGGAGCCTTGCAGCTCTTTGTCCCAAAATGTGGCAAAAAAAGATATTGCAATAATGTCACTGGGTTGCAAACAGAGCCCGGTGAAGCAAATGGATGAATTTTCAAGATCTACCCTCAAACTCACCCCAAGGCACAGCCTGGTCCTTCTCACTCCATCAGGGACCGTCGCCTCCTGGGCCACCCTGAGCTCGAAGGAATGCCTGGAAATATCCAGGCAGGTTTACTGATGCTCATCCCTCCTGCATTAACAAGAAATCTTAATTTTCCCCCTTGCCACGGGGCGTTTCCAGGCTGCCAGCTCCTTCCTTCCATCGAAGACGACACAGTCCCCGGCTCTCCATAATTATTTACATGTGGGCTGTGTTTATTGGCAATTAAACGGTTCGGTGGCTCTGAGACATTAGTCTCCTCTAAACGCGCTGTCTGCCAGATTACTTCCTGCCAGCAGTCCCCGTGGGATGGGCAACTCTGCCGAGCCCTCCGGGGCCGCGTGTGCACGGGAGGGAGCAGCTGGCACAGTCCCCCCGGAAAAATAATAATGCTCCGACGGAGCAGGTTTGGAGCTGGGAGCCAAGGGGAGGGGCTGCGGGAGTGTTAAACACCGGGCAAACGGGCAGATCCGAGCCCTGGAAGATCAGAGGGGCGGCAGAGACAGGGATCATCCCAGCCCGGAGCCGGGGAGGGAGGGATGAGACAGCCCGGGACGGGGCCGTGGCACCGGGAAGCGCCCCCAGCCAGGCAGATGTCCCAGCCCCCCCAACGGAGGACGCTTCCAGCTCTTCAAAGAGCCGCTGAAGCGCCGCAGGGCTCGCCCTCGCTATTGCGAGGCTTTGTGGAAGGGATTTTTCACCAGGAATTGTCTGCAGCCGGCGAGCGGAGCGCGGATTCCTGCGGAGCGGCTCCGGGGAAGGCTCCGGCGGAGACTCGGAGCCTCTGCAGCGGCATCGTCCTGTCAGCACCGCAATCCGCTGCCGGAGCCGGGCCCGGCCCCGGGGAGCTCTTTGTGAGCGCTCAGCACGACAGCAGCCCCGTCCCTGTCCTGCTGTCAGGGCTGTGCCACAAACCAGATGTTTCCGTGGCCGCCCCGAGCGTCCCCAGCTCCTCATCCCCAGCAGCTGCTTCCTTCAAAGTCCCCAACCCCACGATGCCACAGAACAACTTGATTCTGGATGGGGCTTGGAGCAACCTGGTGTAGTGGAAATTGTCCCTGCCCATGGCAGGGGATGGGTCTGGATGATTTTTAAGGTCTGTTCTCACTGATATCATTCTGGGATTCTTCCCAAGGTCAGACTTGCTGGGCGCTCATCAGCTTAACATCCGCTTGGACTTGCTGATGATCAGGAAGTGGGGTGGAGGTGTGGGATGAGTGAGCAGCATGGGGATCCAGATACCTGCATGCCTTTATTCTGTTTTTACACTTCAAATCTCAGCCCTTTGCTGCTTCCCTCTGCTTGGCCTCTTCCCGGGTCAGAAATGAGCCTGAACCTCCTCAATTCCACTCTGCTGCTGGCAGGAGATCTGAGGCCACAGCCAGCCACACTCTCTGTCCTTTACTCCTCACTCTGGCACCTTAAAATTCCTTCAAACCGTGGCAGCCTCAGTAGGGGTTTCCTCAGGCTTCCCACAGCCCTGTTTTCCTCCTCCCCTGATGCTCCCCAACAGCAACCAACAGGATTTCACTGGCTGCTTTGAGCTTCTTCCCAAGTCCCCGGTGCTTTCAGGAGAGCAGGACGTCTTCAGGCCCCAAAATGTCCCGTTGTTCCCCAATCCAAGCTCCCACCAGCAAATGCCACTCACCAGAGCCTCTGAAAGGTGCAGCTCCCGTATGGATCCCAGGCCTCGCCAAGGAGCTCACAGATAAACCCCGATGGAGATTTATTTTAGTGCCCCTCATAGCTCAGCAAGGGTTCTGTGGCTCCCACTAGCACTTTGGAGGGGTATATAGCAAATTCCTCAATTTTCTTGGCTCAAAATCACTTTCAGATTTGCTGAAAGGAACAGAAGACACAGTTTATAATCGTGGGTCTGCAAAGGGAAGTTTTTGGAGACTAAAACACAAAGTTTGTTTTTTTGAGTTTTTTTTTCCAGAAGAAAAGTAAGCCCCCTTGTCTGGCTTTACAGGCCAGTGGAAAACAGCCCTGGAAGATTCCCTGACATGAAGAAGAGGTTGGATATGACCAAGGCAGGAGACTCCTACCTGTTACCTGAGGTGGGATTGCAGCTGAGCTTCCCAACCCTGGACCGGCATCCTTTGGGATCCTAAATGTGGGGCAGCTCTGCTGAATCCTGTGGCAGCAGCACCGGGGAAAGGGCAGGAAGCCCACAAGCCCTTCCCATCCAATCATGACACTTCTGATTTCTCCTCTTTTAACCCAAAAACTTCCAGGGATAAGGAACAGCACGTGGAGGCACATGGGCCCTGGCAGAAGGTGTCTGACCCACAAGGTGTTCCCTCCTCCCTCCCACTGGCGCCGGGCCTGGACATATTTTGCTCACGATGCAACTTCCATTATTTCCATGGCAACCATCCTTTGTCGGGGCTAAAGACTGGAGATTTTTTTAACAACTCCCCGTTTGCCGATTCAAGCCCCAGAAGGAAGCAGGGAAAGTTCTCATTCACATGCAAAACAGCCGCGATAAAAGCCGAGGGATGTGGGGTGGGGGCAGCATTTGGGCACGGCGCTCTTCATCCCAGCCTTCCTCCTTTCCTTGCTTTACAGCTGCCAAGAGCCTCATCCAGGGATGCTCTGACACCCTCTCAAACCCACCCATGGCAGGGGGTTGGAACTTGACCGTCTTTAAGCTCCCTTCCAACCCAAACCATTCCGGGATTCGGTGAATACTAAAATATCTCCACACACAAGGGACCCATCGGAGACGCTTTCTTTTGGCTCTTCCCAAATCCTGCCTGCAAGGGGAGGAACATCCCGAGGTGATGGTGACTCTCATGTGCCAGGAGGGAGGCTGGGAGCCAAGAGGAGCAGAAGCCAGGCTGGTGTGACGCCGTCTGCAGGCGTCAGAGCAGCCATCCCTGGCACCGCTCGCGACCGCCGCCTTTCCCCAAGCTTCACTCCCACTGGATCCGGGGTCAAGGCTGCCAGCCAACGTGGCGACTGGCAGCCTTAATGCCTTTATTTCAGCCCCACTGCCTGGCCAGGCAGTTGGTTATTGCTGCAAAATCCACAGGAGAAGACCCATAGCGAAGAGGAGAACCTGACACACACCCTGAGCTGAGCCTGGGGAACAGAGGGAACGTGTTCCAAACCTCTTGGCAGAGTCACACTGCCAAAAGCCAGCAGCTTGGGGTTTGGAACGAGGCTTTGCAGGTAAAATGCTGGAATTAGTGAGGATGACACGTGAAGTGGGGTTTTTGGAACAGCAAAAGTTCCTTACCTATCTCGTTCCCTGGTCCCCAGCTGAATAGCAAAACAGCTCCAAACTCCAAAAATCCAGCAGGAGAAGAAGTGACTAAAGAGAAATTAAAGCACAGTGACATTGTGGTATGTCAGGGGGAATCACAAGTTTCTGTGTCACAAGGTGGGATTAAACTGTTGGGGTGTCTCCACTTGCCTGGATGGGGATCTACAGGGAGAACACGAGAACAGCAGGATCAGGGATGGGATTTATCAGCACAAAATTGGAGCGAGCAAGTGAGGAAAAAGCAACCCTAATGCCAAAACCTCAGGTGATTCACGTGAGGAAGTTTGGGGCATTCAGTGCAGAAGTCAGGATTAAAGTGAGAGGATTAAAGGAGAATTCAAAAGAGGGAAGATCCCCTTTTGATTCTGCAGGGTAACTGCATGTGTAGGGATGGAAAGGTGGGAAAAGGAGCTGCCAGACTGGAACAGATCCAAACCAGCTCATAACCTCATGATTTCCTTCTTGTTTCTACCTGAGCTCCTGCAGCCATCATCCCTTTCCCTGTGCTCCAGGGGATGGCTGGACCCTGCTCTGCACCTCTCACTTCTAGTGCCTGCTGTCAGCTCTGGAATCTCCTGATTTATTCCAGCCTGGAGAAGCACCTGACAAAGGAAAGAAATGATACACCTGCAGAGGGAGCTGATTTTTTTTTTCCATTCTGCTTGTCCAAAGCTGCCATGGAGAATTGTACCTTTCGCCACAGATAAAATGAAACCCAAATAACGGAAACCTGATGGATTTCTCATTTTTGCTGGCCTGCAGACAAACGTCTGCCTAAGCTACAAGGCTCTACCTGCATTAAAATCCTCCTCATGGTGAGGTAAAGGGATGTGGGAACCTGTTTGCTTTATTTAAAGAGAAAAGGGTGATCAGTGATGCCCAGAAAAGCAGTGAGAGAGTCAGAGAAAGGCAAAATCCTGTGCACAGTAAATTAGTTTAAGGGGACAAGAGACAGAAATCTAATACAGAGAACAGAAGCTGCAGCAGACAAACAAACAAGTGGCATAAACCTTTAAAACTACTGAGAAATAAACATTTAATTAAAAACTGAATCAGCGAACAAGCAGGAAATGTTCCCAGAAGCAAAGTCAACGAAGTCTCACCAACTTATTCCTAGTTAGGGAGACGTGGAGGTCAGGTTTAATTACAGCTCAGTCCACCCTCCGCCAGCAACATCTGTTTTACAAAACAAAACCCGACTCCTGGCTGGAGTTGGTGCCTTTGGCTGGAGCACAGGATGGATCTCCAGCTCTTCCCCCCATGCTCACCGGGCACCAAAACCCCTGGGAACAGACAGGAACGCTGCCGATTCCAGAGAGGGCACAAGGACAGCAAAACCAATTTATGACCCTTTTTTTTTGCCTGGGATCGGTGCCTGCAGATTCAGGACACAGCCAGGAGCTCAAATCCATGAACGTTTCAGTCATTGCACTCATACCCAGGCATGACCCCCTCGACAAAGGTACAAATCCCTCAGCCCACACTGTGCTTGGCTACTTCAAGAGTGGGCTTAGATGCAGCTCCGTGCCCTTTCTTCAGAAAGTGTTACAATCCTGAAGAAAAACCCTTAAAAAGTGGGAAGGAAAATGAAGAGAGGAATCTCAGGAAGCTGCCAGCTCCATAACCCATCCCTATGAACTCCAAAGCAATAAGGAGACCATTTTGCTACTTCTCATCCCATTTCCCTATGTCCTGTAACGTGTTCGGCTCTGATGTGTCCCTTCTCCATGTGTTGCTGCTGCTCTGGCAATTAAAACATTAATTAATCACAACAGGAACCGATTCATCACACCTTCGTGTTGTGGCTCAGCATGAGGAGCAGAGGCCTCTCCAAAGACAAATAATCCCAAGGAAAAGTACTAACAGGCTAATTCATAGAAAAACTTTATTAGAAACGAGGACACAGCCTCCCAGGAACATCCTGTGTTATCTCCCAAACTTTTATGATTTCAGAGCCATAATTAAATACAAGAGCTAGAAAAAGTGTGTGCACAGCTATTAAAGGAGGGAGAATTCATCCCCAAACCGCCATTGTTTCAAACACAGCTGGAGAAAGGGGTTTTGCACAGTGGTTTCCACGCAGGGACCCATGAGGCAGTCAGCTGGCACGTGGCCCATGGGATTTGTTTTTGTTTTCCATCCTGTGGACCAGGATGGGTTTTGACCTTATTCCAAGTCTGTACTGCTTCAATTCAGAGAAAAGTGCAGGATTTGATGGCTTGATATTGCATCTGATACATGATATTAGGTAAAAAGTTGTACTTTCAAAGTCACTCAAAAAAATGGGTATTATCCTACCCCTAGTTATATTTCAATGGTAAATATAAATAATAATAAAAAATAATAATAATAATAAAACCCAGCGGTACTACTGACACAGAGAAAACTGACCAGCTTCATTTAAGTACCATCTATAATGAGAAAGTAAAGGATAAATGGGGTCTGGTTTACAAAAACTTTTTTTTTTTAAACTTACATGCACAACCCACCCAGGACCAGTTTAACAGCACTAAGTTTTAGTGCATCAACTGCCACGTTATGATCTCAATTCAATCAACGTTTAGTACAAAACCCAGAAAAGGAAGAAAAATGCTTAAAATATATAAATTTCTGATTCCTTACAGGAGTTTTCTATGTTGGGCCATAGAAAAAGGATTTAGAGCAAAATAGAGATACAAAAGCTACTGTGCTCGAGCCAGCGGCGAATGTACATGGGAAAGTCGGAGCAGTACAAAAAGGATCCTAATAGCAAAGGCAGTAGAGAGTATTTCATATAAACAATGCTGGCAAAGTAGAAAATTAGGAAATAATGCATAGAGGAGTGTGCTGCACACAGCAGCAAGGGCTGTGCGAGAAAGGCAGAATTCCCAGCGGCTCCCGGCCGGAGCAGCTCACTGCCTGCAGAACTCGGCGGTGACGTTGGGCAGCGGGTAGGCGAAGAGGGAGAAGTCCAGGATGTATTTGGGCAGGAGATCCCGGATCAGCCGGCGCTGGGTGCTGCACAGGTGGTAGTGAAGCGTCTCGGCCGTGACGGGTTTGTACCAGGCCTGGCGCTCGGGGAAGCGCACGGACGAGGGCGCCTGGATGTGCTCCAGGACGTGCGCGGCATCGGCGTGCAGCCGCTCGTAGGAGCCGATGAAGTCGTAGCGGACGGCGCAGGGCTGGCACAGGTTGTAGATGGGCATCCAGTGCTCGTTCATGCGCTCCACATCCTCGTCCAGCAGGTACTGCAGGAACTCGGAAAAGGTCACGTCGTCGCCCGCCGAGTTCCCCGCGTTCTTGCGGTAGCGTCGGATGATCTCCACGCCGTACTTCTGCTGGTACTCCTTGATCTCCCCGAACTTATTGCGGTAGGCCGAGAGCAGCCTCTCCATGGGGTTCCGCACGAACAGGAACTTGTAGTAGTGCTTGAGGCGGTAGCTGATCTCCTCCGGCTTCATGTCGCCCAGGAACACCAGGTCGCTCTTGTGGTCCATCTTGCCCCGCACGTCCACGCTCTCCAGCGCCCCGTCCAGCACCTTTAGGATGCGCTTCCAGTTGGAGCAGGCCACCTTGGGCACGTAGCAGTAGAGGAAGCGGTACTTGTCGCTGACCAGGAGGTGCCGGAGCACCG
>VKON01000114.1:298140-332229 GCA_009741485.1 Malurus cyaneus samueli | reverse complement strand
GGAAAAGACCTCCAAGATCATCGAGTCCGACCTGTGCCTGATCCCCACCTTGTCACCAGCCCAGAGCACTGAGCCATGTCCAGTCCTTCCTTAGACAACTCCAGGGATGGGGACTCCACCACCTCCCATGACCCCGGGCGCTCACCTGCTGCTCCAGGCCGTGCCCTGGATGTGTGTGGCACTATCCCAGCCTCAGGATGCCATTTCCTCGGAGAGCCCTTTCCGAAACCATCCCACGCTGCCATTGTTCCCCGCATTTTCCTTCAATGAGTTTCCCGAGTCTGCCACGGGGTCTGGGCTCTTAACCAGCCTTGCAGGGACTCTCTGTCAGGAGCTTTCTTAACATCAAGAGCAAACCAGCTTCCACTTACTTTCCTTTGATCAGGAGCCAAGAGCGTTTTGTCAGCCAAGGCAGACAAAGCACTTGGAGTGCAGCGCAAGAGCCTGCAGCTAGATTATTGCACATTTCCCGGTTTTATTTGGATGTAAATACAGCATTAGCTCTGGGAAGAGACCGATATCCGACCCTGCCACCAGCAAAGCTGCACACACACGAGGAGTTATCAGATTCCTGCTCTCATTTCAGAGGGCAGGTCCTGATCTGATCTCGACACCAGCCCAAATTGAAGCTGTGCCAACATATATAATCCGTGTCACCGAGACAAAAATCAATCCCTCCTCCTGGGGGAAAAGCCTGATCACAGCAAACTGCAAAGCAGCCAAGGGGAGTTTTTATTTTTCCAAAGGCATGTTTGTCTGGCACCGCTCAACCCTTTTTGTTCCTATTCCCCCCTAATATCTCTAGGTCAGGAGCAGTTACATAGGATAACCCAGTCATTCTGGAAACACAGACAAACAGGAGACTGCCCACGAGGTCTGTGGAGGTCTTTCCAAAGGAAACTTGGATTTAAGGACAGGTCTGAAGAGCACAGGTATGGGGTAAGATGCAGAGTCTCTATAGGAACAGCACAGCCAAGCAAACACAGGGTTCGGGGGTTGGTTTGCAGGGCTAAACCCTGTGTCACCAAGGAAAATTAATTGTGGTTACACTCAATGTGCCTCATCAACACTCAGAGTAAGCACTAATTTGATTTCCAAAGCAGTTTAAAACCACCTCACATTCAGAATGCACAAAACTATTGGAATATATTTCCCAGACAGATCGACCCTTTCAGAAAAAGCGCATTTAGCAAATAAAACGTCACCGAGGAAACCCAGCTTCAGGCTGCTGTGGTTTGCCCTAGAGTTTATACAACACACCACAATGTTGGAAGGGTTTGGTTCTCTCTTCTGCAGCAGAAGGGAAACCCACACAGCCCTTCCCAGGGAAATGCTCTGCCCAGGCCTCAGCGTGATCCACAACCAGGGGCTGGAGCAGCAGCCTCATCCCTAAAATTACCACTTACAGGCATAAAAGGAGGATTTTTGTAACTCTTCAAGATGCCTCCAAACTCCAATATTCACCTTAAGAGCACCACAGCCTCCACCCTGGGCAACTGGAGCAGGAAATCTCCGGGCTTTTTCTTCGCTGTTTACTCACAGGAACAGAAAAACATCAAAATACTTTACTGTTATAATATTACATTATAATATCAACTGCATTACAGCGCATACAGCTGCATTACAGCCAGTCTCCCTGCAGCATTTATGCACATACAGGTTTAAGGAAGGCTGAAGAACTTACCTTGGCTGTCAGAAATCAGGAATCTGTATCAGTGTGACAAGGAAAAGGCCAGTTCCCAGAGGGGATGGAGAGAAAGAGTGAGGGATGCTCCTGTCCTTCCAGCTCAGAGTGGGGCTGGACACTGATGTCATCACAAATGCCCTGCCAAGGCTCTTCTGGCCTTTGGGGTGAGATCAGATATTTATTTTGGTCTGAAAAACTGCGAAAAGGACAAATGGGTGAGGCCTCTGGAAAAGCAGAGCAAGAAAAAGGTTCCTTTAAAAAATATCAGTTTGGGCCCATGCCAACTTCCCAGACAAGAACCAGGATGGTGATTCCTATCAGAGGAGACCCCCAGGGTCGGTTTGAGCAGCTCTGGATCAAAAAGTAAAACAAGCAAAGGAGAAGAGATCTGATGCTGTGGCTGCATGTCCAGAGATTATCCTGTAATTTGGTATAATAAAGCCTCTTATCCAAGGGGATAAGCACAGAAGCCACTCCACAATCAGCTCACTACCGAGGAGGAGTTTCTTATCTCTGGGGAAAAAAGCCTTTTTAAACAACGTCAAACACTCTGGATGAGAAATTCTGAGGAGATGGCCACGATAAGCTCGCTCACAACACAAAAATCATTGTTTCCAAGGAAAACTTTGTGCTGAAGGATCTGGTTATAAATTCATTGATATGCAGTTGGCTGGACTTGTAAAGACCTTGCTCTGAGCTCCGTGCCTTAACTCCGAGCTCAGTTCCACACTCAGTTCCTCATGCTGAGCTCTTCTCCGCTGGGCACGACTGTGGAATCGCTTCTTGATGGAGCCATCCCGGGAGGTTCGGCTCTTCAGTGCCAGGAGAACTAGCAGGAGAACCAGCAGGCACCCCTGGCTTAGCAGAGGCCGTGACAGCTTTTCCCCCCGGATCTGGGGTGAGGACACGGCGAGCGAGGCGGAGCGCATCCCGGTCCCGGGGGCGGGGGCTGCGGGGCAGGCAGGCACGGATGGATGGATGGATGGATGGATGGATGGATGGATGGATGGATGGATGGATGGATAGATGGATGGATCCACATCCCCCGGGATCCACAGTGCTCCCCGGGCGCTGCAGGGCTGTCACACATTCCAGCTGCGCCCGAGGTCGCAGCGAGGTCAGCGACACCGCAGGCGCAACGGGGACAGCGACTCGGGCACAGCGCTCCCGCTTGTTTTCCTGCTCCCGGATCTTCCTCCACAAAAATCAGGTTGATGCGCAAAGCCCATTGCCAGGCTGAGCGTTTGCAAGTTTAAGTAACAACCACAAGTCCCTTGTTGCACCCTTTATCCTCCCGCTGACCCGTCTCTGATCCCTGCGATCCCTCTGAGCCCAGGGCTACGGGAGCACACGCAGCCAGCCGGGGTTTTAGCACCAGCGCTCAGTACAAACACGCATTAAATTCGGCGCAGCTCCCAAACCTGGGTCGCAGGAGAGTCTCCAAGTCTCTTAACTCATTCCAGGTCTATCAGCTGCTCTTTACACGGAGCTTCCCGAGGCTCCCAAGCGGCTCCTGCGGGGCTGTAATGAAGTCGTGACCGTGTGTGTGTGAAGTTCCTGCTGGAATTTGTAGCCAATTAATGTTTTTGTGGTTTCACAGGCAGCATGACAAGGACTGAATCTGCTCCAACACCTCCAAAACCTGCGGCACTTCATCCCTGACACCAGAAACCGTTGTCCCCAAGGCAAAAATAAATTGAAAGGGTCTCATAAAGACCCGTTTGCCTGAGCCCTCTTTGATGTTTGTAACATTCATGTGCCTGAAGTGGTAATGACCTGTGCAGGACGTGCTTTGCCCCAGGAAAACTGAGGAGAATACTGGGAGGTTTTGGGGATAAGCTGAATGAGAGGAGATCTGGCTGGAAACGTGGAGAAATTGATGCTGGAGGGGACAGACAGACGTAGGAGGAATGGTGCCATCTGCATGGAGTGCAGGCTGGCTGACTCATAGAATCCCAGAAGCATTTACTTTGGAAAATGCCTCCAAGATCATCATCAGGCCCTATCTTCAGTTGTGGTATTGGGGAAAAACTTCTCAATATTCTGATTTTTTTTCTTGTTCTCCTTGATAAGGTTTTCTGAGTATAACCTGGATTTTATAGGAAGGGGAAGTTTTGTGCCTTCAGGCCATCTTTGGTAGCATGTTATTTAAATTCTGTGTAACCCCTAAAAAGCGTTTTCCTGAGTATTCCAGAGGCACTTCCCAAGGAAAGTTTGAGGGATTATCATCAAGTCCACTGCAAATTCAAGCTGGAAATCCTGGGTCAATGAATCGTGGTGGCATCATTCCTGTTTTATTATTACTGATATATACACCCCATTTATTTTTCCATGTTTCAATTCCCTGTGTGTGCACAACAGGATCCTACTGGTGCTTTTATAAATAAACATGTACAATTAATCTGAAATTTTCTCCAAATTAGGCATATTTGGAAAGTTATTTCCAGTGTTTTCAAGCCTGAAATGTATCAGCATCAAGGTGGTTTGGAAATCAAGCATTGAAGGAAGAAGAATGAGGGAGGAAACTCAGGATCTAGGGAAAGGCAAAGAGCAAAGAGTAAGTGAATCCCATCCCTCATGAAAAATTAATTATTATAAAAACGAGTTATTATAAAACACGAGCCATTGTTAATTAGATCAAAGAACTGAAGTGACTCCAGCAAGGGTTCTGGCCTGACATCTGTCCCAACAGGATTAATTTAAAATAAACATCAGGAAGAAATAAATAAATCAGCCAGTTTGTGCCTCCTCTTGCTCTGGTCCCCAGAACACTGAGGGTTGCTGTTAGAGAGTGATGAAAAGGGTTTTTTCCCCTCCTATCCATACAAAAAAAGTTGCACTATTTCCTGATTATAGAAGAAAACTAATTAGGAAAGGTAAATTACAAGAAAATTTGCTCAAATATTAGGATAAAATGGGTTGGAAACAAGGGGTCTGCCCCTGGAAATGGGGGGCTGCTGCCTGCTTGGATCCCAGTTTCCAGACCCACACACATCCCTGGGGCTGCTTTCGGGATTCCACATTCCTGAGACAGGAGATCCCTCTGGGAAGTCAATTCCCACAGAGAATCTCAGCTTTCATCTCACGGGGAGGCGAGAACAAAACCCAACCGTGCTCGTTAACGTGCCATATAATTCCCTTTCTATGGACTAATTATCCCCTGTGCCACGAATCCAACCTGACTGATGGATCTCTGGCTGTGACAGGGTGGAACATTCCCCAGCCTGGGACAGGGAAAAACATCTAATTGCAAAATCACCCTCATTCTGAGCACTGCAGAGTCCCCTCCTTGAGGAATCCATCTCTGTGGCCCAGGACAGCAGAAGATGCTGTTTCTTGCCAGGGTGTCATTTGTGTAGAAGGAAAAAGGGATTAAGTGGAGGTGAGGGAACATTCTGTGAGCTGAGAGCACAAATCCCTGCATGGCCTGGGTGGGATGTGATGTCCAGGGGCTCCTGCTCTGCTTCTTAAATCCTTTGGGTTCAGGGACCACCCAAAAGATGGAGGGGAAAGCAGAGCCACCTTTATGTGGCACAATCCCTACATATTAAAAACAAATAGAAATGAGATGTTCCAGGGACAGAGGAAACCCAGGGAATTTGCTCTGTGCCCTGAGCCAGGCACTGATGAGCAGTGCTTACCTGCTGCAGAGGAAGGAGGGAGTTTTCTTACCAGCTTTTCCCAGAGTACTTGATTCTTCCAAAACCACGACATTCCCAGTGCGGGAAGAAGAAATGCTTTGGGAACAGTCACAAACTGCTTCCTCGTGGGAAATGTGGCTACCTTCCTGTGCTTTTCTCCTTTACAGAGTGCTAAATGCTGCCAGGTGCCATCGTCCCTATCCCAGCTTTCCTATGACTTTGAACAGTCACTGCATCCCTGCTCAGGCAGCAGCACGGGAATAGCAGCGAGCACAGCTATGAAAAAAGCTGGATTATTGATTAAGTAGTATGATTATTAATTACATTATTTATGAGTGCAGGGAAAACAGAGCTACCAAGCAAATTCCCAACAACCTGGCTCGCTGAGGAGGCTCCCGACCCCGCTTTGCTCCATATCCTTTCAAAAATCCCTCTCCATCAGAAGAGCTTGTTTGTTGTTTTCTAACACAGCTATTCCGGTGCTGCTTCCGAGAGCAGAAGAATATTCCTGGAAAGGCAGGTTTTTTCCAGCCCTGTTAAATTGATTTGCTTTTAAGAATCACTGGGCGGTCGAACCGCTCTGGCTCCAGCTTGTTTGTGCAGAACACTCTGGAGAGGTTTATAGAGATATTAAAATTAAATATGAAGTCACGGAATAAATGGGGCCTCCATTCAGTGCGCCTTGTAAATCCAGTTTAAATGGTTCCCTTTATTAAATATCCTTCCCTCTTAAAAATGGATTAACTGCTCTCACTGGAGGCTCTGACAGAGAAGCCGTTGGATCCCTATGGCAACACCGTGCTCCCACAGCCCCTCGGCTCCATCCCTGTTCAGGTATCCCCTTTATACCATCTCCAGTTATTAATCACCATCTCCCACTATTAATTACAACCCCAAGGCTGGCATTGAGCCCCGTGTCACAACTTTACACCAGTACCATCCCATATGGAAGGCAGGGATAGAGGCTGGATGCCTTCCAGGTGCACCTGGCAGCACTCACCTGACTCCTCCTGTGTTCCCCTGATTTTTGGGGTCGTTGTTTTCCTTTTTTCCTTGCTTTTGGCCTCAGTCTCTCACTTTGCCCAGTGCTATTCCCAGCGACCCTGCAGAGCTCTTACCACGTGTTCCAGACTGCTTGGAATTTAAGGAAAATTCATGTATAAAGGGGGGTGGCTGTGGCTGCTTTTGCCTGTGCCAAAGGAGCCGGGGGCTCCCTGTGCTGCTGCTGCAGTGTTTGGAGCAGCACGGAGCAGCAGGAATTAGCCAGCATTTATCCATCATCTCCCTTCAAACCCCCCAACTCGGTGAGCCAAGTGTTTATCCCATATGGATGGGGTGAGAAGGGCTCAGTAAAATGAGGAATTGCCCACACTCGGGTCCCTGGAGCCAGCAGGTTTAAGGGATCTGTATCCCTGCTCCCTGCGCGGCACCAGCACCAGCAATGGGACAAATCCTGCACCTGGCTCCTGGCATGGAACATCCATGGGCAGGGACAGAGCTGGGTGGGTGCTGGAGGGCTCTGTCACGTTAATGTGACAGTCCCAACTGCTCCGTCTCCTCGCTCACAAGGAACCTGGCACAATTACAGCCAATTATGAGTGTCATTAAAGCTGCAGTTAAACGCAAGCAGGAGCTCGTGGCTTTCGCTCCAGGTGGGAAGGAGCTTCAGCCAGTCCTGGATGCTGCTGTGGATCTGCTGGAGAGTGAGGCAGGGAGGCCCTGAGAAGGCTCCCACAGCAGCACCAGAGCAGCTGGCAGTGCCCCTGGAAAAAGGAGCTGCTCCAATGTGGAACAGAGAGCCACACCAGCCTCCCTGAACCTGCAGGAAACCACTGTGACCCTCAAAGGATTAATTCCCAAAGGTCAGGATCCATTTTTGAACATCCCCCACCCACTCAGTGTGCTCGTCCCAGTGCCCAAGTCTCATCCAAAGCCTCTGGAAGTGCCCACAGCCCCAACAACTCCCTCCCCGCACCCCAAGGGCCTCCTTCTCCCTGCAGTTCCCACAAGGCTCTGTCACCTTCAGACACTACACATGGAAATGAGGGAAATGGGACACAGCAGGTGGGCTCTGCAAGGTACCTGAACTACGGCTGGTCATCAAAACTTGCCAGGGGATGCCCATCTGGCCAAAGCCGGACGGGATTCTAATGGCCACACACCTCACTCTTCCCAGCTGGTGAGCCCACACCTTCCTGACATGTGGGGGACTCCAAGGACAACCTGTGGCCAACAGTGCTCTGCCAGGGTGGCAGCAGAATGTTCCTGGCAGCATCAGCCATGTACAAGAGCAGTTTGCTGAATGTCAGACCCAGGAGAGCTGGATATGGCTCCGCGCGCCTCCCTCGGGTAGCAGATTTCAACAGTAAATCCAATTTTGTTTGACGTTAATCCCAACTTTTCAGCCCGCCATAGATTATCCTTTTGGTGACAGCTAGCCCGCAGGAAGAGCAGGGATGGGAAAGCTTTTTCCTGGTTGTCTTTGCAGCAGACTCTTCTGATGGAGCATCCACACCCGGATAAACACTGGAGCCGGCTGTGGCCATGCACAGGGGACAGGTTTCTGTTCCATTTCTGGCACCCACATCACTGACAGCTCCTGGCAACCAAATTGCATTAAATCCAACTGGAGAATCTCAAACTGGTTCTTCAGCAGAAATCCCAGGCCATGGGGTCAGGAATATTGTGTTCAATGACCCCAAACCAGCTCACAAATATAAATGTCCCTGGATGAGCTCCTTTCTCCCTTTCAGAGGAAAATTCTCAGTTGCATTCACTTCATCACCGTGGTGGTTTCCTTTTTCAGAGATTTTCTTGGTTTGATCTGCTTCTCCAGGTCTGTGCCTTTGGCAGCTCCCTGAGAGGAGCTGTGCTGACAAGGCTGGGAGCAGGAAGAAAAAGCAAGGATCCTCTAGCAAAATCCCTAATCCCATGAAAAAACCAAGCCAAGAACTAAAGTACAGGTGTGATGCTGGCAGGGCCAAAATGGGACAGGGACTGGGGCCATCTCAGAATCTCCTGCTCAAGGTGACCTAGAAGTGGAAGATTCTGCAAATTTCAGAGGCAGTTGGGATCCAAGGTGGGTTATGGGTAAAGTTCCACCATGTCCACCCCAACTGCATTCACCCCACAAGCCACACGTGGCCCTTGCTCCCTTCTCTGTAATGAAGAGCTAACTTCACATCAGGCATTTCCTTCTGTGTTGTTCCCAAAACTCATCCCTTCCCTCCCCACGTGTGCAGAGGCCACAACCCCAGAAAGCAGCAGGACATCTCAAGGAGTGGGAATTATGAAAGCCAAGGAGGAGCTGGTGGGAGCCATCGCCAGCTGGGAGCACCCCTGGACAGCTCTCACCTGCATGGGGCTGCATACATTCCCATCAGCTACTCCCCATCCCATTATCCTGCTCCTCACTGCACACATTCCCATTCCTATTCCCGATCCCATTATCCTGCTCCTCACTGCACACATTCCCATCACTACTCCCAATCCTTATCCTGCTCCTCACTGCACACATTCCCATCAGCTACTCCCATCCGTTATCCTGCTCCTCACTGCACACATTCCCATCAGCTACTCCCGATCCCATTATCCTGCTCCTCACTGCACACATTCCCATCAGCTACTCCCGATCCCATTATCCTGCTCCTCACTGCACACATTCCCAGCCTACTCCCGATCCCATTATCCTGCTCCTCACTGCACACATTCCCATCCCTACTCCCAATCCTTATCCTGCTCCTCACTGCACACATTCCCATCCCTACTCCCATCCGTTATCCTGCTCCTCACTGCACACATTCCCATCCCTACTCCCAATCCTGTATCCTGCTCCTCACTGCACACATTCCCATCAGCTACTCCCGATCCCATTATCCTGCTCCTCACTGCACACATTCCCATCAGCTGCTCCCAATCCCATTATCCTGCTCCTCACTGCACACATTCCCATCCACTACTCCCATCCGTTATCCTGCTCCTCACTGCACACATTCCCATCCCTACTCCCATCCTTTATCCTGCTCCTCACTGCACACATTCCCATCCCTACTCCCATCCTGTTATCCTGCTCCTCACTGCACACATTCCCATCCCTACTCCCAATCCTTATCCTGCTCCTCACTGCACACATTCCCATCCCTACTCCCATCCTTTATCCTGCTCCTCACTGCACACATTCCCATCCCTACTCCCATCCTGTTATCCTGCTCCTCACTGCACACATTCCCATCCCTACTCCCATCCTGTATCCTGCTCTCATGCACACTTCCCATCCTATCCCGATCCCATTATCCTGCTCCTCACTGCACACATTCCCACCAGCTACTCCCGATCCCATTATCCTGCTCCTCACGGCACACATTCCCATCAGCTACTCCCGATCCCATTATCCTGCTCCTCACTGCACACATTCCCATCAGCTCTCCCAATCCCATTATCCTGCTCCTCACTGCACACATTCCCATCCTACTCCCCATCCCATTATCCTGCTCCTCACTGCACACATTCCCATCAGCTACTCCCGATCCCATTATCCTGCTCCTCACTGCACACATTCCCATCAGCTACTCCCGATCCCTTATCCTGCTCCTCACTGCACACATTCCCATCCTACTCCCAATCCTGTTATCCTGCTCCTCACTGCACCATTCCAAACAGGTTATTTGACTCCTGTCTGTTCTCCTCCCATTAGGAATGCTCCTGACCACTCAGGATGTCTGTGTGTAGATGTTGGACTGGTCCTCAGGGTGTGTGTGACACTTGGTGCCATGGGTCCGAGATGCTCCAATGGCAGAGGCAGGTGGAGACAGAGCCCCCAGCAAGATGCTTTTCCACAACAACATTCCCAAATGCTTCCTTCAGAGTTCCACTCCTCCAGAGTCCCAAGGCAAGATCTGCCACCACCTTCCCTGCCCGAACAGCAGAGACTCAAATATTCCACTGACAATGGCAGTGTGTTGGTTTTGCTTGGCCCAGTTTTTGGAAGTGGGTGGGCCAAAAAGATGGCTCCTGTGAGAAGCTTCTGGAGGCTTCCCCCATGTCCAGCAGAGCCAATCGCTGTTGACTCTGAGGATGATGGACATGGCACTGACCAAACCTGGGCCTATTGGAGATGGTGGTTACGCCTCTGTGAAAACATATTGAAGAAGAAATCAAAACAAAGGTGGGAGCCATAGTAGTTTTGCCAGTGGAGGAGGCTGAGAAATACGTGAGGGAATGCAGACACCAAGGTCAGTGGAGAAGGAGGGGGAGGAGCTGCTCCAGGCGCCAGAGCTGGGATTCCTTCGCAGGCGTGGTGACGACCTGGTGGAGCAGACTGTCCCCTGCAGCCCATGGTGACCATGGTGGAGCAGGCTGTCCCCTGCCAGATGGTGACCATGGTGGAGCAGCTGTCCCCTGAGCCCATGGTGACATGGTGGAGCAGGCTGTCCCCTGCAGCCCATGGTGACCATGGTGGAGCAGGCTGTCCCCTGCAGCCCATGGTGACATGGTGGAGCAGGCTTCCCTGCAGCCCATGGTGACCATGTGACATGGTGGAGCAGGCTGTCCCCTGCAGCCCATGGTGACCATGGTGGAGCAGCGTCCTCTGCAGTACCATGTGCACTGTCCCTTGCACCATGGTGACCATGGTGGAGCAGGCTGTCCCCTGCAGCCCATGGTGACCATGTGTGAAGCAGGCTGTCCCCTGCAGCCATGGTGACCATGGTGGAGCAGGCTGTCCCCTGCCATGGTGACCATGGTGGAGGGCTGTCCCCTGCAGCCCATGGTGACCATGGTGGAGCAGCTGTCCCCTGCAGCCCATGGTGACACTGTGGTGGAGCAGGCTGTCCCTGCAGCCCATGGTGACATGGTGGAGCAGGCTGTCCCCTGCAGCCCATGGTGACCATGGTGGAGCGGCTGTCCCCTGAGCCCATGGTGCCTGGTGGAGCAGGCTGTCCCTGCAGCCCATGGTGACCAGGTGGAGCAGGCTGTCCCTGCAGCCCATGGTGACCATGTGGAGCAGCTGTCCCCTCAGCCCAGGTGACCATGGTGCAGGCTGTCCCCTGCAGCATGGGAGCAGCTGTCCCCTGCAGCGGTGACATGGGGCAGGCTGTCCCTGCAGCCATGGGTCCAAGGTGCAGAGTCCACCGCAGCCCATGGAGGAGGAGGTCCCACGCCGGAGCGGGCGGATGCGGCAAAGGGGGCTGTGTCCAGCAGGAGACCCATGGAGAGAGAGGCTTTGCTCCCGAGATGGAACAGCCTGGCCTTGGGCTGCACCCAGGATGAGAGGGACCCCATGGTGCAGCAGTTTTGCGAACTGTCTGCCCTGGGGGGACTCAATGCAGCAGATTGTGTGGACTGCTGCTCTGAGATGTGGACCACGCCAGAGAGGTTCACAGAGAACTGTCTCCCATGGGAGGGACCCCACGGCAACCAAGGGAAGGACTCTTCTCCCTCAGCAGCCGCAGATCAATCCGGTGATGAACTGACCAACCCCACACCCTGAAGTGACCAACCCCACACCCTTTTCTCCACCCCTGCTTTGTACTGTCGGTGGGAAGGAGGGAGGGACTGGGGAGAAGATCGGAAGATCCGTGTCTTTGAGGGTTGTATTTTAATTCACTTCATAATTTAAGTAGCGCCTGTTTTATCCACCAAGCGTTTCCTCCCTGTTCCTTATCTCAACTCAGGAACTCTTTTGTTAATTTTTTTTTCTTCGCTCTTCTCTACCCAGTGGTGGTGGGGGAGAGTGAACGAGCAGGTGTTGTGGGTGCCTGGCTTTTGACCAGCATTATAAACCACAACAGGCAATCAAGAGCAATTGGAAAAAAGAAAGACAATCCCTGCCCATCCTGCTGCCACTTGCTCTATTTCCATGGAACACCCAACAGATTCCTAACCCTACAGCCCAAATCTGCACCCAAGCACTCCTAAATCCTGCAACCACAAGGTCCAGGTGGGAAGTTCGGGCAGGAATGGGAAGAACAGTCCCGCACTGGTTTGTTTTCTAAATCAATACGATTTTTCAAATTTATTTTTTAAGAATTACTTCTAATATATCTTTCTCACAGAAGGAGGGAATAGGGAATGTTCTCATTCCATCTGTAAACAATGAAATACAGATCTGGGAAACCAGGGAAGAGACACAAAAAAGTGCATTTTACAAAATTATCAACTAAAATATATTTTACATGTATTACGCTTCAATTTAAATTCTACCAACTGCATTTTTCAGTTTCAAAAAATATTTCCATATCTAATAGATTAAAAAAGCAGGAAATCTTTTCATTAGGGATAAGACATTTCAGTTCATTTACATGCTGTTTGCACAACAGCATCAGCAACCACGTGAACCTCAAACGTTCATGGCCTGAAGCAGATTCAACATGAGAAGAGTCAGGTTTGTCCTCTCCGGAGCTGGACTGGAGCCCATTATGGACACAGGGCAAGGATAATTTCCCAGCTACCTGTAGAGGAGCCAGGACAAGATGGGAGCAGGGGGAGAGGGGGCAGAAGGGGGAATTTCGGTGAGTTACTGTGGTTCCAAGGCTGGCTCTCACACCTGGCCGGCGGGTCTCCAGCATTCCATGTCCGATGGCACTGCCAGGGAGAAGTGGCCACGGCATTCTCCTGCTTCAGGCTCGGGGGCAAAGGAGTCCCCATGGAGCCAAACACGTGCATTTAGGGCTTCCCATCACCTTCCACTCACTGCAGGGTGCAGCTGCTCCGCTCCCCCCACAGCTGGGCAGCTGCCATTCCCTCTGTGTGGTGGAAAGAACCAGCTCCACTTCTCCAGCATCCTCCCTCCCTTCTATGGAGGAAAGACACTTCATATCCACCCCCAGAAGCATCAGAGACCACGTTCTCCAATGGCTCCTCGCACCCCTTCATCCAAGTGTCCCCAAAGTGCTGCCACTTCCCACCCCAACACAGCCCCACCAGCCCAACCACGTCATTCCAAGAGACCCCCAGTGCCAAGCGAATTGTTCAGGAGACATCTGGGCAATCCCTTTGACACCAACAGTATCTTGAGGTATAAGTGAGAGAAGATGCTTCACCTGCCAATTCTTGCTTGCACAGCTGGGATCTCCCTTCCTGGAGCTGGGTGCTCTCCCTGGGCTACGCAGGTGGGAACAAACAGGAATTTTCCAGCAGGAATCATCCACCAGCTGCAGGGAGATGCCTGCCCGCTGCGGCGGCTGCCAGACCTTGCCAACCCCTCAAGCCATCGCCTCCGGACACATCCCCCTCTTTGGTATGTAGAGCAAATCTCTGGAGAACTCCTGTGTGCCTGAACTATTCCACGTAAGGAATTGGGTGCCGTGGGTTTTCTCTCCAGGCTGGGCAGGTGTGCAGCCACCAGAGCAAGGTGACAAGCCCTGCATTCCCAGGGAGTACAGGGAATGCTGCTTCCACTGATAGGACATTAAAGCAGAACGGACATTCCACCCTGGAACACAAGTTCAGAAGCCCCAAAAGCCCGGGAAAACGCAGATCCCTCACTTCAGTGAGTGGCTCCAGCCAGCAGGAATTGGGGTGGCGTGGGTCGGTTCTGCTGTACATTAGTGCAATCTCGGGCTGGTGCAGTGACTCCCCGGGATGTGATCCTGTCCTTTGGTTTGCTTTGGGATTAACTCCAAGTTAGCATTGAGATAAGCTAAGGTCTGTCTGGGATCTAAGGTCTGGGATCTGTACAGGTAAGGCAAGAGGCAGGACCTGCGGGGCTCACACGGTCCATGCGAACCTTTCCCGATGCTCAGGTCCTTTCAGGAGCCACAAAGCCACTTTGGTGAGCTTGTTCGGACACCGGGATGAGTATGGAGGGGGAGAGGCTGCTGATGGCTTCAACAGCACTCCCAGGATCAGGACAGTCACGTGGGGAAGGAATTTTAAAAAGCCCAAAACACGCAAGGTTTTGCCACTTCCCCCTCTGGCTTCTTCCCACTGCAGACACACGGGGATAAGCAGGGACTGTAAACGACATTACAGGAAACAAACCGGGAAGAGAAAATCCAGGCCCCCCTGAGCCATCAGAGGAAGAGCAACACTTGGAGCAGAAGAGGAAACACGGTTCCCCCCAGCAGAGCCCACTTTGTGAGCTCCAAGCTTCCGAGTGACATGTGCCGGTGAGCGCTGGCCTTGGGAACGGGGCACGAGATCTGCTGGGCTCGGTCAGGGCACCCGGGACAGGCCCAGCTCCAGCCCCGTGCTGGGGTGTGACACCTGCCAGCCTGCCAGCTCCCCCTGCTCTGCCACAGAGCAGGCTCCAAGCCCCAGCCCGGGTGGTGAATCACAGAGCAGCGAGGTGTGGGGAGGGAGAAGACAAGGGACTACAGCGGTCACCTCTTCTCCTGATGGAGCAATGCCTATCCAAGCATGACACAAGGCCATTCTGCACTCCCAAAGCTCTATTTTGAAGAAGCTCTCACCCTGAGACTCCCCAGTCTGTCCTGTGGGACCAAGGAGACTCTCCTGTGCTCTGCCAAGGAACTGGGCACAGTTCAGAGCCTGAGAACCACTGACTGTCCCAGCCAGACTCAACCAACTCTGCACAGACACATCCCTTCTGCACTTCCCACCATTCCCCCAGCCACGGCTCTGCAATGCTTCCTGGCTTTTATCCCCTGCAAACCCTCCCAATAGATGCAGCTCTACATACATATATAGATATAGATTTACTTATGCAAATCCCTATATCTATATACATATATTTATTTTTTAGGTATATATTTTCATTTATGCTTTTGACGAAGTGCTGTGCTTTCAACTGCTGCCTCCCTCCGCGGGCTCCGCTCCTGGCACACTCCTGAGTCCCGGGCTGGAGCGTTGGGTGCTCCCTCCCGTAGCAGCACGAGATGGGCCAGGGTGCAGGGTGTCCCAGGCCATGGGTGCTCCGGTGCCGCCCGTCCCCGCCGCGCTCCGACTGAGGGCTGTGCTACTGCGGGTTCTTCAGGATGCGCCCGTGTCTGAAGTCGTAGACGTGACGACAGAGGAAAACCAGCTCGGGGTCCGTGTCCTCGGGCACCTTGCGGTGCAGAGGGGTGGAATACTCCTCTGAGGGAGGAACCATGATGGTTTTCCTGCCTGGGATCCCTTCGACTCGACGCTTTGCCAAGGCACAAAATCTGCAGGGCAATCACATTGAAAGTTATCAGAAAATCCTGGAATGATTTGGGTTGGAAAGGACCTTAAGGCTCATTCAGTCCCACCTCCTTCCACCCATGGTTTCCTTCCACTAGGTTTCACCTCCCACTAGCCCAGGTTGCTCCAGGCCCTGTCCAACCTCGCCTTGGACACTGTCAGGGATGGGGCAGCTTCTCTGGGCTGAGCCACGGCATCTCCACCCTCAAAGGAAAGATTTTATTCCTAATATCCCATCTAACCCTGCCCTTTGGTAGCACGAAGCCATTATCCCTTGTCCTGGCACTCCAGACCCTTGGAAACACTTTCTCCATTTTTCCTCTAGGCTCCCTTCAGGTACTGGAAGGGGCAATTGTGTCACTTTTCCAGGCTGAACAATCCCTGTTCTCTCAGCCTCTCCTCACGGGAGAGCTGCTCCATCCCTCTGATCAACCTGACAGCCTCCTCTGGACTCACTCCAACAGGTCCCTGTCCCTCCTGTGCTGGGGACCATGAACTCATTCCCTCTCCTGCTGCCTGAGTCCTGCTGGGAGCCACAACTGTGGCAGCTGGAGGATAAGGGGAAGGGGAGGAATGTGAAGGAGAACAAAGCTTTGTTCAAGGAGAACTGCAGGAAGCAGCACAAGTTTCTGTTTCCATACTGGTGGATATCGTACAGCACCAAAGATGACAGCAATTAACCACCTTGTTTTTACCACTTTGGCCTCAGTTTTTTAATTAGTCCCTAATAAAGGCTCATGAAGCAAAGTTTAGGAAAACAAAGGATTCAGGATGCCTTCAGGTGACCTGACCCCCAAGAATATGAATGAATTCCTGGCAGTAGCTATTCCAGAGGACTGGGGTGCTACAAAGGAAAAGGAACTGCTTTGATCCAAAGTTTGGGGATGGGGAGGTTTTGTCTGGTTGCTTTATTTTTGTTTGTTGTTGCTGGGGTTAGGTTGGGATTTTTTTTGTTTGGGGTTTTTGCTTCAGTGTTCTCAAATGAAAGATCAACATTCAGCTTCTAAAGAGGTTGTACACCAGTTTGTTTTTTCCAGAAATTCCAGGAGCAGAGCCCTGGGCCAGGAACAGGCTGAGGAGGAGGCTTCAGGCACCCCCTCTATGCAGGCAGGGCTGCACAGACCATGAGATGCACCCACCAAAACTGAAAAGATTTAAAGCACTGGTTTGCATTATGGATTTGTGTCCATTCAACCCGTTTCCCTTGAGCCCTGTGCATCAATCACAGGATGGCAGGCTGGAATATGGACACTGGGAAGGTCTTACTGACAAAACTGCAATTCAACCAGCAAGAGTTCAACCATAACAGCCCGAGTCACTGCTCCAAAGGATGCTGCTGTCAAAATCCCAGAATCAGGTGTCCAGTAGGAATGCTGGTATGTGTAACAGCAGGTTTTTGGGTAGTATGGCACCTGCGTCCCACAAGGGATGGATATATAGGATCTCTTCCTACCTCACTTAGTTTTTAGCTCCAAGTTCCAGGTTTTCCTGAATTCCTGCTCCTGTCTTCCTTGAAACCACGTGCAGTGGTACCAAGGTCACACAAGCATCAGCATTTGGAAGGCCCTTGAGAAGAGCAGAAGAGGCTGGGGAGGGGTTTGGAGCACCAGGAGCAGCTGAGGGAGCTGGGAAAGGGGCTGAGCCTGGAGAAAAGAAGGCTCAGGGGGGACCTTCTCACTCTCTACAACTCCCTGAGAGAAGAGGGAGGGGTTGGGCTCTGCTCCCAGGGAACAAGGGACAGAATGAGAGGAAACAGCCTCAAGTTACACTAGGGAAGGTTTAGGTTGAATTTTGGGAAGATTCCTTCATGGAAAGGGTGGTCAGGCCCTGGAACAGGCTGCCCAGGGCAGTGTTGGAGTTACCACCCCCTGAGGGATTTAAAAGCTCTGTGCATGTGGTTTTGGCAGTGCCAGAGGAACAGCTGGACTCTATGATCTTAAGGGTCTTTTTCCAACCCAAACAGTTCCATGACTCCACACAAACCAGACATGGAATCGATCTGGATTGCGAGAAGCCCCCAGCCTGCAGCAAAGAGAGCTTCACCACCCCAGCTCCAGGCAAACCACAGCCTGCAGGGCTGGGACAGCTGGACGGCTGGAAAAGGGCAGAGGGAGAGAGGCTGGAGGCAGGGGGAGGTTTGGGAAGAGCAGCAGGTTCAGAGCTCCACCTACCTGCAGTACTCTGCGAAGGTCAGCACGTAGCACTTCTCCTCGATGCAGGCGACGCTGTTCTCATCCTGGTGCCGCGACGCAAAGATCTCATTCTGCGAGAGGAGAGAGGGACAGGTCACCTGCAGGGACAGGACCAGCCCTGCACCCTCACCCACTCAGACAGAGAAGGACCAGCCCTGCACCCTCACCCACCCAGAGAGAGAAGGGCCAGCCCTGCACCTTCACCCACCCAGAGAGAGAAGGACCAGCCCTGCACCTTCACCCACCCAGAGAGGGAAGGGTCATCTCTGCACCTTCAGCCATCCCCTGAACGTGGAGTCACCAAAGCGTGCCCACAATGAACACTTCCTGTCCAATCACTTCCTCATCCCAATTCAACTAAAAAGGCTGTTTAGTGAGAGAGGGAGCAGCAGCCTTTTACAGAATCATGGACTAGAACGCTGGAATGGTTTGGGCTGGAAGAGACCTTCAGGATTATTTTGTTCCAATCCCAGCCATGGGCAGGGACACCTTCCACTACTCCAGGTTGCTCCAAGCCCTGTCCAACCTGGCCTTGAACACATCGAAGGAGGGGCAGCCACAGTCTCCCTTGGCAAACTTCAATTTTTCCCAGAGTAATTTAGAGTATTTGGCTCTGCAGCAGGTAGGATTGGTTAGACACAAGGTAACCATGACAGAGGCACTGAGAAGAATTTCTGGTGTGGTTAGATCAGCAGATATCTCTGGGAACAAGGACACCCTGCACAAGTCTGGAAGCATTCCCTGCAGGCCACATTTCTGCTTTGCTGGAAGGGAAGACTCACAAAAGGGTGAACATTTGGGGACAGGGTTGATCAGGGACACTGGGAACGCCACACCTGCCTTCTGCACCTTGGGGTTCTGGTTTACCCCTTGAGTCAAAACTACCTGAGTCACCCTGGCAAACCCAGCCCAGCATTCAGCCCAAGCTCTCATTTGTTTGAAGACTTGTGTAATTAAGCGGGTTTGCAAAAACCTGGCTTAATTCCTCCTGGCATTCTCCCTGGACTACAAAATGCAACTGGATACACTAATCTTTCATTTATAAAGTGCCACGTTTTTGGTTTACAAACTCATCTGTGCCCTGCAAGCCAGGCAGGTGCAATTCCCTGGCTGCTCCCGTGTCCTGCTCTCACCCCTCCCTCCTTTTATTAAAAAAAGTAATAGAGCTGAATAAATCGTCAAGTATTTAAAATTGAGTTGAACACAGCAGTGAATTCTTCATTCCCAGTTAGAACCAGCTTGTTCTGTCACCCAACACAAGCCCATGCAAAGCAGAGCAAGGCGTGAAGTCACAGTGATTCACACGCTTTTCCTTTAAAAAGCAACTCCATTATCCTGGCACAGCATCCTCAAGTCAGACTTTAGTTCTCATCATGAATCTATCCAGGATTGGATGATGCATCCACATTTCTGCACAAAACTAACACGTTTAAGAAGCAGATTAAGGGATTTATTAAAAGGCTGCACATGACACAGGCACTCCAGTTGTCTGCAAAATGGCAGCAAGAGTTTTTGCATCAAGCTCTGCAGTCCGGTAGGAATTAGAATGTTCTTTTGAAAAGATCTCGATCCAGTATAAACTTGTTCTTCCTTAATCTTAAGGTAACACTCAAAATTACTTTTTACTTAATACGTGGAATTTTCTCAGATTAAAGGGAGAAGTATCAACACATGGCAGTTTCTGTTAGAGCCTCCATGTAAGGAACTCAGCAGCTTCTGTAATCCCAGAGTTTCTCTGCAGGACAATAAATCTGTGGGAAAAGCCCATCTACAGGACACCACCACTCAACACATCTGGCAACAGCTGCATCACAGCCAAGAGAGCTCCGCTGTACTCAGCTTGAGGCCACCCAGGAATGCAGGGAGATGCTTGGGGCAGCCCCCTCTCCCCGCAGGAGCACAGCCAGCCCGGGATGCCCCGGCCCTGGCTCTGGACTCACCTGGTGCATGCTGGGGTTGCGGCCTCCCTGAGTGTGCTCTGGTCTGTAATACCACAGGAGGCTCATCATCAGCTCCCCTGAAACCACACGGATTAAAACAAGTCAAGCTGCAGCTTTCTCCGAGCTTTTCCCACTCGTTCCCAGCTTCCTGCTGCTGCTCCATCCCCTTCATTCCCACAGCGCTCACGGAGAGGCAGCTGTGGCTGATAAATATTTCATGCTGAATTAGGTGT
The DNA here is from genome assembly GCA_009741485.1 of Malurus cyaneus samueli. Classification (NCBI taxonomy): domain Eukaryota; kingdom Metazoa; phylum Chordata; class Aves; order Passeriformes; family Maluridae; genus Malurus; species Malurus cyaneus. Next base: position 312,414 of record VKON01000114.1, on the reverse strand, counting down.
CCCTTTGTTACAGCAAGAAGCTGCACAGAGTCGGTCATGTTGCTTTTCCACTACACCTTCGCCTCCTTCTACTTGGGTTACAGCATCCCAAGGAAGTCAGGCACAAAAGGAGCCCCCAAAGATTCAAAAATCAAACCTTTCCACCTGAAAAAAGAATCCATTCAGCACAGAAGGTGGAAAAGAGGCTCATCCAAAGGTGGGAACTCACAGCATTGATTCCCACGTTCAGGGCAGAATTGCTGCTGCACTGACACAACCACAGTGGGCCTCACCACACCTTGATTTATGTCTTATACACAGGGTGTTTCAGGTTCCCCACCCCCCCCGCTTTTTAAGCAAGACCTCTACTTTGCAGCACTTGGCTCAGCCTCTTTGTCTCAGGGATTGCCAGCCAGGCACCAGAGCTCACCATAAACCCGCACAATTCCCATCCCCAGCTCTACTGGGCTCCATCAGACCTGCAGCAGAAGAGCCCTGCTGCCACCAGCTCCCAGCCCAGATGTTGGATTGGAGCACACAGCAGCTCCCTCGATGTCTGAGCAATGAAACAATCCAGGAGAGGGCTGCTAATACGGGCACTTGGCAAATATTATGTGCTTTCACATCCAGGAAGATTTCCATTATCAGCCCCAGACGAGTGATTAAGGAGCATTTCAGAACAATCCAAATGGAAGCCACTGCACTAATCTCCTCTCCATCACCCTGGTACCCTAACCACCCCTTCCTTCCCTGCTTCCAGCTCGCTCTGCCAAGCACACACGGACTCTCCTGGCACAGTACCTGTCTTGGGGTCCTCCCAGAGTGCTGAGATCTTGGCGACGTAGGGCATGGATTTCTTGCGGGGCCCGGATTTGAGCAGCACGGTGTCCCGCACCCGGATGATCTCCCCGTCCCTCTCCACGGCCTGGTAGCTCTTGCGCACGGCAGGCTCCGGCTCGTTCTGCACACACAGGAACCAAAACAACCCCGATGAGCAGGACAAGGGTGACCTTGTGGTTCTCCTCCACAGTGCTGGCAGTGAGGAGCTCACCGGGGGGATGGCGCATCCCACAAAGCCCCAGTTGCTGAAATTAATACTCTTATTTCAAATTAAAACACACCTTTTCTTTCCATTCTGCATGCAAAACCACAGCCTTCAGGAAAATCACCCTTCCACCTGCCTACCTGGAGGCCTGCTTTTCCTTTCCCTTCAAGAGCACCAAAATTAGATGTGTTTTGAATGCTGTGTGTTTCTCTGATACAAACATTGTAAGAAAACCAATAAAACATGATGTATTTGGCATGAGCAGGGCAGGGAGTGGCAGGGAGGCTGTGGCACAAAGCTTTCCTTAGCAGGATTGCCAACAATTCCTTTGTACCCTCTGACAGGACAAAATGGGACTATGAACGGCAGGGGGGGTTCAGTTTGTTTTCGCTCTGAAATTCATTTCAGAATGCCTGAGCAGGATGGTTTAACCTCCTGCCAGATCTCCCATGCAGGATTGGAAGCGTCTTAAGGAGATTAACACCTCGCTGCTCCTTTGGGGTGGGACAGCCTGAGGGATGGATACACAAGGCCAGTCCCTGGCCTTGACAGGCTTCATTCTGGCACAGCCCCGGCACTTGGACACAGTCCCAAAGGCTGAAGCTCCAAAACCTGCTCTGGCTGCTGAGAGCAGCAGCCCGAGATTGTGCCACCACACCAAGCAGCACCACAGCTCTCCCTCCTGCTGACATTTGCTGCATGCCACTGCCTTGTCCCACCTTCCCAGACACCACATGGGGCCCATTTCAAGCTCTTATGTTTTAATAAGATGAAGGATATTGCCTTCTCCCCCAATTGAAGGGGACTTGACTGAAGCTAATTGAATTCTCTGGCAGGAAATCTCCCTTCTTAGAGGAGCCAGTCTCTGCCCCTGAATACAACAAATGGGAAAGTACAGACAGGAAATCCCTAGAGGAGCGACTGGCCGTGCCACCGTTTAAGTTTCACAAGAAAGGGGATTTTGGGTGCTAGAAAAATCCCATCTGGGAGCCAGTACACTGCCTCAGTCCTTGTGCTCTGGGGGATCCCTGTGGGGCTACAGACACCGTCAGTGAGAGCTGCCTTTAGACCTGCCCCTGATAATTGAGGCTCCCACAACCCTCAGCTTCTCAGACAGGTTTGCCCTACCCAGGAGAAGGCTGGAGGATGATTCCTGTAGGACGGACTGTCACGTGCCTCAGGTGCCACCCTCGCACATGCCGGAGCCGGGAGGATCCGCCACCTTTCAGCTGAGGCCAGCACAGCAGCAGCAGCTTCTCCTCCCTTCCCAAACCACGCAGTCTGAGGTAACGCCAGGGCACGCAGGGAGCAGAGCCAGCAGCACCTCTGCTCCCATCGCAATTTCACCGACAGGTTCTGGAGAGCACCCACTGACCACGTCCAGCTGGAAGCAAGCCCCAGAACTGCCCAAGCAGGTGCACAAACAGCCATCCCCACCCAGCCCCAGCTCTCAGACACCTACCACGACATAGACTGCCTTCTCACAAGCCGTGCCCACGGGGATCCAGCCGTTGGTGGCTCTGCGCCGGCTGATCCGCTGCTGCTTGGGGTGGGAGTGGCCCCCTGCTGCTTTGCTGTTGGAGGCGTGCAGGCAGCCCGGGCTATTCCGCAGCCCGGACTTGGAGCCGCTGGGAGGTTTGGAGCTCTGAGGACATTCTCGGGCCATGGTCTGAGGGTCAGAGTTGGGGGTCTGCAGGTGAGGAACGGGCTCTGCAGCCGGCGGCACGCTGGGCACGGGACATCCTGAGAGTGGGTGGGCAGGCGACGCGGGGTGTCCTGCCACCGGGATTGTGAGGTTCAGCTGGTCCAGAGACTTGCAGCCTTCTAAGGGAAGGGAAGAAATGTGTCACGGATCTCATCTGCAACATCACCGGGACTGTCCCGCACCACAGCCGCCTTTCCCCGAAATCCCCTGTACTGCGTTCCAGCAGTAAAGACTCTCCAGGTTGTAATTTCATTTTGCACTGTCACTGGATTGTAAAAGCAAAGCCATTTCTGAGCCTGCGTGTTCCAGTGCTCCATCAATGACACTGCACCACAACAAACCCATCTGAATCCCAAGTAACGCCAGCCAGGAATACACACAAGGCTGGCCAGTGTCCAAAGCAGTTCCAGCCTGTCAATATGTATAAAAGAAATAAAAGGCTTATCGAAACAATGGGAAGGATTAAATCATACTGCCAAAAGCAGCCAGCTTCTTTCAGAAAGCCAAATTCTAGTAATCAGGGAAAATTGAGAAGATTCTCCAAATTAAATCCAGAAAGATGGAACAAGGTAGAATACAACTACAAGATGCTGCACCCTCAGCAAAACCGTGTCCCTGCAGCAGACACAGGAACCTCAGCAGGTTGGAATTTGGCTGACGCTGCCTCTCAGAGCATCCCAGAACACCTCGCTCTGCTCACAAACATGCCTCAGCCCAGGCCAATGGAAGAACCAGTTGTAATTACCCCCTATCAGCAGAAAAAAGAGCCCCTGGACCAGTATGTGATGCATCCCTGTTCCCAAAACTTGAGAATGTGCTTTTTGGGGTGACTAAAGGGCAGCTCCAATCAGGCTCCAGGAGATGCCGCAGACCAAGTGCTTACAAATCTCAAGGGGAAATTCCATCTGAAGTCACCCAGCTCCAGCCAAAGTAGTGCTGGGACCCCTCAAAGAGACAGGAAATTATTCACTCCTGCCTTCTCCCTACGGGGCTGCAAAAAAGCCACCACGGAGCTGTGACTGTGAGGCATGCCACAGACCATCATCAATCAATCAATCAATCAATCAATCAATCAATCAATCAAATCAACCCTAAGCAGCAAATGCCACAGGAACCTCCCTGTGGAGTGCCTGGACATCAGGATGCAAGCACTGGCAGGCACAGGACACACGGAGTAAGGAATCATCTCTCAGCTATTTTGCTTACAAAAGCTGCTTTTAAGCTTGAGCTAGAGCAGGATAAAGCTTCAAACAAGTCTCTACTGAACATCAGGGCCCTGGTGCAGAGTTGCTCCTGCTGGCACCCCTGGGACTCCTTCCTTGATGAAGGAGTCCACACTTTGAGCCTCTCAGACAGCACCAGTACTAAAGCAGCTCTCAGGGTCTGTCCCAGCTCATTCCCATCACTCTGCTGCCCACAGCAATCACCCAAGGTCACAGCCCAGCCCCTGGATTTGTACCACACAGATACTGATATCCCCCTGTGAATGCCTCGAAGACACCAAATCAGACAGATGTAACACACAGCATTTGGCATGCCAAGCTGGATCCCTCTCTGTTGGGACCCTGCTGCTTGCAGCTGAAGTGTTCACTAAAATACCCCACTCTTGGGAAGGAAACTATTTTAGAGATGCACAATTATATAAGAATAAAGCCTAAGGCCCTGTTAATATTCTCTGAGACCTCCTTATATGCTTCAATCCACAAACCAAAATCTCTGTGATTCCGGCGTTATGGGTTTTTAAATCCAAGTTGCCCCAGGAAGGAAATCACAGCAAGGCAGATCTCAGTAGCAGGGTGACACAGTAGCAAATACCCACTCCTGGAATGCTGCTGCCCTTGCCAGCACCATGAAGAACCACTGAATCTACAGAGAGGGCCGAGCCCTGGAAAATACTCCATCTGCACTGCCTGCATCCTTCTGGCTGCACAAAATCAGAGGCACCAGTGTGCAAAAGCTGAGGAACAAAGTACACTGGTATGACCTCAGGGCACTACACAGAAACTGTCAGGCAAAAACACACTGCTGAGCTGGTTGTCTTGTGAGCACTCCACTTTCAAGAGCTCTGAAGCCACCAGCGAGCCCTGTCTGGCTGCTGCCGTAGGAAGTAGCACCATGACAGCAGGGATATTTCGGGAAAACAGAAATTACACTTCAACCAAACGCTCCTGAGTTTCAGCAGCTTCCTACAACGGAAGATGACAAAGCCTCGCTTGAACCAAAACTCCATCCACCTACCTGAAAATCTGTTTTCAGTGGGTGAGCCGTGCCAGCTCTTGTCTGGAACACGTGGTTAGTGGAAAGATCCCATGCTGGCACTCCCAGCAGCTGGAGAGCAGCCTCCTCTACAGACCGACTGTTTGCAGCACTGTCCAGCCCGATGGCTTTACACACAGTGCTGGTGTCTGATAACCCACACACAACACTCCACTTTTAAATATTTAAAAAGCTGTTTTTCAACGGCAGAGGCAAAGCTCCAAGATAAGGAAGTCTGAAAAGCAGGCGGGGACAGGGGAGAGCCGGGCAGGTAATGACTGTTTCCGTACTCCCTCACCCCTCCCCATTCCTGTGCTTCACTGTCAAACACAGAGAGCAAAGAAGGGACCAAGAATTCCCAAACTAACAGTGCGCCTGGCACTTGGACCACCACAGAGGAAACTCCCTATGCAGCCCTGCCACCACTGATCCACGGAATCCAAAAAGCCTGCACCCCCCAGGTGGCACCGTGAGAGTCTAACAGCAGAGGCAATGCCTGCTTCTCCACAGGCTCCGCGAGAATGCCTCAGCCCCCAGAGCAAGGTTCTGGGATCTGAGAATAACTCATCCCAGTGTGCTCCTGACCCCGCGCTCGCACATGGCATGCACGAACCCAGCCCTGCTCGTTTCACACAGATCAAAGCTCAGCCTCAGCTCCAGCACGACAAGCCGTGAATCACCTCTTCACTGCCCAAATCCTTTCACCGATTCTCTGCTTTCCGCACCAACAAGACCTTTCAGTGGGAAAAACCCTCCGGGCTAAAAACGGGGGAAGGGGAGGTGAAAGGCGGATTCCTTCCAAGCCGCAGGAGCTGCTCGCAGAGGGAAGCCGCCTCCTAGCAAGCAGACTCCGCGCCGAGCCACCCTCTTCTCCCGGGAACGCCGGCCGGGATTTGTGTGCATTTTGCGCCTTACCTGCTGCAAAAGGCATTTTGTAGGGGTAGCTGCTCCGGCCGGCGTGCACGCTGCCGATCCTGCCCTCCGGCACGTGTAGCACGCCGCAGACGCTGTAGCTGCTCACGGCCGCTCCCTCCCCGCAGCAGTACGGAGAGCTGCACCAGTGCAGCGGCTGGAAATGAGCGCCCGACGGCAAGGAGCCGGGAGACACCAGCAGCCCCTCGCAGGTCGCAGCCTGCGACAGCTCGTCCTTGGGATAAACGGAGCAGGGGGAGTAGCCACTGTATCCACTTTGGCCATAATAAACATAAAACCCGTTCAACGGAGTCAGATCCGAGGATTCGTAGAGACATCCACAATCCGCGTGATTTCCGGGCACGGGCAAGGGAGGGAACTGCTGCACGGGAAAGGAAGGCTGATGAAATTCCTGTTTGGGGGTTGGGGATTTCTCTCCGGGTCTTCCATACTCCGGCTTCATGGAAGCTTGTCCTCCCATGAGCAAAGGCAGTCTGTGGTAAAAGCCCTCCGTGCTGGCGTAGGAGCCAGACAGCGACTCGTAGGGGACGGGCTCTATCGTCCTATAGAGCCTGGAAGAGTCCCGCCGCTCCCCTTTCCCAAACGTGCCCCGGGACTGGCCTTGCCAGCTGTGCTGCCCATCCATTTTTAAGGCAGCCACTTCCTTTTTGGGTTTGACACAGTTCTTCCGACCGGCTTTGGCCCATTTGAGTGTAGATTTTGAACAGTGGTTCTCAGACTTGCCCTCTCCATCCGATTTACTCCTCTGCTTCAGGGGTTGGTCTTTCTCATGGGTCAGCTTCAGGAAGGCCACGGCGTTCAGGCTGGCCAGTCTCTTTGGGGTGGGATGGTAGGACATGGCACCATCCTCCCTTTTTGCCCCATCATCAAAGACCTCGTCCAGCGAATGCTCGCAGCTATTGCATTTCTGACTGGGCTCGTGCCGGTTCTTTCCCTTCCCCGTTTTCACAGCCGGTTTTTCCAGCGCAGGCCAGTTGTCACTGGCTTTACACTGCAAGCCCTTGAGGGTGCAATCCCCAGCGGCCTTCCCAGAGTCCCTGCGGAAGCGCCTGCCAGATAACAAGCCATCGTCCCGTTCGAACAGCAGGTTGTTCACCGCCTCCGCGTTCAGCGAGGCCAGCCGGCGCTTCCTGGGCTCCGAGGGAGCAGGAGCAAGGTCCTTCTCTGGCCCAGGGTAAGTTCCTGTGCACTTCTCCCCGGATGAGTCACTCTTGCCCGCTCCCACAGGCTGAACTTGTTCGGAGAACAAAGCAGATCCCAAACCCTCCACCCAGCTGGGAAGCTGCTTTTTTTTACAGCTCGGGGTTTGTTTGGCCACATCCTCCAGCCTGGTGAGAAGCACCTTGCAGGTCTTTTTGTTCACCGAGTGGTGCAGCCGCCTCCGCAGCGGGTATGTCTTTCGTATTTCACGCAAACTTTTGCTTTTGTTATTCCCTACAAACCCAGTGGGACAGTTTGGAGCCTCCGAGGCATCTCTGTCCCGCTGCTCTGCGCTGGCCCTGTCCATCCTCCTGCTGCCTGTTGGCGACGAGGCCTGGCCAGCAGAACCAGCTGGATGTTTCAGAAGGAAAAGTTGTTTTTTCCGAGCATGCGTCATAGGATCAATGTCCAATCCTGGGAACGAACGGGAGAAAACATCTATTAATATCCCTCAGAGGGTCCCATCTCCTCACAAAGCACCAACTGCCAATTAGGAAATATTTGGGGAAGCTTGTTTCTATACAGCACAGTCCATTTGGGTGATGGCCAGTTAAGCCAATTAAGACACAGGATGCAATTAGATGTGGTTTAATATTAAGCCACGGAACACCACAGTAATTAAAAGTAAGGTGGTGATGGCAAATGCCATAGCAGGTGGGAAGGGCCGGGTCCAGGCAGAGAGCTGTTCACCTAGCTCCCTCTTACTCTGATGCTGTTCCTAACACTTTACACATTCCCATCAAATCTCCAAAATCTGAAGGTCTGGGGCAGGGAGCAGAAATAACCCCCAGACTGTGACTGCCTCATGTTGATACAGGCAGGCTGCTCCAGAGTCGTTTCCCAAGACAATTAATTAGGCAAAAGAAAAACAAAAAGTCCACCTACTCAGGTGAAAAGAAAACTTGGGCTATTAAGCAGAGACTTGCCAACATTAATAAATAAAATACATGCAAATCCCTGTGCAGGTTGGAACGTGGCTGCCCGCTGCTCCTGTCATTCCCTGGAGTTGTGTTTTAAAAAGGTTGTGGGCATTGAACACCAAATCACGATGGGCAGAGAGGCCCTAAAGATACATTCACAGGAGGAAAAAGAAGCCTGGGCTTCCTGAGTTATCCAGCACCCATTTTTTAATTAAGGAATTTTGCAGTCTGAAGCACACGTTTGCACAAAAAGCTGTAGGTCCAAGGCTGAGATAGGATATGGCTAGGTGACACCAACCTATAGACAGAAAAAATGTCAGCGTAAATGAGTGACAGTGGAATAGATTTAATTAAATCTGTCTCTGAGCATCAGAAACAGCAGCAGAGGACAATTACTTGCATTTAATGGTATTTACAAAATAGTCAAATTCCATTTATTGGCAGCAAAAAGCTGATCTTTATATCAGCATCCACCTAGGAGGGGTTTGTTCTTCCCTGCAATCAGGATTCGGGCTGGAACTCCCTTCAATTGACACTGGTCTGCCACTTTTGAGGCTTTTAATTAAAGCTCCTACTGCTTTGGCAGTGATTAGAACAAAGCTCCCGAATTACATGAACTGTTCATTTGATATGGTTTAATCAAGCTGATAATTAGATTATCTATTTGAAATAAGCCCGATGTGTTTTAATTGCCTTACTTATATATGCATTAACTAAGGGAAATTCAGGAATTGAAACCCACTGGGGTTTGCACAGTGCTTTGCTAGATGTCATGCTCTTGGCAAAGTGTTCTGGGGTGACTGAGTCCTTACACCCTTTTAAACAGGATATATCCCACGGCTGGTGCCCCCACAGGAGAGCTCAGTGGGGAACAAACATTTATACACGCTCACATTTTTCTTATCAGGAAGTCGGGCTCTGGGAATTAGGAGGATCAAGTCAGACAGAATTTCCTCCAGAACTGGAATTCTGCACAAGAGGCTAAAATGACCACATGCATCCTCTGGAGTTTGGAAGAGGACTATAATTTTAAAAAATAGTTCAGGCAGAGCAGGATTTGGCACAGGCAGAGCAAGTATCCTGCAGAACATGCCCTGGGGAAGACAACTCTCCCCAGGCTATACGGACCAGTGTTTCCTTGCAACTTTCAGCCTATTTTCTACTGTCCCTAATGAGAGATGAGCCTCTGGCAGAGGTGAAAATCCCAAAATAAACAGCCATGGTTTGCCTTAAATCCAGCATCAGGCACCTTGCTGTCCTCAGTTTCCCACAGGCAGGAGTCTGACCGGGCCTGGGGGGTTTTGTGATCAAATGAATTGGAATATCTGCTAAAAACTGGATGCTACAGGTGTTCATGCCAGAGCTGCTCTGAAGTTAGGAAAAGGCTGCGAGAGACTGAGGGAATGGGCTATAAGAGAATTAAGATTGTTCAGCCTGGGGAAGCTCTGGGCTGAACTAACTGCCCCTTCCAGTAGCTGAAGGGGCCGACAGGGAATTTGGAGAGGGGTTTTGAACAAAGACCTGGAGTGCCAGGACAAGGGGGAATGGCTTCACCCTGCCAGAGAGCAGGGTTAGATGGGTTACTAAGATAGGAATAAATTGTTTCCTGTGAGTGTGGAGAGGCCCTGGCACAGGTTGCCCAGAGAAGCTGTGGTTGCCTCGTCCCTGGCAGTGTCCAAGGCCAGGCTAGACAGGGTTTGGAGCAACCTGGGCTAGTGGAAGGTGTCCCTGCCCATTGCAGGGGGTGGGACTGGATGAGCTTTAAGATCCCTTCCAATCCAAACCAGCCTGGGATTCTGTGATTCATTGTCAGCACCTATGGAACAAAACCCATCCTCAGCATGCTGGACTAACCAGAGGATTTTCCACACCTCCACAATCACCTGCACTGCATGGATCGCTTTGTGAGGGGGATGCTCCTGCTCCCAGCTCACCTGGGATGCAGCAATCCCTCCTCTTCCCACAGCACAACACAGAGAGCTTTTGAACACTGCTCAAAACTCAGTCCTCCAACAGGCAAATGCATCATTCCTCAAAATCGGAGTCCTGCCGAGCTTCCTTCCAAGGAGTATTGTGCTCCTGCCAGCTGGGAAGGGAGCGTGGCAGAGCTCTTCATCCTCTCTCCACCTTTGTATTGCTTCACAAAGCGAGGAAAAGCTGCCAGTGCCCAGAAGTTTCCAAGAAAGCATGAGACAATGTGAAGAACTGAAAGTGAAGGTACTAAAACCAGAACCACCCCAAGGAACTGGATTAATGGTGAGAAGACACCGAGGTGTTAGAAATTAAAGGTCCCAGCAGCTCAGTCTATCCAGCTGCACCCAGAGCCCACCAAACATTTTAAAGTTAGTTGAAATTGTTGCTCCCTTATCATACAATCACAGAATGGTTTGGGTGGGAAGGAACCTTAAACTCATCCCATTCCAACCCCCTGCCATGGGCAGAGATACCTTCTGCTAGCCCAGCTTGCTCCAAGCTCCCTCCAACCTGGCCTTGGACACTGCCAGGGATCCGGGGGCAGCCACAGCTTCTATGGGCAACTCTCCTCTGCCAACTTCTTCCTCAAACCATCCCAGTTCCGAAAAACCAGCCTGTCAGCTGCTGAACCCAAACCAGTTCAGGGTAAAGAAAAATGAAAACCACTTCTAGTTTCGTGCTAGAATAAAGCCATTACCCAAACAGCAAACTCAGGAGAGAGTTGATGCCTCATTAGCAGGAAAAGAAGCAAGTGTGATAACAGCTGCATGTTCTGTAATCACGCAGCTGCAGCATCTGTCTCTCCCTCTCCAGCACTTGATTGCAAGTGAAATTAGAAGAAACTAGTCTGGGACTACCCCTTCAAGCCCCATTTCCTCTCCAGAGCTTCACTACAGAGACGTGTGCGTTCCAAGAGACGATGCCAAAAGCACAGAAATTAAAGCTTTTAAAGCTCCTAATCCGTTTGGCACTTCAATAACAGACAAAGAGTTACGACAACACCAATCCTCCTCTCCGTGCACGGCACTGCTCCGATGACTCTCAGCCCCATCTACTTGAATCCTGTCTATCCATTTCCATTGGAACAGCTTATGCTGTGACAACAGCCCTACAACTGTGAGTATCTGGAGGATTGGCTCCTTTCTCCTTGCTGCTTTTGCAGGAAAGTAATTCCCAGTGCTCTGAGGAACATGTTGCATGGAAGAAGCCTCGCAGGAGCTCTGGGAAATCCGGATAAATCGCAGCAGCATCAGGTATTCCAGGCTCAGTTCCTCGAATGCCACGCATGTCCCATGAGTGGAAGCATCGCCTCCCTCTCAAACGTTCAGAAAATCTGTAGCTGTTGGAGGCTGCAATTCGTCTTCCCAGGATCCAGTTCTGATTTTTCTCCAGAGACCCACTGAAAGCTCCATCATCCACACGCTTTGGAGAAAGCTGTTTTTACAGCGTCCATTAGGCTGCAGAAAGGGCTGGTTTCTCTCACTCATCAGCACAGCTCTGACCATTGTACCAGAGCAGGGATAAATGAGACTTTGGGAAGAAATCCTTTCCTGTGAGGGTGGGGAGGCCCTGGCACAGGTTGCCCAGAGAAGCTGTGGCTGCCCATCCCTGGAAGTGTCCAAGGTTGGAGGGAGCTTGGAGCAGCCAGCGGAAGATGTCCCTGCCCATGCCAGAGGGATGGATCTTTAAGATTCCTTCCATCTCAAACCATTCCAGAATTCTGTGATTCACTGCCAGCAGCTCCTGAAAGCCATGTGGATGCACAGTCTCCACAGCTTCCAAAAGGCTGTGTAAAAAGGGATGTGGGGCAACTCTGGCACAGCCAAGAGGATCTCTGGGAGCTGTCCTGGCCTGGGCTCTGCTCCACTGCCAGTTCCAACACCCGTAATTATCCCCCCTGTTGTGAAAGCCTGTGTGAGTGTGCTCCAGCCACACAACTGGGAGCTTTGCAGCCTGTGTGTGGCCGTGATAAATCACAGACAACTGCAACCAGAGTCCAGGGCTTCACACACCGAGCACTGAGTGTGTACAAAAGCAGCGGCACAGGAAGCAAATCCCACTGGACACAACCCGGAGCAAGAGCTGGGAACATCCCCGAGGTGCTCCCGGGTTGATTCCTCGGGCAGGTCTGGCTCAGCCTTGCTTATCTGGTTTCAGATCTTGCCAGTGGCAGTGCTCTGTCTGGGGAAGACAAAATTACATTTCTCTGGCTGTTCTCACACTCTCTGCAGCCTCAGCAAACGGCGTTCTCAGGGAAGAGGAAAGCAGAAAAAAGGCGAGAAAAGAGGAGGGGAAAAGAAATGGAGGGGAAAAAGAAGGGAGGGAAAAAGAAAATATGGGGAGAAAGGATGGCAAAAAACTATGAGGGAAAAGAGGAGTTAAAAAGAGGGGTGGGTGGCAAAGGGGATAAAAAGGAAAACACCAATGGAAGAATATAATGTACAAACATAGGGCAGAGTCAGAGGATATTTCCTCAAAATCAACAAGAAGGCAGGTTGTTTGGATAACTAACGCGATGCCTGGAAAAGCACCTTCTTTCTCGGAAAAGCAAGGGCTTTCCTTCCCCCCTTACAGATGCTGGGAAGCTGTAACACTGTGTCCCAGGTGACGGGCTGCCACCCAGCACAACAGGCAGGAAATGATGAAGTGAAAAACAAATGTGGGGACTGATAAGTGACCTCGGCGACTCCAACAACAGGCACCAAACCCTGGATCAAGTTTGGAGCCCCCAAGCTTTGGGATCTGGCATATATCCGCCTAAAAGCAAACCCCAAGGTTTTGAAAGCAAAGCCTTCACTGCACACCCGTGATCAACACTGGCAAAACCACTTCCTACAGCCTTGAAGAACTGCGGATTTCCACCCCAAGAGCCATCACAAGCCTTTTGCTTGTGACCCCGACATAAAGCAGCGTTGTTCTGTGTGTCTGTGGGAAGCTCTGGTGCCTTTGATGCTGTTCACAGCCTTCCAAACCCCACTGAAAGTGGCTCAGGTGGAGCCAGAGCTCGAGAGGCAACAGCACAGCCACAGTTTCATACTTGCTCTCTGCAGAAGAGATGCAAAAGCTGTGCTTACCCACAGCAAAAGCCACCCTAACCTCCCCAAACCTCTGAACCCACTCGAAACCCAGGGAAAACTGGAAGCAGAGACCAGGATTTGTTTCTGTCCCCTTAGTTTGCTCAGAGATGGATAACATGACCTCCTTCCCTCTCTCAGAGGGGACATATTTTCTTTGCCTTTCAACGGGTTAGGGAGGGATGCAGCAGGATGAGAAGGAAACTTGAAATTAATGGATTCTAGAGGGTGATAGAGCGTATGGCAATTCCCAAACAGCATCCATCACTCGTGCTTCCCACAGGAGCCTTGCAGCTACAGCAGCAGCAGTAACCCATGGAGAACCATGGATAAGTGTGCTGCTGCAAGCAAAGCCCAGGCAGGGCAAAGGGATTCCCTGGCATTGGCAGGCGAGTGCAAGGATGTGGGGGTGGAAAAGAGGCTGAGCTTGTCTCCAGGCTGACAATTTGATGGAAAGAGATGCTTTAATACTTGGTTTTTGCTGCGTCACTGCCCAGTGATGTTATTTCCCTTTAATGCAAGCATTCAGAAGCCAGAGATTAGGCAAGAGGAACACGGGAAAGGATGGGAGGTGCACACTGGACCACCTGGAAAAATGACAAGGCTGAAGCTTACATAGATATTTCGACCCTGAAATATCCCAGGGAACAGCAGAAGCAAGAAGGGATTTTTTAAAAGAGCAGGTAGTGCCAGGGTAAGAGGGAATGGCTTCACACTGCCAAAGGGCAGGGTTAGATGGGATATTGGGAGGAAATCCTTCCCTGTGAGGGTGGAGAGACCCTGCACAGACTGCCCAGAGAGGCTGTGGATGCCCCTGGATCAAAGTGTCCAAAGCCAGGCTGGACGGGGCTTGGAGCAACCTGGGATAGTGGAAGGTGTCCCTGCCTGTAGCAGGGTGTGGAATGAGATGACTCTTAAGGTTCCTTCCAACTCAAATCATTCTGGGATTCTGTAACTCTCTAAAATACCAGATCTACTAAATATCACCCGTTTACACAGAATTGCCTGCCCTAGCTTTAAATAGGTTCTGTACTGAGCTGCCATGTGACAGCTACACCAACAACACCCTAAAACATGCCTATAAGTAGTTTGAAAAACCAAGTCAAAAATATTCCGGGACAGCTTTTGCAGTCGTGTTTATAGAAGGAGCGCAGGCTTTGCCAATCAAGGTTAAAAAAAAAAAAAAAA